>OX375867.1:53600163-53770518 GCA_947359475.1 Heligmosomoides polygyrus bakeri | reverse complement strand
GTTCATAATACCTAATTCGATTGGCGATTGAGGAGGAGCAGGCGACTTTTCTTTGCCTACAATAGATAACTTCAGAACTCCAAAGATCGAGGAAAAAATATTATTATTTATTATTTATTACTTATATTCTAATTTTAATTAATTAATGAACTATATTTATGTTTGCTTTTTTTTTCGACCCCTCTTCGACCTCTGGAGAGAAAGTATAACAGTACCAATCTGTCTTCTTCATATTCAACCAACCATATTGCTAGTGATCTCACGTCCGTCACATACAGCAATCTCCTCACTGTTACAAGGAGACGTAATACTACGCACATCATCGTCATCGTCCGACGACCAGTCTACATCCTGCGCTTCGTTCAAGTCAAGCAAACATCACGAACGAGAGAACAGGCGACTTTTCTTCGCAGTTCCTCGGTAGCATTCAAGGGCCTGTCCCAGCTACAAAATAGATAATATTCCTTATCTTGACCGTCTTCGTTAGGCATTGACAGTGGGTCGGTTAGCACTACTTCATGACTCCAAAAGTGGAAGAGAGATTGAAAAAATGGATCATCATCATTTTCATTAGCGTCTGTCCCGCTTGGTGGCGGGGTCCGCTCTTCTGGTGTGGTGACGCCAATTCTCCCGATCAAATGCTTGATCAGGGTGCACACCAGCCATCTCTAAGTCCAAGCGCAACGTATCTAGCCAACGTTGCTTCGGGCGTCCTCTGGGCCGCTTTCCAGGGACCACAAGATTCAGGCCAATCTTACACACGGTGTCGTCGTTAGCGCGAAGGACGTGGCCGTACCATCGAAGACGAGCTTCGCGCAGCTTCTCGGATATCGGGGCGACACCGAACCTCTGTCGTATGGTGTCGTTACGAACGCGGTCCAAACGCGTAACTCCAGCCGTCCACCGTAGCATCTTCGTCTCCATTACACTGAGGCGGCTTTCAACTTCATTCGTCACGGGCCAGCACTCAGCACCGTACGTCGCTACTGGGCGGACTACTGTTCTATAAACCTTCGATTTGAGGTGCTCAGGTATTGTCCTGTCGCAGATATGTATGGTATGGTTGATGGCGTTTCAGATTGAAAAAATGGATAAAAAAGATTTATCTTTATTTTTCATTATTTATTTATTTATTTGTTTATATTTTATTATGTATTAATTACGTATTATTGATTTTTATTTATATTTATATTTTCAATTAATTAATTGATGTATATATTAATTAAATTTGATCGATTGTTGTGATCGTCCTTCGACACACTATATGACACCCCCCCCCCTCGACTTGATATCATTTATATAATACAATGTTTTCTCCGTGCTGGGTTATTGGTTGTCTTGCTAACTGCCTTCCTCACGACTACTCTGCCCCTATTCGTAGGGAGATCGCCGTAACAGATGCCTTTCGGGGCATAATTCAAAATGCTATGTATGGGAATACTGATTGTGCTGATGAGGAGGAAACACTCCAGGTAGTAGCTGTTAAGAGGATGTTTAGTTGCGATCAAAACTCTTGCGCCAGGCGGGACTCGAACCCGTATCTTCTGTTTTCCGGCTCATCCTCATATCACGGGTGAGTGCTGATAGGCGAGATTGTTAGGAAGATATCGTGGATGTTCTGTTCGGTCAAACAGCGCCGGTGGTGTAAGGCGAACATCGCTGCCCGGAAAGCAGGAGATGCGGGTTCGAGTACCGCCTGACGCAAGAGTTTTGATCGCAACTAAGCATCCTCTTAACAGCTTCTATCTTCTATAACAGCCGCTCTAGGCTTAAGCAAAAATGAAAAACTCCAGGTAGTTTTTTTTGTTTGATATCTATTGCATTGACGTTCTCTCGTTCGTGATGTTACTATACTTTCTCTCCAGAGGTCGAAGAGGGGTCGAAAAAAAGCAAACATAAATATAGTTCATTAATTAATTAAAATTAGAATATAAATAATAAATAATAAATAATAATATTTTTTCCTCGATCTTTGGAGTTCTGAAGTTATCTATTGTAGGCAAAGAAAAGTCGCCTGCTCCTCCTCAATCGCCAATCGAATTAGGTATTATGAACGCTGTTGCTTTGGGTGTTTATTTTTGTGTTTATATCGAGGTTAAAATAAAGTTATAATGTCAGTATGGTACATTACCGCGGTTAACATACACTTTATATCGACAAAAACTGATGGAGCAAGACCAGCAATTCAGGAGCAGCACATCCGGATTCGAACCCCCGACGCTTTTCCCGCAAGCCTGCCCCCCACAACCACTCGGCCATCCTGTCGCTCAACCGCTGGTGGTGAGCGGCGCACCTCAATGTTCCAATTCGGTCACTGTACGGCTAACAAGCAACTTGTGAAATCGCTGTAATTCCGCTATTGCTCCAGCCCCAAACCTTTTGAGGTTAGATTCTAACCACAGCATGGTAGTTCCACGCGTCAGTTCTGCTTTATCGGCCCGTATTGAAGTGAAATGGTTTTTTGCAATTTTTGACCTACCCAGATGTCCGCAGGAAATTTGAAAACCACTACGGTGCTTCTCAGGCAACGCCCTACAACCCTATATAGGTCACTTTTGAAATTGCCACGGGAAGTTCATTGACCTCCCTTGTTAGACCCATCTGCCATTTTAGAGCGGCGGAGGGCAGCGGTGAACTTTCTTCCGCCCCTACTCGCCCACATTTGAGTTTTCAACACTCGAGATGGTACCATTCTGTCCAGCTCGAAAAGCTCTATCGAGCAGCGTTAATATCGGGCGATTCCTGGAAAATTGGTTTTTTTGACAATTTCCCATTGAGGAGGAGGGCGCTCTTCGCCGAGCCTGCGCGGATGATGAAGTCATCGAAAATAGATGATTTCAAAATTTGCCAAGTTTTCTTGTCTAAACGTCCAAAATCGTTCAGGTGTCTAATTGGGGCGGCGACTACGAATCCGACGTCCGTTTTTGAAAACTCAACCGATTTTGGCATGTTACAGCCATTTGAGGTTGCTAGGGTAAGAGTCACTGACCACCCTCGGTCATCGATATTGGTGGTCTCCTGTAATAATCAGCTAAATGAACATCGGCATCGTATTCGGCACCCTGAAAAACCCTTGCTTTACAAGGAGAGCCTCTAAATTGGCGGTGAGCTTTTGCGATGCAATTTGTACAAGATGTAGGGTCCCGTTTGGGAAGTCCAAACCATAGTGACATTTTTTGGAATGCTCTTCTGTTGTCGAAAAAAGCGTGTGAACGTGTGAGCGCGAAGTTTATGACGCCTGCTTCCACTCAGCCCAATGTGGTCGGTTGGCGTAGTGGTAGTGTTGTAGCTTCGCAGGTGCACTGTCGTGAGTACGATTCCCCTTGTACTGGTGTTTTTCCATTTTGCTATTTATCGTCAGTGGGACCCTTTATCCCCATTTTCAACACATTTTTGAACAAAAATACGGCAAAAAATGTTGTTCACGTTCATCGAGCTCTTTGAAAGTGGAAAGGTGAGAATTTTTGACTTCCAGTTTTCTTGCAAGTGAAAAACTGGTACCAGGTTCGTGATCAGCACCCCAAGTAACCCCCATGCACAAAGTTTGGACGAAATTGGCGCATCCCACATCGCCACCCTCACTTAACCTGTCATAAGAAAACGGAAAATCCAGTAACCGATGTCAGATTCCTGATCAGCACTCTAAGTAACACCCGTAACCGAAGTATGAGTAATATTTTTCAACCTCGCTAGTACAGTGCATGGCCCTCTTTTGGTTTCCGAACAGTCAAGCTGTTTCAAGACGAGAAGGTGTTGTAGATAACAAATTCTTATATTATGTTCTTATAATTATATAATTCCTATATCACCCTATATTATATATTATATTCCTTACATGGATAGAGTCAGAAACGTAGTAACCAACTGGTAAGAGTAGCTGGTGATGTACCAACCTTCCTCAACAATGATGGAGGATTGCAAAAAAGCATGTAATCGAAATACACTGCTCACAAACTGAACATCTACGCTTCTGTCTACCACCCGTTCAAAAAAGGGCGTAGTAGCACCGATATTTTACTTTCTGTGTAGCCCTCCACCGCTCAACGTATTCAATTGGTTTCCACCTCGAATGGCTTCACACCTCCATGACCGCACTCGTTTGAAAATGAAGGCCGAGGTGCAAAGCCTGCTCTAGGCCCAGGCTCGAGGAAGTGCGGTGAGGTCAGAAGCACCAATTTCGCCCAAACTTTGTGCGTGTGGGTTATTTTTATGGTTCTGATCACGAATCTGGCACCCGGTTCTTGACTTGCTTAACCTGAAAGTCAAGAATTCTCAGTTTTCCACTTTCAAAGAGCTCGATGAACGTAAACGACATTTTTTGCCGTGTTTTCGTTGAAAAATGTGTTGTAAATGGGGTAAAGGGTTCCACTTACGATAAATCGTAAAATGCAAAAACACCAGCACAAGCGGGAATCGAACCCATGGCAATGCACCTGTGAAGCTACAAAACTACCACTACGCCTACAGACCACAATGGCTGGTTGGCAGCAGAGCATCGTGAACTTCGCGCTCACGCGTCCACGCCAGGGGTGAGCGGATTAACCGTTATCCGTTATCCGGTTTCCGGCGGGTTTTGGTCTATCCGTTTTGTTGTTCGTGATTCGGAGTATTTTGGACGGATAACGAACAACAAAATCTGGCACCCTTATGTCTACTTACAAGGGAGGCCCATGAACTTCCCCCAAAGATTCGCAACGTGGCCGATATGGCCTTGTAGAGCATAAGAGCATGGTACGAAGATCAACAACTGTGTTTCGTTTTTGCTACGGGCCACTGGGTGGTCCAAAAATTGCAAAAAATGGTACCACTTCAGGGCGGGCTGATAAGGCAATAATGACACCTGGAATGGCCCTGTCGTGCTCTGAACTTAATTTGCAACAGGTTTTGAGCTCGTATTAAAGTTAGATTATAGTAATATGATAATTTCCGACGCCCCTAGATGGAGTGTACAGTGTACATTCAAGTGATTCATTCGCAACGGTGCTGGTAGGGACTGGATCGCCGAGTGAATCGCGAGGCGGACTTACGGAGAAGGGTCGAGGGTTCGATTCCAGGGGCGTCCATGCGATTTTCTCTGTAGAGTGCTCTCATTTTCGCAAATAAAAAGCACATTTTGGTATTGGTAGGCTACCTTCTTCGCTTCCTAACCCCGCCTTCAACCTGTTGTCAGATTTGGAAGAAGTTAATTTTGGCAACCCTGCATGGCGAGCCGTAGACGTGCCGAGCACGTCGGCAACCGTGCATGGCGAGCCGGAGACGTGCCGAACACGTCGGCAACCCTGCATGGCGAGCCGTAGACGTGCCAAACACGTCGGCAACCCTGCACGGCGAGCCGTAGACGTGCCGAGCACGTCGGCAACCGTGCATGGCGAGCCGTAGACGTGCCAAACACGTCAGCAACCGTGCATGGCGAGCCGTAGACGTGCCGAGCACGTCGGCAACCGTGCATGGCGAGCCGTAGACGTGCCGAACACGTCGGCAACCGTGCATGGCGACCCGGAGACGTGCCGAACACGTCGGCAACCGTGCATGGCGGGCCGGAGAGGTACCGAACACGTCGGCAACCCTGCATGGCGAGCCGTAGACGTGCCGAACACGTCGGCAACCGTGCATGGCGGGCCGGAGAGGTACCGAACACGTCGGCAACCGTGCATGGCGAGCCGGAGACGTGCCGAACACGTCGGCAACCCTGCATGGCGAGCCGTAGACGTGCCAAACACGTCGGCAACCGTGCATGGCGAGCCGGAGACGTGCCGAACACGTCGGCAACCCTGCATGGCGAGCCGTAGACGTGCCAAACACGTCGGCAACCCTGCATGGCGAGCCGTAGACGTGCCAAACACGTCGGCGGCACGAAACTTTAGCCCTGGGGGTAATCGAGGTCGCTGAACACGAATCTGAAGTCGACCAATCGATATCGATCGATATTATCGATTTTTTGAGGATGGCGCTCAAGTGGCGCGAAACTTCGGCCCTGGGGGTAGTCGAGGTCGCTGAACACGAATCTGAAGTCGACCAATCGACATCGATCGATATTATCGATTTTTTGAGGATGACGCTCAAGTGGCGCGAAACTTTGGCCCTGGGGGTAATCGAGGTTGCTGAACTCGAATTTGAAGTCGACCAATCGATATCGATCAATATTATCGATTTTTTGAGGATGACGCTCAAGTGGCGCGAAACTTTGGCCGTGAGGGTAATCGAGGTCGCTGAACACGAATCTGAAGTCGGATCAATCGATATCGATTCGATATTATCGATTTTTTGAGGATGACGTTCAAGCGGCACGAAACTTCGGCCCTGGGGGTAATCGAGGTTGCTTAACACGAAACCGAAGTCTACCAATCGATATCGATCGATATTATCGATTTTTTGAGGATGGCGCTTAAGTGGCGCGAAACTTTGGCCGTGGGGGTAATCGGTGTCGCTGAACACGAATCTGAAGTCGGATCAATCGATATCGATTCGATATTATCGATTTTTTGAGGATGACGTTTAAGCGGCACGAAACTTCGGCCCTGGGGGTAATCGAGGTCGCTTAACACGAAACCGAAGTCTACCAATCGATATCGATCGATATTATCGATTTTTTGAGGATGACGCTCAAGTGGCGCGAAACTTTGGCCGTGAGGGTAATCGAGGTCGCTGAACACGAATCTGAAGTCGGATCAATCGATATCGATCGATATTATCGATTTTTTGAGGATGGCGTTCAAGCGGCACGAAACTTCGGCCCTGGGGGTAATCGAGGTCGCTGAACTCGAATTTGAAGTCGACCAATCGATATCTATTGATATTATCGATTTTTTGAGGATGGCGCTCAAGTGGCGCGAAACTTTGGCCCTGGGGGTAATCGAGGTCGCTGAACTCGAATTTGAAGTCGACCAATCGATATCGATCAATATTATCGATTTTTTGAGGATGGCGCTCAAGTGGCGCGAAACTTTGGCCGTGGGGGTAATCGAGGTCGCTGAACTCGAATTTGAAGTCGACCAATCGATATCGATCAATATTATCGATTTTTTGAGGATGGCGCTCAAGTGGCGCGAAACTTTGGCCCTGGGGGTAATCGAGGTCGCTGAACTCGAATTTGAAGTCGACCAATCGATATCGATCAATGTTATCGATTTTTTGAGGATGGCGCTCAAGTGGCGCGAAACTTTGGCCGTGGGGGTAATCGGTGTCGCTGAACACGAATCTGAAGTCGGATCAATCGATATCGATTCGATATTATCGATTTTTTGAGGATGACGTTCAAGCGGCACGAAACTTCGGCCCTGGGGGTAATCGAGGTCGCTTAACACGAAACCGAAGTCTACCAATCGATATCGATCGATATTATCGATTTTTTGAGGATGGCGCTCAAGTGGCGCGAAACTTTGGCCGTGGGGGTAATCGGTGTCGCTGAACACGAATCTGAAGTCGGATCAATCGATATCGATTCGATATTATCGATTTTTTGAGGATGACGTTCAAGCGGCACGAAACTTCGGCCCTGGGGGTAATCGAGGTCGCTTAACACGAAACCGAAGTCTACCAATCGATATCGATCGATATTATCGATTTTTTGAGGATGGCGCTCAAGTGGCGCGAAACTTTGGCCGTGGGGGTAATCGGTGTCGCTGAACACGAATCTGAAGTCGGATCAATCGATATCGATTCGATATTATCGATTTTTTGAGGATGACGTTCAAGCGGCACGAAACTTCGGCCCTGGGGGTAATCGAGGTCGCTTAACACGAATCCGAAGTCTACCAATCGATATCGATCGATATTATCGATTTTTTGAGGATCACGTCGAGGAAGATCAGCCGATCCATCTCGATTAACATAATGGTCAGAAGGCCTGGGAAAGAATAGGAAACCCGTAGCGGCCATGGCGTCCTATTCTCGGGGTTTGGGGGCGAATCCCCCAACCAGTCGTAGGCGGCCGCTAGGCCGCCGAACGCCGCCTGCTGCCGGAGAGATTCGAAATTGGCGGAGATTTTGCGCTCAGAACACGGCCGGGGCGCAACTTGCGAGCGGTCGCGCCCACTCGATTGATAGGTTCGACCCTATATCCATTGTGCATGGCACACTCCAAAGTCTCGCCGAGACAGAGTGCAGCAATCCCTGAGTAAAGCGGATGAGAAATTCTGTAAAACTACCCTAACGCTCACTCTACAAGCTGTCGCGCCCAGTCTATTGATAGGTTCGATCCTACATGCATTGAGCATGGCGCACTCTCGGAGGATTCCTGGCATGACAGAGCACTGGCGAGGGAGGCGGCAGCGGTCGCACGCGCGTGAGTCGCCCGGGCGGAGTTCTCGCTGCTTCGCTGGCGGAGAGGACGAGTTCTGCGCTAATGTGTCGGGCTGGAACGCGAGTGTCACTGCTGGACACAATCGTCGATAGAGTGAAAGGTAGAGCTTCTTAATTTCGCCTTGCAGAGAGGGTCAGTCTGATGGTATGTTAGTGCCCATTAACCGGGTGGCTTTGAGCTACGTCAAATGAATGGGGGGGGGGAGGGGAAATGTTGAACGGAAATGAGGGGGAAGATCTAAGAACAAAGACAGAGTAATGGATTCTTAATAAAGTGGCTTAGGAGAACAAACCTTCATTCTATGTTCAGTGGTGCATGTCAAACATCACAAAATGTTCAATTATTATTAAATAGATTAAAGTAAATTACTTATTTGAAGAGTATATCAGTGCGCTTCGAGCGTTGCCTGCAACGGTTGCGCATTTAGCAGAGTATATTGTTTGTTAAGAGGCTAGTGCATTAAGATCAGTGAATCTGAAAGAGTTAGATTTCATTATCTTTCTTCGTGGAAGTCTCAAGGTTTCTTTGAATTCAAGTTTCTCCGAGTTTATCTGATCATAAATGCAAACCCTCTTTCAACAAAAGCACATGAAAGACCTTTCGTTTAATATGAAAATAAAATGAATCTGATAACGATAATAATGTCTATCTCTTCAATATCAGTACAACGCCCATTATAACATTTGGCACGAATGTTGGACTACATGTGTGAGCACCTTATACTCTCTAGAGACGAGTCTATCCTGTTTCGTCTTTAATAGGATTCCCTACTATCAATTAAAAAGCTACGACCATCTGTTAACTACGTTCACTGCGAATCCGTAAATGAACTTCACCAGTCCTCTCTCCTTTACCTATTTCACGTTGCATAGGCCTCACACCGCTTCTGAGCATTCAATTATGGAGCTGTTCTAGTTCCTCATTGCGTAGGGTGAGCTGCAGAATACACTGCATCCGTCTCATGATTGGGTCGAGTTCCACAATTTCCATTCTCCTACGCACACCGAAATGGACCAGAGAGTAGGACGTTCATTTGCGCCCTAGCACGCTGAATGCACCGGGCAACTCGTATGGGTTCCTGCCATGTCTAGAGGTGACTCCGCCTCCAGCGCCGCACCGCACCCGCTCGCATGGCTGCGAGTGGGTATCGTTGCTCGCAGCAAGCTGCTCCAATCGCAAAGAGCCTGCCCCAGCGATTCGTTTTGACCACCCAGAGCGAAAATTTGGTGGTCTGGGAAAGTTGTGCACATGTTTGTGTAGATCACATCGAAAGGTACCAAGCATTTCTCGAAAAACCTCAAATTGGAGGGATTGTGAGCACGCATCAGTTTTCGACGGCTTGCAAACGACAACTCGCCCGCGACCGCCCTTCGCAATGGAGCGCAAGTTTTCAATTTCGGGTATTTACATGGCTCCATGAAATATGTATACCAAACGATAGAGCTCGGGCTCCAATATGCCAAGGTAGTTCAAGTATGCCCTTGGTTTTTCAAACGAGTGATATTTAGGCGAGTTTTATCAAAAAGACGCAAAATTTTGCGGTTTTTGCGGCGTGTATTCAAGAGACGCGTCCCGTACTGTAGTCTTTCGAAACTGAAAAAATCCAAGAATTTTTTGAAATGCTTTCCTACTATATATGAAACAGGTTTCAAAAAAGGGATCTTCATGCGGGGCGGGGAGGGGGTTCGATTTTAGGCAAGCATTTCGGCAAAGTCGACCAGAAATCGAACCTCCCGCCCACGTGAAGATTCCTTTTTTGAAAACTGCTTCATATATGGTAAAATATCACATTTTCTGTAATTTCCAAAAAGTTATTACCTCTCTGGAAATTCAAGAAATAACGGAGTTGCGATCATTTATACAAAATTCTTTCAATTTTTTATGGTAAAAAATCGAACACTACCCGCCCTGCATGGAGGCCTCATTTTGAAAGCCGTTTTCTAAACTGCAAGAAAGCCTCTTTCTTCTATTTTTCTGAAACCTATAAGGATTTTTAGAACTCAAAAAACTTACCGAGTTATGACCATTTTTGTGAACGTCCGATCTTGACGTTCCAATGGCGTCGGTGTAAGATCCGATGTTGATCCAACCTACTCGATTCAGAAAATAATGCTTTTTTGCTGTGCTTTGGTTAGAAGATAAAGTTTTTGTCGTAGAATTTAAACTGTGTAGGTGATCTGCTCCAGATGAAAAAAGTATTACATTTTTCATAGAAAAATGGGAATTTTTAATGCGATTTGCCCTAATCATATCGAAGATTGCTACGAGGAAGCTTAGTTTTTCACTGTATAATAAGCACCGCTTAACATTCTATATAGTACTGTCTAACATTCTTTCCTCCGTCAGAAAGTAGAAAACTTTCTACAGTTGCGATCGATGACGTCAGAGAACCGCACGTAAGCTGTTCTGAAAATTTCACGAAGCTTCAAAACTATAAGAAATATGGATTCTATGCCTTAAAAAGCAGGTTATATCAATAGCAGCCTCCATGCGATTCTGGGTCGATATTTTTTTTTTGAAAAAGGATTCATGATCTGGACGCCTGATCATACAGAAGATCGTTTCAGAAAAACATGGTTTTGCAACTGTGTGTTAAACAGGGCTTAAACTTTTGTAGGGTACAATTTCACTCTGTGATGCTGTTTCAGCAGAAGAGGGAAAATTATTATTTCTGTGACAGGGGATCCTTCAGTTGTTCTTACGTCAACGATTCAAAGAGCGCTTCAAAAATGTAGGAAAAGCGCTTAGGTCATCCTTCTTATCCATTTTACAATTTTGGACGCTATGGACGCAGACGTCGCTTCTTCAGGTAGAAAAGTGCCGTGTCCATGACATCCTGAAAAATCTAAAAAATGAAAACCCTTCATTGCCGGCAGAAAATCTTTATTTTTAATTGCTGAACAACCAGCAATTGAAGCTGTTTAAATATTCAATTCTATATCACTAACTTCAGCAAACAAAGGTGCGTGTGACTCTCCTCATTGTTTTAGCCATACCTGGTAACAACAGCTTATTAAGAGATAAAAACATCACCTAAAAAACTGAAAGATACGACAGAATCCTCTGCTGAAGCCGAGAGAGTAGGACCCCGTCCCTACCCCACCCCCCCCCCCCCCCACAAAAAAACGACGTCACAGTACGACCCCACTCCCTTTCGATTCTCGAACCTCACGCGTGAGCGTTCAGGGCGTTCTACAGGCTCGCGCAGAGATACTCGCCACATCTTCGAGCTTACCAAGCAGCAAATTAAAATCCTTGAGGGTGCTGTATATTAGGAAGTCTGACCTAACTAGCACCCTTGCTATCGAGATTCGACGTTTGAGCTTTCCTCTTCTTCGGATATCGTCAGCGCCCATCAAAAACTCTATTGCGTTGACAGAAAGCTCATTGGCAGGAATGTCATACATCATGAGTTCTCCTACTCCCTCTTCTCACTGAGCTCAAAAAGCAAAAACCGCTGAGAATCATTTCGTTGTAGTTCAATGAATAACACTTGATCATTGGCTTCCAGGTGAAGTTGTTTCGGACGCTTTCAAGGAGATCGGTGTCCTCTTTCTTTGTTGATACTGTGATTTAGATTCCGCACTTGGTCGTACATAGGTTTCATAGGCTCGAATAGATTTCTGGAAGTAAGGACGTCAGAACCCTGATGAGTTTGTAGTTCCGGCAGTTGGCATTTTTCACAAAACTCTACAGTGTTGAGGAAGACATAGGTCACTGGTGACAGTGCATCCCAAATCTCGGGGTTCGGTCACGGGGTTACTATGCAACTGGCTGTCAACTCTTTAAGTCGGTATCTGAGCTTGGATTTTAGCTCTAATCATCAAAAGACGGGTTTTTAGTCGAAACTAGCAGTTCCCATTTTTTTTCAGCCCAATGAACAGCGAAGTCAGTCGCCGATTGAAGGGTCTTGGTTAGAGTCTCCAGCTTCATCGATTCTTTTGTATATTTTAACATCATCAGCACGCGCAAGAATAAGATTGGGTGAAGCACTCCGCCGTGAGGAACACCACTTAACACAGGAAACAATTTTGAAAATTGATAATTTTCTTACTAATTCGCACATTCGAACATTTTTTCGTACAATTCGTACGCATAGGCATGGAACGTCTCCCAGCAGCTCTTAGGGCTGCACTTCTCTAAAACCCAGGAAACAAAATAAAAACTTCTCGTAATGAGATAAACAATGTCAGGTCGTGCCTGTATTGGTTGATGCATTGATCTGGCAATGTAGCTTTCGTTCACGACAGCGTTTTTCCAATTACTTTTCCTGCCATGCTGTTACATTGTAGGGGCGCTATGTATGTCAGTTTTAGGCGCCTGAAAACGATAAAAAGAATATGTATCTCGACTCTCGAAGCAGGGCGGTCTTTGCTGCACGCGCGGCGAGCCGCCACTAACACATTGCGTCTACATAGGTGTGTCGTAATGTAAAATTCGAGCTCTAGTAAACTCCCGAGTTAAGCCATATTGTGACTAAATGTGTGGCTTCTAGAAATGAGTTTCTTGCCATAAAGGTGCCATAAATCTTTTCGAGAGCAGACAGTTGTCTAAGTCACCCGATTCCCTCTCGGAATAACCACTTCCTCTGAGTAAGTAAACCGGGGGCTCTCAAAGAGCTGAGCAGAGGCAGCGAAGCAGGTTTATGCAGTTACAAGAACAGTAGGCGTCGCGCTCGCAGCAGCAGTCGCTGCTTCCGTATGTTCAGCCTGTTCGCGTCTACTTCCATAGAATGTGATCGTGACTGGCTTCTGTCAGCTGCGCGAGCAGGATGGAGATCGCTTGCTATCGAGTGGCTATGTATTGTGTCCATCCAGATTCGCTTGGGTCTTCCACGATCTATCCGACTTTCATTCTCCTTGAAGCGAAAGAATTATCAATGAATTCCTTGCAGGACCATTACACCATTGACGGCTTTCACGCATCTGGAGCTGAAACGGAGTGCGGCCGAAACCTCGGCGTATGGTATCGTTTCGAGTGCGGTTCATTCATGCGGTTTGACTCTGGCACTGTACCACAGCGTCTTCGTCTCCATGACGTCTAGGCGCCGCTTCTGTCCTCCCAGTCCAGGATTCTGATCCATTTAATACCAAAGGTCTAACCACCAACGCTTGAGTAGAACAGTTTCAGCATGTGTTATCGCACGGCCCCACATGAAGTATGGCGCTTCTCCGCCTGAGTCATGAAGTATGCGATGTTGATTTCATGAAGCTGACCTCTGTAACTGGTCATGGTTGCGCCCAGGTATTCGGAAGCATCGGTTCTTGGCCGTGCAATAGCTACCACTGTGTATGAGCTCTTATTGTCGTTCGTCAGGGCCTGTTCATACTTCCAGTGACGAGCACGACAGCGATGCTAGCGCAGCGACGAGAGCGACGGCAGCGATGGGGGCAACGGGAGCGTAGTGTACGTAACTACACAACAGAAACATCTGGGAAAAGTCCATCCAAATCCGTGCTCAGCGTACCTTCTGCTCAGTATACTCCTCTTCTAGACTTCGACTGAAGCATTCACCCTATGTGTCTACGATAGATAAGGCTAGTAATGGATTGAGCCGCAGGATCCCTGTAAGCAGAGCGAATTTCCTTCTAATCAACATGAAAAACTAAAAAAGCACCTTGGGTGTATGTGTGCAAGCCATCTAGACGAACGGGACCACTCTATCTATCCAATTAAAACTCATTGATTGTGGTTTCTGGGTAACAGATTGAATCAAAGGAGCGCGTGCAAATTTCGAACTCCTTGGACCGTCAGCGGCAGTAGATTACGTGCTCCTCTTCCGCCGCCGTCGCTCGAGTCGCCAGCGGGAAGTAAGAACAGGTGACGGCAGCGACGGGAGTGCCGAGAGCGACGGGCGACGGCGACGGCGCTCGAGTATGAGCAGGTTTCGTAGCGATCGCTTGGTTCAGTTGATTTGCATATTCCTTCTGGTCGGCGAATCGCTGCCGTCGCGAAGCATCAACAGGCCCTAGGGCACACTATCTTCAGAACAACTAGACGTCAAGCGAAACTGTAGTGCAACACAGGGTGACCAAATGCGATGCGATCCCCTATCTACCAGGTACCAACAATTTCTTCTCTCCGGCAAAAGTGGCCGCTTTTTGTTCAGTGAGAAAACACGTCCGCACATCTAACGACACAGAATGGCACCCAGCACTGTCTGATTTTACTTCCCGATAGCCAATATTTTCAATCCTGCTCTGCTCTCATCTCTTCGGCTGCGCTACTCAGGTGGTGTCAACGTTTAACCAAAGTCCAAACCTCGTGAACGTGGGTCCAAATGAGTCGCATATTAACAAAACAATTAGATAGTGAAAAATCGCGTAACAAAAACGACAGGAGTGACCTTGCGACGTGAAATGACTTTTAAGAGAAGGCATAAGTGAAGAAATGTAAACAATATAAAAAACAGCTTTTAAGCTCCATCGATCATTTAATTTTTTTTCATAGGCATGGATTAACTAAACACTAGCTGCACCACGCTGAATAATGGCGAAGAACACCTCACGATCGAAACGAGTTCTCGGTTACATCTAACCAAGAGTCAAGTAAGAGCTTTGCCATGAAACAGGATGGCGGCCGGTTGTGTTGTCTTGAAAAAAGAAGATAAAATGAAAATAAGAGGGATGAAGGATTTTTTAAAGGAATAGCAGAAAAGGGAGGGGCGAGAGGAATGTTTCGGAGAACTATCTCCACGCGACACCACGCGACGTAGTGTTCATGCTTAAACGTTGACTTCTGCGCTAGCCAGAGAAAACTGCAACGAAAGAACGTTGTGGAGTCGCAGGATTTTGTTGCGTCAGCCCTCACGCTCCAGTGCACAGCGCTGCTGCGCTTGTTCGCAAATTCGGGGGAGTTTTGGGGAAGTTGCTAAACGAGTGCACCTGGAGCACTTTCGCGAGAGCTATGCACATACCGGCCAGTTGTTCTGCAGGTGAACTCAGGGGTAACGGACTGGCACGAGGTATTGGAACAGATCTGCTCAGCTTGAAGCAGCGCAGCAAGGTTACCTAGTTCCTAGTACACATTACGCCTTACCACATTTGAGAGCATAGTGAAGATTAGGGCCTCGTTGAACAGTAAGATTAGGCCTTGATAGCGATCCAAAACGAAGAGGTCATCGATGGTTAGCGGCTTAGCGGCGATTATCGCCATCTCGAGGAATACCCAAGCCAGTGACAGCTATCGAATGCAGTTCAATGAGCAGGAGCTTTACCTGAAAAGGCAGACAGTCGAAGCACTTACTCAATCAATTCTCCGATTCATTTAAGCGTCTTCACTAGCAGGTGTGCTGTGCAATGACATGTGAAAGATAATCCTTAGAATAACGGAAATGGTCGTTTGAAAAGGACCCTTAGGTAGAAGTATAAACAACAGTAAGAGCAGCGGTACTTATGTGAGTCATGGTAGCCAGTGCAATAACAACACAAGACATCATTTAGTTTTTCACTCCTTCATTGACTCGGAGAACACCTGTGTTAAAATAGAAATCGGCGAGGTATTCCAACAGGTCACTTGGCTTCGATTGCGCTTGAACGAAACGGTGAAGAGGAGATAGGACATAATGTGCTAGGGAACCGAAAATTCTCCGTCTTTCATTCAAACTAAGGACGCTCAGCGAAATTCGTAAGTTTGCGCCCAGGAAAACAAAGCCTGCACACGTCGATGACATTGATGCCATGGGACAAGAAAACCGCCCACTTGCCAGTCGGGTCTCACGGCCCTTGTGTAGGCAACTAAAGAGTATGGTGAAGTAAGTCTGTCAGAATCAATTCCTTGATAGGTGCTGCCTAGCAAGGAATTGATTGATGCAATATTCACCGAGCAGTATTGGCGCAGTAGATACAGAAACGGCATGGTAAAATATGATGGTTTGTGGCCCGATTCACGGGTGACGCAGGTATTTTCACCACTTCGAAAAGGCTGTCTTGGCGTACCTTTGGGAAGAATTTGCTGCTAGTGATACCTCGGAGTCCATACGAAGCAAGAGAAGAAGGTGGCCAGCAGTTTTGCGTCCGTCTCGCGAGTTGCGCAAATACGGGTGCAGAATTAGAGGATGGAGGTGGTACCAGTGTCGAACGAGAGGAAAACGATCCCACATGGTCAGTGGAGGAAGACAAGGAAAAAACACAGTGGAGATGTCGAAGAAGATGGGTATTTTTACAAATTTGGCTTTCTGAAGCTCGTTTAAATTCACAATCTTATATAGGTGGATGAGCCAACTTCGCACTCCGCTGTACCGAAAGCAGCAGTCGCCACTCTCAAGTGTGAGGACTACATTTCCATGCGAAGACTAATAAGTGTAAATGGGGTTTAATTGAAACTGAGGACATGCGCTTTTTATAACTGTTCTTATTGTACCCTTTACATATGTGTTATTGCAGGCAATCAGAACTTTTGCTGTCAATCGACCAAAAATCGTGACCATCTGTTCGAGTGCATGGTGTGATCTCTTCTTTTAAAACACTAGATGGGTGCTGCCTTTGCGCGCTTAAAAACAAAAATTAAGTCACTATTTTTACATAAAAATAAACAAAATATATCGCTTATAAAATTTCACTAAGGGCGCTTATTGGTGGAGGTGAATATAAAAAATTGCTAAGAAAATTACACTAAGTTTTCGTTAAATGAGAAATTATTCAAACCGTGGTGGAGAGTCTCTAGTTTAAATTGGAGGGCGCTCGTTTTGATTTGGAAGATGTTCAGTGCTTGATTTCAAAGACGTCAAGATTGCTTAGCACAGCGTCCAAGTTAATATGAAATGTGTTCACTTTGATCTGAAAAGTGTCCAACGCGACGCGAAATCGGTATTCATCTTGATTCAAAGTCCCAGTGCGACCTGGTACCCTTCCCTAGTGAGCACAAAAACCATTGGCAGTGGAAGCAAAGCAAGTGCACTTCCCGCTGCACCACACGAACACAGGCTGATGGCCAATTTAAAGAATCCACATACGAATCGAACAAAATTGAGAGTAGCTCATGGGAGCTTCGAATGCCATCTTGGGATATACGTTGTAGCGAGCGAGTGACTCATGGACTAGCGATGCTGATGTGGAAGAGGTGAAATGACGGGAGAAAAAACGACTTTCCTGCATCATGTTCCCATGAAGGATGTAGGAGTTGATGACCGAAATTTCGCCTGCTGTTCAGTCAGGAGCAGAAGTCAAAAGGCCGTTGGAGCGAAATCACGGAACGTCCATTTGCCGATGTTGTTACGCGTCGTGCTGCGATAAGACCAGCCACATGCTGAGCAGCGGTTATCAGTGGTGAAAATTTCGGAAGGGCAGCGATGCCATATTCTTCATGTGTTTGCCAAGCATACCATTGTATAGGTAGGAGCCCTCATAGAGCAGTTTTGTTGGGGTTGGCTGCTATAAGAGATAGTTTAAATAAGGAGATGAGTTACTATTATAGACTCAACTTCTTGGCAACGGTTGGAAGCAAGAAAGGCTTAGAAGGCAACGAAGACCGAATTACAAACAAGAAAATGTGGCAGGTTTGAGTGCAGGTCGGCTGAGGTGTACACGACAGCTTTATACGTCTTTCATAATCCGCAGTTTCAAACTCAGTCGCAACAAATGTCGATTCCTTAGCAATGTATAAGCACCTGTGAATGGAGCTTTGGGTGTTCTTCTGTGATCAATACGATGCCCTCGGATGCTTCCAGAACTTGGGCTTTACGATTGATTTTGATGCTTTCGCCGGAAAAATGCATGCGGGCGAGACTATGAAATGGGCTCAAACTGTCAAGATCCTTGGTGCTTCTATTGGAGTAGGAGAGAATTTGAGCGGAACAACGTACAAGACGCAAAGCTTCAGTTCTAAAAAACCAGCTGATAGTCAGAAACAACTAAGCGTTTGCCCTCGTTTCAACTTTCAACTTTATTACATGCACATAGCGCATGTGAGTTAATAAAAGAACCAAGAAGTACCGGTGATCCTATACGTAACAGCAAACAACACGGAATACAAAACAACACAAATGAAGAGAACGTACCTACAAAAAAGGAAAAGAAACAGAGAACATTGCTACAACACTAACTCAGGAACTACTACGGAATCACTTCAAGTGTTTATCGAGAACTTTTTTAAAGCTATTGAGATTGTCAGGAAAACGAATTCTTTTGTTCAACCTAGCGTACTCCAGGCCTGCACGAACTGTGAAGAAGTTGCGACGTTGAGACGTTTTTGACGTTTTTACGTGAAGTTTGTAAGACCCACCTCTAGTATTAGATGATGCCAGACCAAAGAATTCCGGACGCTTCAGCCCAATGTTCCCATGCAAAATCTTGTGGACCATTATATAATCATTTTTTACCCTCCTTCTCAGTAAAGGTTCAAGGTTGAGAATCTTGTTTCTGATGGCACCACTCTAATTAAGAGCTTCCTTGTAAAGTTATGTTGAACTTGTTCTAACCTTTGTATTATATTCTTTTTGTGTGGATGAAATATGCAAGTTCTATACTCGACAATAGGCCTAACGTATATTTTATAAGCATTTAACAATGCGCAAGGATCTCTGCTGCGCAACTCCTTAAAGAGTAGGAACACTCTTTGCTCAGCTTTTGAGGCAATACCTTCACAATGCATATCAAAAGAAAGCTTTCAACTCAGCAGCTTTCGTCAGAATATGGTTTCCTGTCGTGTAATCCGCTTCAGAGTTGTTGGAACCCAAGTGAAGGACTTTAGTCTTTTCAAGTGAGATTGGTAAACCCCATTGTTGAGACCAAGAATATACATTATCAACCGCTTGTTGAAACGTCATTACATCTAAATTACAATCGACTGTTTTGTATACTTTTACGTCATCAGCAAATATTTTACAAACGACATCACTACCAACCTTTGCGGGCAAATCGAAAGTGTAAATATTAAAGAGAATGAGGGATAAAACACCCCCTTGCGGTACACCGCTGAATATAGGTTTAATGTTAGAAAGAAAATCCTTGGCTCGTACTTGGAACGTGCGACCGCTCAAAAAAGCCTTTATCCAAGCTATTCGTTTGCTATTTGCTTGATCACTGATGATGTTATGAGCAACTCCTTTGGCTTACTTGTACAGAATATCGATTTATTGTCTTCAGCGTTTCCCTGCTCGAGAATCGTTTGATACGGAAATTCTGAAACTGCTTCAGGATTGCACGTTCTCCACTGATTTCAGAAACAGACCTGTTTTCCTATCGACGTCCTTGAATGGCTTTTTAACCTTCGTCTTTGTACGTTGAGCTTTTGAAAGCGAGGATGCGAAGGGCACAGCAGCGCTTTTAACGACATACAGCGTCCAAACGACGAAGCAAGTCCTCTACCGTCTCCAGAGGTAGGCATATAGCGAAAATGATTCCGTTGATTGGAAGCGAAAGCTCCAAACTAGTTGAATAGAAGCAGAACAAGGTATAATGAAAAAACATAAAGGACGGCGCTGTTGATGCCTTCTTGGGATGCTCCACGTTTTCCACTTCTACGAGATTCTGTGGAGGCAATTTGAATGTATATTTGGCCTAACAAGTACCTAGGCAGGCCGATGAACAGGTTGGTGGTCCATCCTTCCCTGACAAATCTGGTACTAATTCATCGACCCTGGAGGGATGAAAGGGCCTGACCTGCGCGGGAAATCCGAGCCAGGAAACTGATATGGGGAGCACGCGACAGCCCAGCAGCCGTCCATCCTCTGATTGCGTTCACCAGAGAAAGTGAGGACAGCTGGGTGATCTAATCGAAAATATGGAAAACTGACTCCATTATTAAGGATGTAGGGTTCCGCTCTGAGAACAAGCTCCACCCGTTGAGACCGATAACGAAAAGACCAGTAACAGGGATCGACGAAGGGGGGGGGGGACCAGAGAAGGATGAACCGGAAAAGGGCTGACAATAAAGGGGAACCAGTGAAGAGGGACCAGTAATGGGGAGGGAGACCAGTGAGGGTGGGACCGGTGGAAGAGGGGGAGGGAGTTCAGTGAAGGGTGACCTGTAAAGGGTTGACCAGTAAAGGGGAGAGCAGTGAAGGTGGGACCAGTAATGGGGAGTGGTGAAGGGGTAGGTCCAGTGAAGGGAGATGAATAAATGGGGCACCAATGAATTACCATTCAAGAGGGGACCAGTAAGGAAGCCAATAAAGGGAAGACCATTTAAGGGGTTCAGTAAAAAGTCCAGTAATAGCACCATTAAAGGGGGATCAGTAAAGGGGAGTAGTGAAGGGGATCAGTGAATGAGACCAATGAAAGGACCATTATTTTCTCTCTTTCGTCCAACGTGGCGTCAGAAGACGTGCTGCAGACGTTGTGCCACGTGTGTCGGGGTGCGAAAGACGTGTCGTAGACGTCGTGACATATGCTTCCAGACCCAGCAAATGTGTCACGGACGTTATCCAATGTGCATCCGGATCCAGAAGACGTGCCAGAGATAAGACTTTGCAGAGCATCCGTGAGATTTTCAGATGACTTTTTAAAGGCTTCGTGCAACAACAAGTGTGCACGAACTTGATTCTCACTTCCGTTTTCTGCCGGCACATGCGTAAGGGGGTAATGGTGGAGCAGGTGGGGGGGGGGGGGAGGGGCGGGTAGGGAGAATGAGTGAAGGAAGCTGGGTAATATTATTCTCGTCGCACTGTCAACTGTATCGAGCGGTCCACCAATATCAATTGATTTCATTTTTGTTTCCGCGAAAAAGGCTCTCTATCTGTTCCTCGCAATGTACGCCACGAGTACTTCAGAGAATGAATCGCGTACGTGCGACAGAGGGTGGGTAGTATACTTGGGCTTTTTTAAAATTTTTCGAATGAACGAATAATCGAATAACACCATTTCTTTAGTTATTCGAATTTCCGAATAATCGAATAACCCCATTTTTCGTTTATTCGAATTTCCGAATAATCGAATAACCCCATTTTTTGGTTATTCGAATTTCCGAATAATCGAATAATTTTTCGTTTATTCGAATTTCCGAATAATCGAATAACCCCATTTTTTGGTTATTCGAATTTCCGAATAATCGAATATTCGAAAAAATCGAATAATCGAATAAACTTTATTATAACTTAATACACCCGGTGCAAAATAGGTTCACCCCTGGTTTGTCTATTGGTACCCGAAGAACCCGCTGCCGAGGTCCCGTAATGTTACCATCGTATTCCCCACTATGGGAAACTTCTATAGGAGAATTCTAAGCAGTTTATCTTATCAGTGCAGGATACCAGGAAAATAAAGGAAAACTGAAAATTTAAGAAATGGGGACCGGTGCAAAATATAAGTTCGCTTCATAGAAAATCTGATTAATCACAAAAGTACCTACAAACAAGGTAAGATTAGTACTTCGTCACATCACCTTTGTTGCAGCCATATCGAAAATTCTATTTTGCATGCTACTGATTAGGTTATCAATAATAGTTCGCTCAAAATTGGCCCATGCATGAAGTATGGCGTTCTTCAGATCAGAAACCGTTGTCTCAGCGATTCCATTTTTGTACACTGTGTACAAGAATGTCCCACTAGCTTTCTAGTTTTCGTGTTGAGATCTGAAGAACAGCTAGGCCACTTCAAATGTTGAGTTCTGTTGGAGTTGAGCCAACCTGTAGTTGACTGCGATACGTGTATGGATGCATTATCTTGTTGGAAAATAAGGTTGTGCCTACGAAATCTTCTAAAATATGGCAGAAGGTAATCTCCGAGCAATTTCTGGTAGTCTTCACTGTTCATCCTACGCGAGACGAACTCCAAGGCAACAAGTTCGTATCCAGAAAACGCAGCCGAAACCATGAGACTTCCACCGACAAAGTAACACCAGTAGAATACTCGCTTCTCTCTCTCCTCAAATCTCTCGAATAGTGTCTGTACCCGTCGGGCCCATCAAGATTCCACTTCTTTTACACTACTGGAGAGATCCGAGAAAAGAGCTCGCGTATCCTCTAGGTGCAACTTTGACGGTGAAAGTCTCATGGTTGGGCTGCGTTTTCTGGATGCGGACTTGTCTCGTTCGTTTCTGAAGTTCGTCTCGTGTAGGATGAACAGTGGAGACTACCAGAAATTGCTCCGAGATCACCTTTTGCCATATTTCAGAAGATTTCGTAGGCACAATCTCATTTTCCAACAAGATAATGCATCAACACACGTATCGCAGTCAACTGCAGGTTTATTTATTTATTTATTTATTTATTTATTTATTTATTTATTTATTCAATACGTTCGCGATAAGCGCAAGCGGCAGAAAAAAGTATTACAACAACACGACAACATGAAGACACACCTAGAGCGAGTCAAACCAATGTCCTATGAGGAGAAAGGGCCACCTTCAGCTTACTCCTAGGTCGACTGATAGGAAGCTTCTCAGGCTCCCCTTTTGCTTGATGCGCACGCAGATCAAAGAATTTGGAGCCTACAAAGCGCGAAAAGTGGATTAACTTATAAACCCGACAAATATCAAAGAATTTCCTGCGAGAAGCCAATGTGTGAAGACCCAGGTATTTGTTCCTTATCGATGCTTTAAGTACCATAGAGTAAAGGAACCCGCCAATGCAAATAAGAACCTTGTAGTTAGTTATTCTGTACCTTTTCCACAACGTTTATAAGAGGTTGGCTCAACTCCAATACAATTCAACTTTTGCAGTGGTCTAGTTTTCCTCCAGATCTCACCGCTGATAGAGCACTTGTGGGCATTCTTGTATACAAAGTGTGCAAAAATGAAACCACTTACACTTAGGTTTCTGATCTGAAGAACGCCATACTTCATGCATGAGCCAATGTTGAGCGAACTGTTATTGATAACCTAATCAGTAGCATGCAAAATAGAATTTTCGATATGGTTGCAACAAAGGTGATGTGACGAAGTACTAATTTTACTTTGTCTGTAGGGACTTTCCTGATTAAGTTCCCTTCGTAAAAAAACCTGATTAATCAGGTTTTTTTTTACGAAGGGAACTTATATTTTGCACCGGTCTCCATTCGTTAAATGTTCAATGAAAGTTCGTGGTATCCTGCACTGATGAGATAACCTGCTTAAAATTCTTCTATAGAGGCTTTCGATAGTGAGGAATACGACGGTTATCGCTGAGCCTAGGCAGCGGATCCTTCGGGTACTAATGGACAAATCGGGGGTATCTATGATTTTGCACCGGGGTGTATTAATAAGGACGATGCGATTTTTGTGTTAGCCAATTTCGTTTGATACGTTTACTTATTCCAAAAGCGCATTGTGTAGGCTCAAGTAAATGTAGTAAAATAAGTTCAACGACAACATTCGCCAGGGACAAAATAAAAGATTTGAATTCTTAAAAAAGCAAATAATGAAGATATTCAATATCTTCTCAGAACCGTTGACAATACTCGTTAAATGGCAAGACATGAGAACTTTTTTCCTGCAAACAAAATCCTACAAAAAATTCCTACAGAAATACGTGTGCAAAACATCTACGCACAAGAGCAAGCCTTTGCGAAAAAAAAAACCCGTTCACTCCATTTGTTCATTTCATCTCATAGGAATCGTCAGCCAATCAAATTGTAGAGTTATACAATATTTTCAGTCGAAATTCAACGTTTTTGAAATAAATTTCAACGTTCTTCTGGAATCTTCCCCGTGTAACAACGTTGAATTTGATTTGAAAATCTTTGAATTTCAACTGAAATGGTATATAGCCGTGTCATATATGCAAACTGTGAGCTTCAGTCCCGAAGTAATCGAGGTCGCTGAACACGAATCTTAAGTTAGTTTTTGCAGTAACGGTTGCCATCAAGAGATATTAATCAAATTATCGATTTTTCGAAAATATCACTCAGCAAGATCGAAACTTCAGGCCTGAGGTAATCGAGGTCACTGAACACGAATCTGAATTCATTTTTTAATTTTCCGTCGAAATTTGTGTTTACTGTGCAAATTTCGTAGAGTATTCATATTTGTCTCTAAAACACAATTTTTGTGTTGTCAGGCAGGTTTCCAGCTCTTTCAAACGCATGGCTGAGAAGAAGCTGCTTCTCTTCTAAAGTTTTGAGAACCATGATGTCTCTTTTAGTGCCGTGTTTTTTTTTGTTCATTGTTTTTTTTCTAACGTGTGTCTTATACCACGTAATAAATTATTATTGTTATTATTATTATTATTATTATTATTATTATTATTATTATTATTATTATTAAGTGTATGACATCGATGACAGTCGTGGTCGCAGAGAACGCAAATGTGAGGTTAGATTTTGAAAATATCGACGAAGACCGGTACAATTGATTCGCTTCAACGAATTCTCCATAGAAAATCAATAGCTCGATCAACTTCAACCGATAATTTCAAAAACGAACTTCAAATTTGTGTTCAGCGAGATCGACGAGACCCCAACGGCTGAAGCTTCGGATCGCAGTCGATCGCCATCAGCTGCGGTCAGTATCGTCAATACGCCACTTCCCCACGCCAGTTGTGATGGACTGATGGAAACACGCACGCACACAGACACTACCCTTCTATGTATAGTAGGATATTGAATGCGTTTTCGTTACGGTGAGCTCCTCGACGGTGTGCTCTCGAAAACAATCCTCACCGAAATGAACGCCGCTCACAAAAATCGTCATTATGCCACATTCGAAACAACCACGTATTCGAAATTCGAATATTATTCGAATTTTCGCACCTCGATTAATCGAATTCGAATAATTATTCGAATTTTCAAGCCTCGAATAATCGAATTCGAATAATTATTCGAAATTGCAAACCTCGAATAATCGAATTCGAATAATTATTCGAATTTGCTAAACTCGAATAATCGAATTCGAATAATTATTCGAATTTACGGAACTCGAATAATCAAATAATCGAAAATCGAATTCGAATAAATTATTCGAATAATTATTCGAATTCGATTATTCGAGCACAAGTATAGTGGGTAGGCCCTATAGGAGCAGTTTTGAAGATTCTGTCTAACCGTAACCCGCCATCCATATAGCAAAACCAGTTTTTTTTACTCTAATGAATGACAAAAGGCCTAAAGAGGACAAGAAGACGGTCGGGGTGTTCTATTCTCCAGGTTTGGGGGCGGAGCCCCCAACCAGACGTTTGGCGGCCAGTGGGCCGCTGAACGTCTGATATATATATATATATATATATATATATATAGAGAGAGAGAGAGAGAGTGTGTGTGTGTGTGCGTGTGCGTGTGTGTGTTGCCAACCATGCAGCACACATTTTTTAATAAAAAATCTAGCATGTATATTATTATATATTCTTTTCTGTAGGATCCGTAGTTATCGTTTTGAGAAGGTGAGTTACTATAAAATGTCTTGTATTCGTTTATTAACAAAGAGTTTTTGTCAGCATTTTTAAAGCCAAGATTTCTGTGATATCACCACTTATAAATAAAATATATATATATATATATATATAAAAGAGTTTGTCCCTCGAATGATCTAATCTAAGTGAGGTACGCCACATCATTCCAGCGAGAGCGGTCGAATGATCTAACCTAAGTGATATTCTTCTTCTTCTTCAGCGTTTGTCCCGCTTCGTGGCAGGGTCCGCTATTCTGGTGTCATGACGCCACCTTTCCCGATCCAGCGCTAGATCAAGGTGGACACCAGCTACTTTCAAGTCCATATGTAACGTATCAGCCCATCGCTGCTTCGGGCGCCCTCTAGGCCGCTTTCCTATTACCTCGAAGTTAAGGCCTATCTTGCGGACGCTGTCTTCCCTTCCACGCAGAACGTGGCCGTACCATCGTAAGCGAGCTTCGCGCATCTTGTCCGCTATCGGCGCGACACCGAACTTCTGCCAAATGACATCGTTTCGAACAGTATGGCAGGTAGTCGTCGAGCTGTCGTGCCAAGATTGATATCGAACGTTTATTCGGCTTACGTTTCGGCGTAACCGCCTTCTTCAGAGCCTGGAAAAGACAAGGAGAGTTAGAGAAATTACCCGTCCAAGAGTCATTTCAAGTTTCAGCCATCTCAAAAGCTAAAGGGAGAAAGAGACGAACCGCGAGGAGGACAGCCCAACTGACTTATGTAAACAGCCGAAGGCTGTGGAGTCATCGTTTCGGATGCGATCCATGCGCGTGAGTCCAGCCGTCCAGCTCAGCATCTTCGTCTCCATGACGCTGAGGCGCGTTTCAACTTCCTTGGTCGCTGGCCAACACTCAGCGCCGTACATTGCTACCGGCCGGACGACTGCCCTGTAGATCTTCGACTTCATCTGCTCTGGTATCTTCCTATCGCAGAGCACGCCAGTCAACGAACGCCACTTGGACCAAGCTACACTCACGCGTGAATTCACTTCAACCATCAGGTTGCCATCAGACGCGACTGCTGATCCCAGGAACTTAAAGACCGCAGTGCGTGGAAGCTCGATGCCGTTAACCTTGATGGAGCTGGACTCAGTAACGTCCGTCGTTAGGTATTCGGTCTTCTTCACGTTCAGTTTGAGTCCAAACCGCTCCAAGAGATCACACCAGGCTTGCACCTCTCGCTCAAGTTCACCTTTATCCTCGCTAGCGAGCATCACGTCGTCGGCATAGAGCAACGTCCAAGGGACGGGTTTCTGAAGATCTCGTGTGATGCCATCCAAGACGACAACAAAGAGGAGTGGGAAAGCGCAGAACCCTGGTGTACCCCGACAGAAATGGGAAACTCCATCGAGGTTCCAGCTGCAGCTTGAACTCGGCTCTTTGAGCAAGAGTAGAGCATCCGCACCCACTCTATAGGTTCCTCAGGTACGTTGTGTTGTCGCAAGGCGTACCATATAATCTCACGCGGTACACGGTCAAAGGCCTTCTCCAAGTCGAGAAAGGCGATATGCAGTGGTCTCTGTTTCTCGCGATGCTTCTCTATCAGGAGGCGGGCGGCGTGAGTGGCATCAACGGTGCCACAGCCAGCCACGAAGCCGCACTGATTGCTGGAAAGCTGGACGATGTCACGAATTCGTCCATCGACAATTCGCTCAAAGATCTTCATGCTGTGCGAAAGCAAGCGAATCGGACGGTAATTGGAGCGGTCTACAGGACTGCCCTTCTTCTTCCAAATCGGAATCGTCGTACTTTGGCGCCAACTATCAGGGACTTTCTTCTCCGCCACAACATGATTAAAGAACTTCGCCAACCACTCAGCAGGGTACCAGTACTTGGACTTCCATAAATCAGCTGCCACGTCATTGGGCCCAGTCGCTTTGCCTGGCCTCATCTTCTTCAAAGCGGCTTCAATCTCCTCCACGGTGATCACTTGAACGGGGCCGTGGGTTGGAGCCGTAGAAGGAATGGCTGGATGAGGAAATTCTACCGTAGAAACTTCCTCAAAGTAGTCGCGCCATCGCTTCAATGCCTTCTTGTGGTCATTAAGAAGACGGCCACTCTCATCATTGATGCCGAAAAACTTTTCAATGTCCTCGGTCTGCCGATGGCGAAATTTTGCAAGTCGGTACAGATACCGCTCACCATCGCGTGACTCGAGCTTTCCGTTGACATCTCCATAATGAGTGGCTTTTGCAACAGCCACGGCCTTCTTTGCAGCCTACTTCGCTTCTTGGTACTTCCGCCAGTTATCCGCTGTCTTTTCGAGGAGAAACACGTGATAAAGCGACTTCTTCTCTCGCACTTTTGCTTTCACGTCATCTGTCCACAGCCATGCCTGCTTGTCAACCTTCCGTCGCCCAGGCTTCGTAATGCCGAGTTCCGACTGTGCAGCTTGACGAATCGCGTCGGTCACCTTATTCCAAGTTTCGTCGACAGTCGTGACTGTCGGTAACCGCACGCGAAAAATCACAGCTGCTTCCTTCTCTCTCATTCGCCACCACTCGATTCTTGCTGCACCGCATCGCTCGACCTGCTTCAGCCTTGGAGGGCGATCTTCAAAGTGCAGATCAGCGGTCGGTGCTGTGGTGCGACCGTCTCATACGGCACGATCTTCGCGTCTGTGACAAGACTCCGGTCGCGATCTCTCACAAGGACAATATCTATCTGAGTCTTGGTACTCCCACTGTAGAGGCAAGGCGCGAGTCGCGTTTTCGGAAGACGGTGTTCACTATGGTGAGGTTATGCGATTTCGTATACTGAAGAATACGCTCACCATCATCCCGTATCCGAAACCACCATGACAGCTGAACCCGTCTTTCGTAGCACCTACGTGCCCATTAAGGTCACCAGCGACTATGATGACATCTTTCGACGGTACCTCTGCTGTCTTCTCATCAAGCAGGTTCCAAAACTCATCCTTGGCTTGATCAGAGCAGCCAGTCTGCGGAGCATACGCAGAGAAGAAATGATAGAGTCGCTTCTTAACGGCGACAACGATCTTCATCAATCGATCGTCAAAGCGCTCGACGCTTACAATCGAGTCACGAAATCGTTCGGAGACGATTATTCCGACGCCACTGGTGGTCCTGGGACTTCCACATAGAACGGCCTTGAAGCCACGTCCTATGTCCCTTGACTTGCGGCAGGACCACCTCGCCTCCTGCACCGCACAGAGATCCACTCTTCTACGCTCCACTGCTTCAACCAACTCGCACGAGCGGCCCGTCAACGTACCCACATTCAGCGTTGCCACGCGGGTCCTGCTTACGTTACGGGACTTTCGGACTAGCTCAGTTGCCCCCGATGCCGTCCTCGCATCAGGGACCCTCACATATTTTCCACACTCGCCAGGCTTTGCGAGTGCGCGTCGGCCCCGCGGACGCCGTAGCACTATCTCGAAAAACTCGCAATGTCATGAACCATGTGATGTGACATGGGTGTTCGTAGGCCGACCTGTCACAGGGGCCTGTCGCCTGCAATCGAATGTCCGTGTTCGGCTTGGCTCGCAGAGCGGGCAGTTTCCAGTGACACCATGTGGAGGAACGGACATCGCCACCGATCTAACCTAAGTGATCACCACTTATATATAAAGGAGTTTGTCCGTGGAATGATCTAACCTAAGTGAGATACGCCGCATCATCCACAGCGAGGGCGGTCTAGTTATCCATCTATCTATCTTCTACCACTATATAATTGAGTTAGCGGTCGATGACGTTTAACTGTTCTAACATAAGGGAGATACGCCTCATCATCTACAGCGCGAGCAAAATTTGTTATTGAACGTGGGATGTTGCTGTAGCAGGGGAAACGCATCCCTTTGCTGCTTAACACAGCAGCACCTACGCGCGTTTCTGAGCGTCCAGATTCAGAAGCCGACTTCGTGTAATAAGCATAAGAAGACCAATTAAGGGGCAAGAGTTTAAGTGGGACGTCGAGGGTGGAGAACCGATAGCGATCAGAAGAGAGCGACATGGATTAGGTATCGGGATGAGGGGAGGGTCGATAGGAGAAACAATGAACAGGAGGTGGCACCAAGAAGGGTTTAGGCAATAAGGAGGGACCAGTATGGAGCTACCAATAAGGGAGGAGGAGGGCAGTAAGGAAGATCAGCAAGGGAATCCATTACCAGCAGGAGAACGGATTTCGAAGATGTGACACCGATGTCACGCAATAGGTGTTGGCTCGCCGTCGTCGTGTCGTGAGCGTGGGAGGGCTACTTAATTGGGGTAGAGTAGTAAGGAAGATCCCGAGGGATAGGGAGGGTAGTAAGGAAGATCCCGAGGGGTAGATACCTGGAAGAATGGACGGGTAGGCGGGACCAGGACGGTAACCAACAAGAAGGAAGCCGTAAGGGAATTCATACGGGGAGCAAGGAATCTATCACATGCATAGTCCCTTGATGCTCGACACAGCGGCGACTGCACGCGCTTCTGACCTTCTGGATTCGGAAAACGGGTCTTTTGAGCTTCTAAATCCAGAAGACGGGCTCCCTCGCGCAACAAGTGCGCTGATTCTGAATACGTGTCACCGACATCTGCCGTGAGCATGGGAGGGCCACTAAGGGTGAAGAAGGCCAGTAAGAGGAACCTCTAGGGTGGACCAGGAGAGCGACCAGAAAGGAAAGGAACAACCTGGAGGAGGGGCCGGGACGGGGAAACCAGCAAGAAGAGACCAGTAGGGGGTCAATAATGGATACAAAGAAGTGGGCGAGGAGTTGGGACCAGGAAGGTGGGGGACTACAGAGGAGAGGAAAACAAGTAAAGGCGGTCCAGCAATTAGATCCACTAAGAAAAAACGAGTGATGGGGAACTTGGCTTCGGAAGACAAGTCAACGACATTTGGGAACGCCAGCTCTTGAGAATGAGAACGGTTGCAGAGGAGGAACCTGACGGACAGAAGTACTGTCCGTCAGGTACAACCAATGACGATAAGGGCCGGTCCGAAGAGAATGTCTATGATGAAGGTATCGAAGTGGTGAACGGCTTGATCCCGATAAAGTACGCACCAGGTCCTAGATGTTAGCGAATTCTATGTTTTACAAAAACTACTTTTCCATAGGTCAGAGATGCTGCAAAGTCGCGCGAAGCGCACAATCGCACTTGTTTTTAATAGTTGTATTATTCATTCATTCATTCATTATTGCACCCATAGTGCGCCATTAAAATCACAGAAAAGATACAATAAAAAACAGAAATCGGCTTTAAAACAACTAACACCAACAAATTGTTGTGAGCGTTTCGGACGAAACTATGAACTGCATTTGGATTAAACAAAATTATTTCTGCAGATCTTTCAGAAGAGCCAGTGCAAAGGCTTGAAAAATATTAAGTAAAAAGAAAGTGCCGGTATGGCGAAACAAAATACAATGTCGAAGTGTTTAACCAGGGAGCTAACTATTATGCGGAATATTTGTAAATATATCTACGAAATCCGCAGAATAAAGCTTAAGATTTACGTTATTAAGTGAGCATATTTCACTAGATGTGTTAATATCGTTAATGGGCCAAATTTTGTTTAGCATAACCATTGTTACATAAAACATTGTAAGCATAATTATTGACGTGACTCCTGCTATGTGCAAGAATAATACCCCTAAATCAATAGCAAGTGGTTTGACGCTACTGTTTGATGCACCAGTTATAAACGTGAAGTTAACTGGATTTTTATGAAGCTTAGGAATACAATAAATTGAAGGACTAACGCTATTTCTGTCACAACTTGAGTTAAAACTAGTGATGCATATGTTGTTTTTATTTATTAACTCTTTAATTTCAATTCTATTAGGAATGTATATTTTTCTGTTGTACGGTTGTTTATGCTTTCTATCCCATTATTAATTATATTATAGCACCAGTCGTTCGGCGGCCTAGCGGCCGCCTACGACTGGTTGGGGGCTTCGCCCCCAAACCCCGAGAATAGGACGCTATGGCCGCTACGGGTTTTCTATTCTTCCCTAGGCCTTCTGACCATTATGTTAATCGAGATGGATCGGCTGATCTTCCTCAACGTGATCCTCAAAAAATCGATAGTATCGATCGATATCGATTGGTCGACTTCAGATTCGTGTTCAGCGACCTCGATTACCCCCAGGGCCGAAGTTTCGTGCCGGTTGAACGCCATTCTCAAAAATCGATAATATCGATCGGTATCGATTGGTCGACTTCAGATTCGTGTTCAGCGACCTCGATTACCCCCAGGGCCGAAGTTTCGCCCCACTTGAGCGCCATCCTCAAAAAATCGATAATATCGATCGGTATCGATTGGTCGACTTCAGATTCGTGTTCGGCGACCTCGATTACCCCCAGGGCCGAAGTTTTGTACCGCCGACGTGTTCGGCACGTCTACGGCTCGCCATGCACGGTTGCCGACGTGTTCGGCACGTCTACGGCTCGCCATGCACGGTTGCCGACGTGTTCGGCACGTTTGCGGCTCGCCATGCACGGTCGCCGACGTATTCGGCACGTTTGCGGCTCGCCATGCACGGTCGCCGACGTGTTCGGCACGTCTTGGGCTCGCCATGCACGGTTGCCGACGTGTTCGGCACGTCTGCGGCTCGCCATGCACGGTTGCCGACGTGTTCGGCACGTCTGCGGCTCGCCATGCACGGTCGCCGACGTGTTCGGCACGTCTTGGGCTCGCCATGCACGGTTGCCGAGGTGTTCGGCACGTCTGCGGCTCGCCATGCACGGTTGCCGACGTGTTCGGCACGTCTACGGCTCGCCATGCACGGTTGCCGACGTGTTCGGCACGTTTGCGGCTCGCCATGCACGGTCGCCGACGTATTCGGCACGTTTGCGGCTCGCCATGCACGGTCGCCGACGTGTTCGGCACGTCTTGGGCTCGCCATGCACGGTTGCCGACGTGTTCGGCACGTCTGCGGCTCGCCATGCACGGTCGCCGACGTGTTCGGCACGTCTGCGGCTCGCCATGCACGGTCGCCGACGTGTTCGGCACGTCTGTGGCTCGCCATGCACGGTTGCCGAGGTGTTCGGCTGCCGCGCCCCAACTCAAGTATGACGGACGGACGGACAGTGTGACACACGCACACACGCACGCACACACACGCTTGCTGCTTTATATGTATATAGTAGGATTTCAGTTCGCTGGCAATCGCCCATTATTAAGCTGAAAGAAAACCCGGCTGGCATACGCCGCACTGTCCTAGGCATATCATGGCTTCAGTCCCCTCCCCGTGACTGACAACGTGACCGACGGATTAAGCGAATTATATATAGTAAGATAACTTCTTACAAATAATGCGATAGTTTGAAGATGCTTTATCTAAACGGCATAATGACTCACATCATTATTGCCGCAGCCGCTGATTTGCCGCCGCTCACCGCCAGTAAAGGCCCCACAGAGATCTGCAGCAACGCCGCTCGCCGCTATGGTTAAGGATAGGGCAGGGACGCCGCCGGCGGCGAGCTCTGCGTCTCTGTCCTGTGGTTAAGCATAGGGCCGCGGCGCTGCCGCAGAACTCTGTGAGGGCCTTAAGGCTGAACGTGAGCGACACGCTTCACGAGTTTTGCTGCCCGCCGCTAACCGCAAAAATGTGCGGAGGCCTTAATAGCAATCGCGTAGCGTGTGATCGGCTTCCGTCCTTCTACCTCCGATAGTATAGATCACATTGTAGAACCTTATCTCTGCGAGCAATGTGCTATAGACACCTAGGTCCTGGGTAATAACCAGATCAAGAATTCTTTTCCCATTTGGGCGACACCTTTATCTCCATGGAACCACTCTACTCCAGTTTTAGCACGTTCCACCTGCCCGTTTGTTTCTACTCTAACGGAAGGGTAGACCCTCTCCCACAGCAGACCACGTGATGGGGATAGAGGAATACTCCACTCTGGCGCGGACCTACTAGTCCTCAAGCATGAGGTCGAAGTCATCGTTGTTGCTCTCGGGCATCCGACCTGTGGGGCAAAGATTCCTGTGCGTAGTTATTGTCTTCATGTCGCGGTCTTATAAACCTGTCTCTCCCACATCCTAGGTCTTCTCATAAAAAAGAGAATCGGCACAAACAATAATGGGAAAATCAATGACTAGGCGCCTTTGTGAACTTTTGGGAGCCGAACCCAGTTTACAGCACAACGTCAGGTTGGGTGTCCTGCAAGCTGGCTCCTGCCGCCTTCGGATGGTGTGTTGACATATGGGAGGTGTGGAAATCAAAGAGCGTCGTTGATTCTGGATCGAAACCACACGAGTACTTCAGACCAAGGACACTGCTTCATGCTTTGGACCTACAACGCCATTACATTCTCTTCAAACGCCGACCGCAATGCACGCTCTTCTGGAAGCGGAAGGGCGCATCATGCAAGAAATCAAGGCTCGGAGCTAGGACGTACGATATTTGAGAAACGTAACATTCGCCACCTGCGGGAAGAAGGTTCCTTTTCGCAATGTTGGAGGCGTAGGATTCATCGTACACATTTCTGCTCTCCATATCGTCGACTCCTACGAAATCCCGTCGCCTCGTATGGCCATCCTTTGCCTTCATCCTCATCAACGCAAGGCGATCATTATCATTACCTGCCACTAAGTATGTAACCAGAGCTAAAGTATGGTATCAGAGCAGAATACACCTGCTCGTACAATAGAGCTAAATCTCCTCCAATTTTAGCTCTTTGACCTTCTGCAGCTTCTCTCTTGTTGGAACCCCGGTAATGCGTTTCTGCTGTTACTACACTTCCAGGAGGTAATCACTGAAAAGGGCTCACAACATTAGCTGTCATTCAACGTGCAGTACTACAAAACAAACAAAAGTGACTAAATGTAGAGCCAGAAATCGGCACCACTCGTTGACTTTTCTCAGCCATGCTTTGCCAACAAACCTTTTTAGGACATTTTTTGTAGGCTTTAGATATGTACAAGCTGCCCTACATGAGAAATAATTAGCATATGAATTTGCTTCTGGGCGAAATAATCTTTAGCAGACCACCTCTAGGTCGCGAATTCGACAAAATAAATATAATAATTGCTTCATAATGATTCCTATACTAGTATACCTAAAGTGCCCACCTTACGAACCGTACATTCACGAAGATTTTGCGCCGAGAAACAAGCGAGGGAAGCTCAAGCCTGTATCCTACTACGGCGTGTAGTATTGCGTCGCTCTTGCAAGCGCCAGTACGCACCAGTAGCTCGCGAGTAATGTTTTGGACCCTCTCAATGCAATGCGACTGCGAAACCAGATTCTATAACAGATGAAACCTAGACTTTATAAGTACGAAGAACTTCTTCATTTATACTGCAGAGTCCTTTAAAAAGGTGAAGCGTGCGTATGGTTGCCTGGCAAACCCGTTCTGTTATACACTTAAAAAATACCAGATTACCACTTCAAAACGGAAGCCAAGGTCTTCAAAGAAACTACTAGTAGGATAAGCAACGATTACACCGATGTGATACGAACGAGTGTGAATTGGTGAACTTGTCCTTAGCTGCATTAATGTTGTCTTCTAAGTACACACAACTGTCGTTCTTTTGTCCAGTGTACCAGAGAATCAACTGCTCTCTGCTGCCTCCCTCCTTATTTACATAATGTATCCTTACATTGGATGCTTGGAGCGCAGTCGGAGGGGGCGCCGGCTGCCACCTGCACCCGATACCAGATTCCTGGTTCGGATTTCCCGCCCAGGCCAACCAAGCCTTCCGGGGGACGGTCAGGAGGTACACTCGCCCCACGCTGGGGGCGTGCCAGCTTCCTCTCATCCTCCTTGCTCTCCCACTCCCAGCCCCCTAGGCTTCACCGAGAGTCTAACAACTGCCTTACGAAACTTTAACACGCAAAACAAAAGTTTCCGGTCATCGGCTGGCCACCGCAAGTCATTGTGTGGCCAAATACGCATTCAACTCGCCTCCACGACATCCCGAAAGTAGAATGCGTGGCGCATCCCAAAGAGGATTGAATAACGCCGTCCTTTATCCTTATCTTTAAATTATCGGCATGCACTTTATAGAGTTTTCAAGATTTTGGACTACCTCTGCTAGGCGTTTCGTATACATGGGTATCCTACTATATGTATATAGTCGGCTAATGTCACATGTCCGTCACGGGGAGAGGGGCTGAAGCCAAAAGATGTCTACTATAGTTACGCTCCCAGAAAAATTTCGAATAACCGAATGCATTCGAAAATCGCGTTTTTTCGAGTATTCGAATTCGAATGTTCGAATATTCATTCGTGTGCTTTTGGGTGGAAAGATCATTTCATCAAAGCAAATATAGGATGTCTCAAAAAATGTACACACTGTTTGAAAGTGATAACGTTGCGCACGGTAGGGGTAATGAAGAAGTTAAGGGCTCATATGAAAGTTTAGGAAAATAAGATCACGCCATGCCCCCGCCTTGCATTTCAGACTCGATTGAATGTGCATGGGTGACGCGAGTGGGTGATGTTTTGAAAGAAGTAGTCGCTGAATCGCCTCTGCACTCCGACGATGTTTTCGATTTTCCAGTAGCACTTCAGGATAAATTTCTCCTCGAAGAAAAGCCAAGAGCCGGGCGTGACTCGTTTTATGGGGTCAGATATGTAGAAAGCGTTAATAGAGCAGTAGCGAGAACGCCAAATTGTGCGATCAATAAACCTGCATGTTATGTGTCCCTCACGTGACTGTCAGGTTCTAAATGTTAAAAGACAGCATAGGTTAATGTAGCCAAGTGGTTACAAGATTGCAGCAAGCATTCTGCCCATGCACTTTCAATTGAGTTTGAAATGTAAGGTTTCAGACTAGTGCATGTCGCGATCTTGACCATTTGCATGTCACAGAATTTTCGCTAACCTGTGCTTCCATGTGGGTCTCGAACAGCTCAACGTTTCACTAGCAGCAATGTTAGAGCATTTAAAATATTTAGTACCTACATCAAACGGTCACGCAGTACGCGACGCTTTGTCGTGTATGGGCGGCTCTCCTGTATCCCTGGCCAGGAACATGTGAGTAACCAGACCACCGGTATGGCTCAAACAACTAAACCCGTGCCCCAGTCCTCCGCGCGCCGGAGGTGGACTTCTACGACGTCGGTTGCATCCACCTCCGGCGAGGGGCCATCTAATCTCGGAGTTAAACCATCAGGACGTCACTGGAATCGGACTACCGGAAACTCCCTCCCAGCACGACACGGAAACTGCCTATACGTCTGTACTTATAACTGTCGTTCGATCGCATCTGAGCAGGATCTTCGGACACTGCTTTACAGAAGCCGCAACATCAAATACGATGTTATCGCCCTGCAGGAAACGAAAGGCAGAACGGAAACCATAAGAAGGACCGACCACAACGAGCTTCTCATTATCGGAGCAAAGCTGGACAGAAAGAATATTGGCGGAGTTGGATTTCTCGTCAATTCGACAGTGCACCACCAAGTAGACTCTTACAAGATGATCATCAGTCCGCGAGTAGCTGTTCTTCGTCTGGAAACCAAAGATTAAGGAACCATCTCCATCATAAATGGTTATGCTCCAACATCTGCGGTCACAGATGAAGAAAAGGAAGAATTCTACAGGCTGTTCGAAAGGACTGTCAACGACGAGAAGAGCTACTACAAAGTTGTCGTTGGTGACTTTAACGCTATCGTAGGTACGAATGATCACGACGAATGGAGGCTAGGACCACATGGAACTTCCTCAAGGAATGAAAACGGAGAGCGCCTGATAGACTTCCTATCCGCGTGCCGTCTCTACCATGGAAATTCTATGTTTAAGAAGCCTTCAAACCGACGATGGACCTGGGAAAGCCCAAATGGAGAAACACGTTCGGAGATCGACCATGTTCTTACAAACAGACGCTGGAGTCTGTTTGACGTTTCCGTGCTGCCTTCGTTTGACACCGGCTCGGATCACCGTCTTGTCCGTGCGAAGCTGACTCTCAAAAAGAGGATGTTCAAGCGTGACACTCATAAACCGGCACCGGTGAGGATCCCCACATTCAAGTCTGAGGAGTTGGAATATGCAATAAAGTCGTATGATTGGAATCTTCTTGAAGATCCATCGGAAGACTACGACCTTCTCTCCAAAGGACTGTTGAAATGTGCTAGCAGCTCTTGCGGAGCCACGTCACCGTCTGCTTCAAGACTCAACGCACATGCGATTAAACTCTTGGAGAAAAGAAGAGCTGTTAAACTGGATCCTAATGCTTCCCGTTTGGAAAAAGTCACCATCTCGAAGGCCTGCCGAATTGCAGTGAAGGAGTCCATTCAAGCATACAGAAGATTGAAGCAGTTAGAAGCCGCTGGGAAATGTTCAAGCATAAATCGCTGCGAACGAGATCTCTGCGATCAGAAGGCATTAATGTCAGCCCTTGTGGATAAGGATGGAACAACGCAAACGTCTCGAAGAGCGATGGAGGCCATCGTTCAAGAACTCTACACAGATCTGTTTCGTTCTTCCACCACTGTCCCAAAATGCTTGATGTCACCAGCTGAGGAAGTACCTCCTATTCTGGAATCAGAAGTTGCTCATGCCATCAGTAGCCGTATTCATGAAGCGGCGGGAGCGGGAAGGCAGGCAATGCCTTCCCGCTCCCGCCGCATCCCGCTCCCGGCTTCCCGCAACACGGTCGGTATTCATGAAGCGCGGGGAAGCAGGAGCGACCGCAACGCGCGAGTTAGATTCGCAGCGGAGGCGGGAATTGCAAAATTTCAAACATTAATTTCTCAAATTATCGCTTTTTCGCCCGTATATTCAAGTATTACTTGTTTACCACAAATCCGAACACACTCCATTCAGGCTCAGAGGCAACGTGGACGGGAGTATGCACCATTACAACGCCAACCGCCGAAGAAATCACAGTCTGCTAGGTCTGCTAGCTGTTTACGAGACCCGAGGAAGGAATACTTGATAGGCTTAGGAGATTAACAAGTCAACGCCTTTTATTTTCCAATATCCCAGTTACGAGATTGGAACACGTCGTCCACTCATGAACCAATTTATAGTGTTGCCTTTCTTTTATACCATTTGACGTCGAATTAGACACTTTTCAAACCAAATTGGACGCTTTTCAAATCAGATTGGACACTCTTCTATTTTTGCGTCAAGACTTTTGGAATCAAAGCCAACTCTTCCAAATCAAAATAACCTAAACTACAGACTCAATTAGGTAGTTAGAATGACTTCTTGTAGAAGAAAAATTTTGGTATAACCTTCTTTGAAATTTTTTTAGTTTAGCTGCCCAAATAAGTGTAATAATTTTATAAAACAATTTATTTCTAGATATTTGCAATTAGAATTCTTTTAAGGCACAGCAAAGAAGCAAGTACATAGTGCACTAAAAGATCAGATCGCGCCATGCACTCAAAAGATTCGCCACACCTTTTATTTGATTAATACTACAAGTACCATTTACATGAACCATCAAATTGCGGTACATGAATCAATCTCTCTTCTGGCACTAGAAAATGGCCGCCTTCCTGCTCTCGAAAACAAGCTTTAATCCATTATTTGCCGAAGAAATAGAATTTTTAAACACTTTCAAACAACGTGTTCACTTATTGGCTAAATTAACCAAAAGTTCAAAGTAAGTTGTACTAAAATTTTCCTTGAACAAAAAAATCATTATAACCTTTTTGGAGAGACCCTAGTTTTTTTTGTGGAAAAAGTCCATTTCAATTCGGAATAGTTCGCTTTGATCTCAAACGTCTTAGCCTAGCTTAGAATAGTGTTCAATTTGATTTAAAAAGTGTCTAATTTGGTTCGAAAAATACACCATTTGATTTGAAAAGTGTCCGATTCGATGTGAAAATGGCGCATGCCTACATTTAATTTTGGCGTCACTGTAAAACCATCAGAGTGTAGTATCCCCTCCGACTAGGATAAACAATATACATCAATAAATTACAAAACCACGGTAGACACACCCGACAGCAAGAGAGTAGGCACCTCCCCCCTCCATCCCCCTCCCCCCTTGCAAGATGGTCCAGGAACACGTTATGCGATAGATGGCGAAGATCACTCCCTGTTACGACGATTTTCGATGCCAAAACCGCCATCGAAATCCTATTCTGTACAGTTGCACACAGCACTTCATTGACGGCTTCCCGGCGTTCCCGACCGGTTGAGGGCGGGTAGGCCTGGAGCCTCCCGCCATCGGCGCGGGAGCCTACCGTTGGTTCCCGGGAGGTTCATGAATAGGAACTTTTGCTTCCCGCCCCGGCCGCTTCCCGCGGGTAGCCTTGAACGTTCCCGGGAACGTTCATGAATACGGCCATAGAAGGATGAATACGGGCACTGCTCCCGGACCGGACGGCATCTCGTTTGTGCGGGTGGCAGTGCCCTCTGCTCACTTCTTGCCAAGCACTACCTTCGACTTTGTAGGATTCCGGACTCATGGAAGGAGTCGAAAACAGTTCTAATCTTCAAAAAAGGTCAGCAGGAGGATGTCAACAACTATCGACCCATCAGTCTTCTCTCGGTTGTGTACAAGATCTTCACCAAGATACTGCTTAACCGCATGGAGCGTTGCTTGGATGAATATCAGCCAGTGGAGCAAGCAGGGTTTCGCAAGGATTTCTCCTGCATGGACCATATTCAGACTGTCTCACAGCTCATCCAGAGGAGCCGCGAATACCACCTCCCACTTGTCCTTGTCTTCGCGGATTACCGGAAAGCGTTCGATCTGTGGAAATCAACGCCGTTTTGAACGCGCTTGTGCACGCTGGTATACCATCGCCCTACATCCGACTTCTCGACGAATGCTTCTCGAACACATCGACTACCATCCAGCTGTTCGATCGAAAGCTTAAAATTCCTATCGGGAAAGGAGTACGGCAGGGAGACACGATTTCTCCTAAGCTATTCACAGCGGCACTCCAGGATGCCATGAAAGACTTGAACTGGGACGATAAAGGCTACCTTGTCGACGGTAAACGGATCAGCAACCTTCGCTTCGCCGACGATATTGTTCTCATCTCTACCAGCACGGCAGAAGTCGAGGAAATGCTGAACGAGCTCAATGTGGCAGGTATGAAGATTGGATTGAACATGAATATGTCCAAAACGCAGTTTATGGTCAAGCAGTGGTGTGACACGGGACTCGCCAGAGCGATGCAAACTACGCATCGTGCACTGGAGAGATGTCTTCTAAGGACAAGCCTTCGTCAGCAGTGGCAAGAAGGCCTACGAAGCTCGGAGCTACGGGAGAAGTCGCAATTAGAAGACCCGCTGCAGTACATGAAGAAGTCCAAATATCGCTGGGCCGGACACCTGCTTCGACAAAAGGACGATAGGTGGAGTCTCCGTGTCACAGAATGGCTCCCGAGAGACCATAAGAGACCACTGGGACGACCGCAAACGCGATGGGCAGACTCATTCTCAAGATCTTTCAGAGAGCGGAGTCTGCCTCACTGGATGCAAACAGCCAGAGATCGAGCGGTCTGGAAGAGTTGTGGTCCCCGCTGAGAAGACCTCCAGCCGACAAAAGGACCATCAAAGTATCAAAGTATCTACCTACATTTTTTAGGGGTACCCTCCATTTTCGCAAGCCATACTGTGCTTTTAAATTTTAAACTTAAAAAAAAACACAAATTAGTCAACAGGGCTCCTCTAAAGGCCCTCCCAGACTTCTGCGGCGTTGCCGCTGCCCTATCCTTCATCATAGGGCAGGGACGCAGAGCTCGCCGCCAGCGGCGTCCCTGCCCTATCCTTAACCACAGCGGCGAGCGGATTTGCCGCAGAAGTCTGTGGGGCCTTAAGGAAAAATTACAACAAGTAGTTAAGTAAAACTCAATCAATCGAGTGTAAAATGAATAAATTCAGATGAGTGCATAGCGTAATCCACGCCGTTCATATGTCAGAAAATTTCCATTTTTAAGCCTTCATATTTGACTTCAACCTCCGGTAGCTTCATTGTGAGCGAAGTTATCACCTTTCAAACAGTGTATTTATTTCTTTATTTATTGATACACTCTGTATATTGATGACAAGTGTCCTGACCCACCAGTACGAGGGCTTCGCCCTTGCCCGCCTCCCTTGGTGTCCGACTTTCGTTTCGCTACACAGGGTGTTCCAAAATAACGTGATGAAGGTTTTAAATTATAACTACGAAACAATTAAGAAGTTTACAAAACGACACATAAATAACAACAGCATATACATACATATATTCGACCGGATTCGAATTGGCCTCATTGGCGCGAATACACAAGTCGAAACGCTTGGAGAAGCTTTTGGCGATGGGCCGCAGGTCATCTGGAAACAGTCGTTCCCTTTCCCGACGAAGAGATTGCTTCTGGGCCTCTAGCCTGTGGTGGCACTTGGCAGGGACCCTGGCCTTCAAAATGGACCACGCGATGTTGTCCGTTGGATTCAGGTAAGAGGAGTGCTGTGGTCATTCCGCAGACATGGCGAAATCCGAAAATTGGCCTTATACCATGCTTACGTGCTTTTCGCCCTTTGTGCAGGGGTTGTGACTTGTTGAAACGTTCACTGGGCATTGCTGAAGTGCCCCTGGGACTAGAAAAGTGCCGCGGCCACAAAGATCTCCGTTGATACACATCTTGATTTACTTTTACTCCTTCGTCCATAAAAACCAGGGATCTTTCCCTTAGTGTAGACTCCTCCTCAAACCATGAGCGCCTGCGGATTTTGACGGTGTTCGGCGATTGCAGAGGTAGCTGGAGCCTCTCCAGATCAGATCCTGCCGTTTTGGTGGTTGTGAGCCTACTCCACGGTGAACAGTTTCTCGTCCATGAAAAGTGTTCGCTCCCACCCGCTACCTGTGGCCTGAGCTGTCGGCGTCAATAGAGCCGTTCGCACTTATTCTTATCCATCAAGAGCTGGACTTTATGTAGCTTGTAGGGCTTTATATGTATGTGTATGTGGGCTTTATGTGTTTCTTTCCGATTATTCGATGCACTGATATGAGACTGACACCACCGATATTACGGGCGATTTTTCTCAGGAGATCCTTTGATTTGGACTCTTCGCATCTCAATGACTTTCCGGGTCTGCGGTATATTGATAGTGCGATTTCTTCCTTGTCCTGGACAATTACCGACAGTGAAGCTCCAAAATCGCATTGCTATGCTTTGACATCTTGAGAAAAATCGTAAGTGGGCAAAATAGAAATTAAAAATTATAGCGCGGACAGAAAGATATGCAAAAAATGGAGCTATTGCCGCAGATCAATATATTCGCTTGGGAGAACGTCAAACCTTCGTCGCGTTATTTTGGAACACCCTGTATAGGACAAGCTCACCCGCACTGAGATAAATTGTATCGTCCAACCCACGAAGTTTTTTTTGGTTTGCGTAACGTATGACATTGCAGCGAACATTTCGTTCGAACATGTTGTGAACGTTATAAAATTCAAATTTTAGGCAAATATACTTCCCAATGCGATTGTAACTGATATTCTGCCCTTATCTTCAAAACTCTCCACCACTCAAGTGGCAGTCCTAGAAGCTTGGGGCGCTGTTTTCAGCACAGAAAATGAAAGAATTCTGCATTTCTGAGGAAAGACAATAACAAGTGATACTTCAACTGGTCCACATCATCAGATCTTTCGGATCTATCCTCATCCGGCGGGCCACATAACTAAAAAATAGGTAACAAAATAAATTGAAACTTACCGAGCGGCTCCCAGAGGACGAAATGGAACCTAAATGGGACTAAAAAGCTAACGAACAAACATAAAAATAAAAATCGCCGCGGTTTTACAACCGTCTCGGCGGGCAAAAAGCCAGGCAATGGAGCCATGCCGCGTGCTGACCGCCGGCTGACATGTTATAACCAGAGTCTAACATGGTGAGGAGGGCGCATGAAGCCGCATGCCGCGTGCTGACCGCCGCCTGACATGTTATAACGAGGACCTAACATGGTAAGGAGGGCACACAACTTTGCCTGCTTACAACCGCAACAAATGTAGTTCTTCGTTTTTTTTTGTTTGTGGCTTTTTCTTGTTTAGGTTTAGACGTTGTTCTGTAGGAGCCGCTCGGTAAGTCTCAAATGGATCTGATACATATAATATTTTTTTAGTTATGTGCCCCCCGGACTAGGATAGATCCGATCTTTCCCATAAATGACGGCTTCCTTATTTGGCCTACTTTTGCTTTTGTTTTCCTTTATACTGTATATATTCACGAAACGGTGAGCAGTCTTGTACGAAACATTGAAGGAATAACACATCTCGCCTCACGGAATCCCTTTAACACTAATTTAAGATAAACGGCCGTTGAGATCTGCCACTAATGCACAACCTTTACCGCTTATAATTCTAGATGTGTTATCAGGTTGATTCTACATAATGATGATGAAAGAAAACCAACCCTGGTTACGTGCCACCGATGTTAATAGCGTATCTGGGAATTCAGGTAACGTCTCGCAGAATGAGTTCAGGAGATGCCTTCCACCCCTCCCTGCATTTTCTTGAGAGCCCAGCGGCGGGTTCACAATGTCACGCATGTCTAATGTACCGATAAACTTCAACGGTAGGAAGGGAAGGTGAAGATAAGCATAATGGAGAGGAGCAACGGAGTAGGATTGTACCGCAAACTTTATTGCAAGAAGTTTGACTAGGAACAATTATGAAAAGAGGATAGGCAAAGGTGCGTAGAGTCCACTCTGTTAGGAATGCTGTACTGGGCATTGCGCAAGCGCGCTCCACCGCGAACATCTGAGCGAATTCGTTGCACGGGAGGGGGGGGGTGGGTGAGAGGGGCGTTTTAAACGCGATGTCCACGTGGGCATGCGATCGATGTCTTGTACGCCAGTGATGGCACTGCCGTCAAGCGGGTTGAGCGGCAGTGGAAAGTGGAGTTGCTTCATGGGAGGAAGGTCGGGGGTACGGTTCTGCGTTGCGGGATTTTTGTATTTCAACTGAGTGGTTGAGATTTGAGAGGTCTTTGACGTCTACATAATTTGCTGGCGTTTTCTGCGCATTTTCCAGCTGTATGCGCAGAACTCTTCGAGCGCTGAACCCAGCTGCGGACTTCCTCTGAGCGACGAAGGCAGTTTTCACACGAGCAGCTCGGACGGCACACCCACTGGAGCCCCTTCCCTAGCCTGGTCCTGCGCTCGAAGAATATATGGTCCCTGAGTGCCCGATGAGGGCACACACTTTTCTGATTGGAGCGTAAATTATTTGCTCGTGGGATGCTTGAAACAGGAAAGACAGGTTATTTTGTTGGATCGCAGACTTGTAGTGATCGAACGTTCGAATGCGAACGTTTCGAGCATTCGAACACGAGTGGTTCGACTATTCAAATTCGAGTACATTCGAAAATCGTGATTTTTCGAGCATTCGAATTCGAATACATTCGAAAATCGTGATTTTTCGAGCACTCGAATTCGAATACATTCGAAAATCGCGTTTTTCGAGCATTCGAATTCGAAGACATTCGAAAATCGTGATTTTTCGAGCATTCGAATTCGAATACATTCGAAAATCGTGATTTTTCGAGCATTCAAATTCGAATACATTCGAAAATCGTGATTTTTCGAGCATTCGAATTCGAATACATTCGAAAATTGCAATTTTTCGAGCACTCGAATTCGAATACATTCGAAAATCGTGATTTTTCTAGCATTCGAATTCGAATACATTCGAAAATTGCAATTTTTCGAGCAATCGAATTCGAATACATTCGAAAATCGCGTTTTTTCGAACGTTCGAATACGAATATTCGAATTCGAACAGAATTATTCGAATTCGAAAGCTCGAACATTCATTCGGACACAACTATAATGCCTACGACAGTGCAGCGCATGCCAGCCGGGCTTTCTTTGAGCTTAACCATGGGCGATTGCTGGCGAACTATATCCTTGGTGGTTGATCGTCCAAGTTTACGAGATATTCAAGGGGCAACGCGTTAGGGTATGAATGGGGATTGAGTGCAGAGCGTAGGGATTCAGGAGGCGTGCTGAACACGTCGTCCAACCTGCGTAGGAATTCGAAAACCGTGCTGAAGATGTCGTCTAATGTGCGTAGGGATTCAGAAGACCTGCGCTAGACGTCGTCTAACGTGCGTAGGAATTCAGAAGCCGTGCTGAAGACGTCGTTCAACGTACGTGGGGATTCAGAATACATGCTGAAGGCGTCGTAAAACGTGCGTAGGTATTCAGAAGACCTTCTCTATACGTCGTGACTCAATATTCAGAATACCTGCGAAGGACGCCGTCCAACGTGCGTAGGGATTCAGAAGACGTGCTGAAGATGTCGTTCAACGTCGTTCAGCGTCGTCTAACTTGCGTAGGGATTCAAAAGACCTGTGCTAGACATCGTAAGCCAAGATTCAGAAGACCTGCTAAAGACGTCGTTCAACGTACGTAGGGATTCAGGAGACGCGCTGAAGACGTCGTCCAACTTGCGTAGCGATTCCGAGTAGAGGCGATCAATAGGAGAGGACCAACAACGGGAGACCGTTAGAGGGGGAGCGTGAATAAGGGGGGGGGGGGGGGAGAGGCAGCATTTTCCCTCAACATCGTTCAGTGTTGTCGGATTTCTGAAAACGGCTTACAGAGAGAAGTCGTGGCACGTGTGTCAGAGTACAGAAGGAGTGCCATAGACGTCGTGGCAACGTAGTGACACGTGAATCGGGAATCAGTGTCACATGTGCGTGCTTGACTCTCACTCCGTTTCTTTGCCAGCACATAGGAAAGGAAGTTTTTTTTTGGGGGGGGGGGGGGTAGATAGAGTGACGACGGGATTCAGAGGACAGTAAGCGGTGTCGACCAATACCGATTAATTATGATTTTGCTGATTAAGCACCGTATTGGGACTCTCATTACCTGTTTCTCGACACGAAGAGAACGAGCGCTTCAGGGAATAAATCCGTGCATGTGATGGAGGGTGGATGAGCTTCATATGCGCAGTGAAAATTCTGCCCTACCATTTATCACTGCACTAATCTATATAGTAAAGCCAGTTTTTTTTTAAACTGTAAGAAGGCCTAAAGAAGAAAGGAGATTGGGGTTGTTCTACTCTCGGGATTTGGCGGCGAAGCCCGCAGCAAGACGTTTGACGACCACTTGGGTACAGTCCTTGAGGTACTCCGCTCGAGATAGGCTTTTGAAAAATCTGATCTGATTTGACTTGAAATGTCCGGCTGGGCAGGTATGCAGTGATCGATCTGAGAAGAATCAGATGAAGCCGCAATTATTTAGCATAAATGTTTTTTCTTTGATCTTGTGACCAGACCAAACGATTTTTCAATGTCCGTGTATATGATGTCATGTTTCTTATGTTTCTTAGTACGTTTCTGATCGAGTGCTGTTCTTCAATCATCGTGGCATTCAAGCAAGTTAGTTTCAACTGACCGTTCGGAAACAAAACGAAGTTGCTAATCGGTAACAATTGGTCTTAATTAGAGCACAAAATAAACAGATTAGTTGTTCCTTAAGAACCTTCTCAAATAATCTACAACAAATGGAGGCGACACTCACAGGACAATAAGTTCCTGGATTACAGCTCGGCTTCTTTAAAACAGGCGTAAAAAATGAATGCTTCCAACGTAAGGAAACCTCGCCATACATCATTGCTTGCTTGAAAAGGCATGCGAGAGGTCTACGTATAGCACAAAGAATTTTTAGAAGAAGAAGACCGTGACGAAGCCAGGTGTAACACACGACTTTCGCCATTTCATTAATAATTCATAAAACTGCTTCGATTGAAACCACGGAAAGTCAGCAATAGGATCGATTGCCGGCGATAAACTAGACGGTGTACTTCCACCATCACCTTGATATACAGGGAGTCCCAAAAATGTGAGCGATCTTTGAAAGGTGATAACTTTGCTGCCGGCAAAGATAAAGAAACCGTTTAAAGCTCGTATGCAAGCGAAAGAAAATAGAAATTTTCTGGCATATAAGGGGATAGGGATTGCACCACGCTTTTGTCTGAATTCTTGCGTTTTACACTCGATTGATTGTTTCGCTTGCGTACTTGTCATATTTCTCCATAAGTAGCCGTTTCAATTGATTTGCGCGTGCGATGAGTGCAGGTTATCCTGAAAACCAGGTGCTGTTTGAAGATTCCTACCATAGCTGCTAATGGAACTTTTGGAGGTGTTTAAGGCTTATATGAAAGCGCAGGATAAAGAAAATCCTGTGCCGTGCAAGAGGTCAGGACTGCGCCATACATCCGTTTGAAACTTTACATTTCAAACTCGATTAGTTGGGAGGAGTTTTGACAAGTGTTTAAGCGAAACACAATCACTCGAGTTGAGTGAAGAATGCAAAAAATTATGACGAGTGCGTGGCGCAGTTCGTCGAATGATGGAGTGGTCTACAGATTGGGACTTACCTTAAAAGTCTAACCTTATGGTTAGACTTTTGTAGTAAATTTCGACAGAACTGTCCCATTCTGCAGCACAATATCCACGATATTTGTTTTGAAAACAAAAACGAGATCAAGGACCTTGACCTAATAATCAACTCATCTCTTGACTTCTCCCCGCACATAAACCAAGCGGCTAAAAAGGCTTATAGGTCCCTCTTTTTCATTTTCAGGAACGTAAGCTGTAAGGAACACGGAGTTCTAATAAGGCTTTATAAAGCCTATGTGTTCCCCACTTGGAATATTGCTGCCAAATTTGGAGTCCCTTCAGGAAATGTTTACAATCAAAAATCGAAAATGTGCAAAAGACATTCACAAGACTTTTGTTCCACAGAACTATGGGGTATACTGATTACCTAAATCCATTGCTTGATTATTCTTCTAGACTGCAAATTTTTGGACTTAAAAGATTACTGCAGAGAATTTTTCAAAATGTAGGGCTATGCTTTTAAATCTTGCGTCTTCAGATGCAACTTAAGGCTAGCAAGTACTGCGTTTTCAGGCCATTTGCAGGACGCTCAAGAAAGTGTTCTCCTCAATATGTCCAACCAAAAAGGAGCCATTTTCCCTCGGTCTCAACTCCTTTTTCTTGGGAGTTGCTAGGAGGCTGAAAAGCTTCTCAGATCTATGTACCAGATCTCCCAATGTAAGCACCTTTCAAAACAAGCTGAAGGGCGTGATATTTTATCGATTTTAAATCTTCAAAGTTTCCTACTCTCGCCTACCAGCTCCAATTATTGAACAATGCTTCGTATCAGCTGATTGCGTAGCGCTGCTCACAACGTTGATGGATTCGTTCCACAACTATGTACGGCTGTTTCTCGTAAACTCCTCTACAAGGACACTTTAACGAGCACATGAATATTTCCCTATTGTTATCCGGTTTCAGCTTCTTCTCTCGCTTGTCCTTATATGGCTTGGTGTCAACAAGCGCTGCCAATTTTCCTCGAAGTATTACCTCATATTCTTTATATGCAGTAGCATGTTGAGACCGTTGCCATTTGGAGGTGTTAAACCATATCACTCCCGAAAGCTCAGGTACTACAGGTATTACTGCAACTCTATTGGGTATAAAGACAATCATTCTTCATTTTGTGAAATTTTGCCTAAACGACAACCCATATGCCTGTTGCTCCAATACTCATATAATTTTATTCTTTACCCACATATCTCCGCTGAATGTCCTCTTAGTAGACTATCGCCAGCAGTGCGTTTTAAATAGGTTCGTGGGAGGCAGAACCCGCCCGGGCATGGCTATGCCAGTTGCGTGTCTAATAAGTCGTAGCACACATGGAGGAGCAATCTTATCATCGCCGCGGCCTAAATATCAACAAACAGCTGTTCCCTAGTTTAAAATTTTCACTTTTTTACTGTCCGTACCGCTGAGTTTCGTTCGTCGTGATAGTTTTTTTGCATTCTGTGTCGTCTTTTAAGTCATGTAAGGGAGACGGGAAGCAGAGGAACGTGTTTTCCAAGCTACATTTTTTAGTGTAGTGGAACTGCTATTAATCTCAGTAGTAAACCTTCCTGAGTTAGGTTAGTTTTATGAGGTATTTTAAGATCAGTTAATTAACAAAAACATCAAAACCCTTCATTACTTAGTTGTGTCTCGGTCTGTTACTAGTCCCTCATTGATCGTGCCTTGTTCCTTTTCGTCCATTTCTTGATATCATGGTGATGATTTTTTCACTATAGATTATTACAGCTTTCCCAATGTGGCACACCTATGAGTGCACGATATAAATAAAAAAATTCCCACCGCTCATATATTGGAAAATTTCCATTTTCTTCCATATGAGCCCTAGACTTCTTCTGCACCTTTAGTGGCAACAAAGATATCACTTTTCAAGCAGTACTTACATTTTTTGGGACAACCTGTGCTCTATCAAATTCAGTGCCGACAGATCTGCTTCGTCTTACGGTGTTGTATCAATAAATCCTTCATAAACTCACGAGTAAACTTTTGGAGGCGCAATGCCTCAGAGAACAAATTCAATGTCTAAATCCTGGCTGAAGGAACAGGAGTTTCCTGTTTATTTATTCATTTGTTTATTATAAATACACCCATACGAATGTGCCAACTCAATGACTCTAGTAGAACACGAACAATACTAAGAAACACAAGAGAAAAGACACAAGATTTCGTCGGATTTAACAAAGCAGAGACATTGAGAAAAAGAAGGATCACTATCAGTGAGGCTGCGCGGCAAGGGGAGAGAGCCAGAGGAAATGGAGGACACCACCCCACAAGCAACATGCTTCCATAAAACGTAAAACGTTTCACATTAACCTGGCCATGGTTTGAATGAAGTCAAATTGCACCGAGATGAAGGCTGTGCAATACTGCTAATTAGTGCCAACGAAAATGACTATCACATGCCAGTTGTCTGTTTGTGTGACAGAATATGTGCCCGAGAGAAGCATACAACTACATAACTGTCAGAACTGGTAGTCTTTCGATAGTCAGTCTGAGGCACTGGAAAATATGTAGCAACGAGTAAGTCAAGGTCAAGAAAATTCTACTGCTCCAGACGTCAATGTAGAACCACGGCTTCTACAGCTCAGCCTTGAGAGGTGGCAGCCACCACTGAAAAGCTCTAAGCAACAGAGTCCATACACAGCCAGAACCTAAAGCGAAAAACTCTGTATGCTTGGTAGATTGAGAATTGAAACCAAATCAACTTTCCCAGTCTCCGGCGGAAGGCTGCGCTGGTAGGAGTTTCAAGTAGGCTAGAGAGCCATCTAGCATCTCGGAAAAAAGTGTTATAAATTTTGGTCTGATATGTTCTATGTATTTTTACGGTCCGCAAGAAAAAACTATTTACACGTGTTTATGTTATGTTATTTCGAAAGGTGTACATATTTTTCCATTAGACGATAGGAAGAAAGAAAAGACGCTTCTGCATAGGAATTTGTTCTTTTAAAGAGTATTATGCCTATTTTAACCTCAACCACTTTTATTTTTGCTTGAAAATTTTTCATTTTAAAAATCTGCCCGGTTTAGATAGAAAACGTCCAGCTTAAAACTGAAAATGGAAACGAAGTTTGAGCAAAACGTTGAAGAGAATCAAAGGAAAGAAATAAAGCTTCTTTGTTGTCTGCATACGTCGTGCCATATGGCGCGTACTCTGAATCCCGACGCACGTGGCACAACGTTGGTACGACGTCTGTGACACGCTTTCTGAATCGGGATGCACGTGGCGCGAAGTCTACGTCAGGTGTTCCGATCCCCGACGCACGTTGCACGGCGTCCGCGACACGGCATCTGAGTCTAGACGCTCGAGAAAACGTTATAAAACGGCTATAACGTTTCGAATGCTGACTGCTTTCCAGTAAAAAATGAAGGTCTTCCCAGAGTAGTCTTCAAATCAATCATGACAGGCCCAATTTGCTGCCGATTTTTGAACAATCGCATAACACGACACTTTTTTTGGATACCCGAACGATGGAATCTAAAGTTGCACTTACAAGGGAACTGTCTCAATGGTACGCCGGAATGGCAAAAAAGAATACCATAGATTCCCCATCCTGCCAATATTAGGCTGGCCGAAAAATCTAGAATCAAAAATCGTTTTTTATTCAGACATAGTTTTCTAAATACAAATCTCCCATCTGCTCGGCAAATCACTGATTCCTTTCGTCCATAAATCAGCTGATCGCGGCTTGAAGAAGTTGTCGACTGCTATTTTGAGGTCATAATAGCTTTCAAAATTTTGCCCTCTCAATTGATGCTTCGGCGGTCCAAACAGGTGGTAGTCCGATGGTGCAAGGTCCGGCGAATACGTTGGGTGGGCTACCGGATGCCTGTCAAGTTGGGCTATCTTCTCACAGGTTGTCGAAGCAGCGTGTCGGCGCGCGTTGTCGTGCAACAGGTGGACACTGGATCTTTTTCGCCGTTTTTCTCGCATTGCAACGGCCAATTTCTGAAGCTGACTAATGCGTATGGAAGCGGTGACCGTCTCGCCAGCAGATGCAGCTCATGGTAGATTGGTCCTTTCGCATCCCACCAAGCGCAAAGTGGATATTTGCATTGGTGTGGGTCTGGCTTTGGCTGGACTGGTGGTTCTGCGTCGTGAGAGCCAGGCGGCGTGATGTGCGCTGTAATCATAGACTATCCAGCTCTCATCTCCAGTCACGCGTTGGAGCCTAGGCGTTCGTGGAAGATGACCACTCGAAGCTGTTGTTGGGTAATCATGTTCGACATGTCACCAAAATGACGCGCGCGGGCCCTTAAGGCCTTCGCACACTTTCGTTCAAATAGTGTTCCTCTCTGGAAATTTTATGCTGGGATAAAAGCGCAAAAACAAGCCATAGTTGAGGAATCCAATCGACGCAATGATACGAAGCAGCATCCCTATCGCCATCCATACCATTGCAACTTGTCTTTCTGCGTACGTGGTGAGCATGACCCTGCACATCGTTGACCATTACAAACTTTTGTTGCCTCTTAATCATTTTCCTCAAGGATTCGGCAAAAGCAAAACATTTGTTACTATTAGGCAGACAGAAAAGTCTTAAAGAACGTCTTTAATGAGTTTGCTTCGGTATGACGTTTTATTTTCAGCTAGCAGTGTCACGGTGAGATATAAAAATAAAACGTTTCTGAAATACTTTCAATGCCAATGAGACACCAGAAAGTGCATGAAACAGCAAGTCTGATCACAGTATGGGCAACGAATAAGGCTAGATTTTCTTCACATCTCGCGCTGACTTCTTCCGAGCATGCCACTCTACTCGAGCTTTCGATGCAGCCTGGATGTGTCTTCAAGTTGTCAGCTTTGTACCACACGAAGTCAGTCAGACTTTCCAGGCAAGGATGACCAACAGCCGATACAACAGTGACACTACCTTCAAGTTTATACATATTTCGTTCAAATTTGAGTTCCGTACCACTTAAGTTACTCCCTTCAGGACATTATCCTCTTTCTGCAAGCCAAAAGTAAGGTAGTTGACAATGACAAGTGATATCTCTTCATAAGAGACTTCATGATGCTAAAATAGTTTAAAAAACTGACTGCTTGACTGGTGATTCCTGACGGTATTGCCCGAATATCGAAGCTCTTTCCAAATGGTGTGAGGGACCAAATCGCCGCGTGATTGGAGTATCCGCTCCAGGAATCGAGGTAAAGCTTGCAGTTGTCGGGCATTCATGTACTTCCTTTCCTTTCCGCCAGCTTCGTTTTATCGCTAGAACAGCATCCAGTGGAGATCCACACTTCAGTGTCAGTAGGTGAGTAACCAATCAAGAAATTGTAGAGGTGGTATTAGCAGCAGCTTATTATGCTTACTGGCGCGACTTTGTATGCATAAAAGAACAACAATATCGATCAGGGGTAGGTTAAGCTGAAAACTGAGTGAAGTTGAGATTCCTCCTTCACTGTGAATACACTGTGACGACACTCACCTCACCGACGGTAAGAAATTGCATATGCAGCAGTTTTCTAGCTTCCTCCTGTTGTTTCATGTTGTTTCCACGTCAAAATGTCTTACTTTGACATTTCGTACCAGATATTGGCATGAAATAGTTTCATATCTCATCGTATTTTGCCCGAAACATTGCTGGTGCATCTCACGGTGTCGACAAAGGGTATGTAGTGAAGACATCATACCGCCGCAAAAGAAACCGGAACGTTCAGATATCGTTCCTCCATGAAACTCGATACTAGGGTAAAAGTACAGCAATGGTTCTAGAGATTCTCAATATGGTATTCGTTCTTGCCGCTCCGGCGCACTATTCAGACAGTTATAAGTATTACATAACTCCACTAGGGATCTTACCATTAGTTCAATCCTAAAAAAAGCGGTTTCGATATCAGTTCGTAAAAGGCGATCGAAAACGAACAAATAAACCCGTGTTCGATGCTTCCAATAACCCAATGACCTTCATGGGTGCTGTATGGATTGACGTGACGCTAGGGGACGGTAAAATCAGCCAAATAGCCTTCCACATACCCGATGGATTCTAGGACAAAATTCTTTTGAGAGCAAATGCTCTACCAAAGCTGGGTGTGCAGCTCTCAGTTTCCAGTAAAACACGTCAAATCAGAAGACACCTGTCAACGATACGATGCTGATACTGCAAAAGTATGTTGTGCATTAACCGCATCAGACTGCACCGATTTTAGTTCGATGTGAGGCAACTAGTAACGAGTCAGAAAAAATACTCTGATCAATGAGAGGGTGCCCCAGAAGGAGTGTCCAAAATCGGCAATCTGCAAGAGCTTGTACCCATCACGAGCAGTCCTTAGTTTTTAAGGAGGGTGAAGTTATTGGATAACGGGTTACAGAGAAGTTGAAAGAAAATTGGGGAGAACTGAGCACATTTATGGTGGACCAGAAGTTAACCACACATCTGGCATCAAAAAACTTAAAAAGCTAAGGCAACAGTTAGCATCCAATAGGAACCAAAAACGAATTATGATGACATTGAATCTCTTCTTAAAGAATTTCCAGAGGCCTTTGCTATATCAGATAGCATCCTCTGGGGCACAGATTTAGTGGAAATGGATATAGACACAGGGGATCATACTCCTACACTAGGTGTACGACCCAAATTGAAGGAGTGATTAAGTGAATTGAAGAAGAGAGACATAATTGAGAAAAGTCCAGTTGGGCTTTTCAATGGTCTTAGTGGCAAAGGTCGGTAGTCAACGACTATGTGTAGACTATGGAAAACTAAACAAGCGCATAAAGCTTGACTCTCATCGCTTACGACTCTTGATGCCATACTGCAATACACGGCCGGCAAAAAGTTCTCTTGATTTGTTAGTGGTTATTGGCAGATAACACTTGCAGGAGGAGGGCAAAATCAGCCTTCACCACGCCTGAAGGACTGTTCCAGTCCCTTGTAACCCCATTCGGCCTGAGCGCTAGCACAGCAGTTTTTCCACGTCTGTGGGACGCGGTTTTACAAAACCTGCTAGGGTCTGAGGTTTCCTGTTATATTGACGGTATATTGGTGTACGTCCTGTAGGGCCACTTCGAGTTGGTCCGCGCATTTTGTAAAAGGTTTCGTGACGCAGGGCTAAACTGTAAGCACAAAGGTGCATTCTTCTGCAAAAACAAGTCTCCTATTTAGGGTACCTCATAAATGGAGAGGAAGTCGATGCAGTCCAAACAAAGAGGCGGCGATATCCAAGTATTCAACACCAGCTAACGTTAAGGAGTTGCGTAGATTCTTGGGGATGGTGTTTTTCTATCGAAAGTTTATTTGGGATTCCTAAAGTTACTGCATACCTACTCAGTTTAACATCCGCAAAAGCGATATGGCGCTGGGAGAAGCGACATGAACAGGCATTTGAGAACGTTAAAAGGATTAGCAGTAGTGCGCCAATACTAGCTCAACCTGATGTTGAAAATGCAAGGTGTGGGAGGAAACCCTTCGTGATTTTTACTGAAGCTTGTACAGAAGGACTCGGAGCAGTACTTTCTCAAGAAGGCACAGACAAAATACTCTATCCTATGCATTTTGCTTCGAAGTGTTTAAGTAAAGTCGAGCAACATCACGGATTTGGAAGAACTAGCTGTTGTGTTTGCTGTTCTTCTTCGTTCCATATGTTCATCATGGAACGAATGCGGTAGTTAAAACAGATCATCAGCATTGACGTGTCAGCTCTCGTGCTACGTTGGTCGCGAGAGCTTCAGCATTATGAGTTGGAAATCCTATACGTGAAACGGAAGGCAAACGCAGTAGCAGACGCCTTAATTAGAAGAACAGTTAACCATAATTAGGACTGTTCAGTGGAAGTTCTAAGTGATAAAGTCATGAGCAGAGTTAACTTAGAGGCAAAACCAAGTGGGTACACGAATTAGAGAAGAAATCACAGTTTGTCTTAATAATTGAGTTATCGCAAAACGGCGATACTGGCGGTACGACTAAATTGGCCGGAATGAAGATCATGTCCGTGTTGCAGATTTTTCTATTGGGGAAGGACAATTAAAGATGTATGTGAACAACAACTGCGTTTGGGTAGTAGCAGAAAGCGAACGCTACCAAAGTGTTCTACGAAACTCATTTGGGAATTTTCGCAGGCTACTGCAGTGCCCAGAAATTGGCGAACCCTTTGAAAAAACAACTTTCACCCAAGGTAACAGTTAGTATCGCCGCTATAGCCAATTATTATATCTTAACCTTTTGAGATCACCGGTCTTGATATGTTAGGGTTGGGAAATCTCTAAAGGTAATAGATACACTGTTACGGTGATCGACCACTTCACGATGTTTGCCGCCGCGTATCCTGTTTCGGATAAGTCGGTTGAGACAGTGAATAAAACCTTGTTTGTGCGCTGGATAGTGGATGGGTGTAGGTTTCCCATGACCATCTCATCCGTCAGAGGTGGAAAACTTTAAAACAAGGTTATGGAAGAGCTCACCAGTGTCACAAAATCAACCACGCTTTTACCAAAAGATGTAGCACTCGGGACAATAGCATCACAGAACATTTAAACGGGGCTATTGTAGCCATGCTTCAAAAAACAACCGTTGTTCCTACAGAGAGGGACACAAGAATATCCTTTTGCATGATGGTTACAATCTGAGACCGCACTGGATCTGGGGCAACAGCCCTTTCTGTCACATGGAATCGATCCTTTGTTTCCATCCTAATTTTTCCGAAACAGAGTGATTTCCCGCTATTCTATAGATATCAGTGTAAACGAGTAAAAAAACTGAACTATTAAGCAGTGGCCGAAGCGCATGACCGCGTAAGGAAACATAACGAACGAATCCGCAGTAGCATGAAGGCTGCCTATGATAAGCTAAATCAGGTTTCTCAAAAGCTGGTGACCGTTTTTATGCATTGTCACTAAATGAAAAAGCACTACACCAACACCCCTAAGCCAGTATGCAAATTGGCCTTCATGTTTGAGAAGTAAGCCAAAACTCGGCAGTAGTTAGCAGAATAGACGAAAATTCGGAACCGTCGCGTATTCAATTCGATAAATTAAGAGTCGTTCCAAGTTTTCTGATTTGAGAATTGAAACAGTAGCTGAAAGAGGATTAGAGGTAGAGAAGTCAAGCTAACAACTTGTAAAATTTCGACCATTCGTTTCATAGCCGTCCTGAGATCGCCTGTGGACCGCGGTCACGTACAATTCCAGTGCTTGACCCACGTACGTGGGGCGACATCTTCGGAGCGTCTTTTGAATCCCGATCTTGGCGCATGATCTCCATTAGACCATGACGCGTTAACCGCTCAACATATCGTGAACTTGGGAGGTCCGCTGGGTGTCCAGAAAGTATCTGCAGAAAACTTCGCAATGTTCCAGATTTTTTCTAGAATGTTGCGAAGATTTCAACATAAGTGCTGTATAAAGACACTATTCTGCTGTATCAGCATGACATATCCAGCTCCGTCTTCCTTGCCTATTTCACTGTATGATGGTCGAACAGTTTGCCCATATTAGGCATATACTCCTTTACGAGTTTGAATCTGGACACTCCGCTGCAGAGGTCTATCGAAACTTGGGTGGTGTATTCGACTCTAAAGCTCCTTCTGTATGGTTTGTGTATAGCTGGTTCAAACGGATCAGAAGCGGGAGCAGGAGTCCTGAAGATGAGCCTCGCTCTGGTCAACCGACAACGATATCTTTGGACGAACTGAGGAAACTGGCGGAGCAGCGTCCATATGAAGGTGTACGTTATTTTGCTGCTGCCCTTGGCTGTTGCCTATCTACCGTAGACAATGGACTGCGATCTCTTAGAATGGCTAAAAAGCTCGGTCAGTGGCTCCCACAGAACTGACTGACGACAACCGGCGAAGACGTCTGGACATATGCACTAAGCTGCTCTCCCGAAGTCGCATCTTCAAGTGGCTGGACACAATCGTCACAGTGGACGAAAAATTGGTCCTCTACGTCAACCACGCTCGTAAACGTGCGTGGTGCCAACGTGATAAAGAGCCGAAATCTTTCGTAAAAGGTGAAATTCATACGAGGAAAGTCATGCTGCTCGTCTGGCGAGGAGTTTATGGGATCGATCAAGCTTTCAAGCTGCTGCCTGACAATACGACGGTCACTGCCGAGGTCTACTCTACCCAACTGCAGGGACTGGTCAACGAGATGTGCAAGGAAGAGCCCAGGCTAGACAAAGTTCGCTTGCTGCACGATAACGCGCGCCCACACATTGCGAAGACAACTTCTCAGAGAATTCTGGAACTCGGATGGGAAGTTCTGCCGCACCCGTCGTACAGCCCAGATCTAGCTCCAAGTGACCACCACCTTTTTCAATCACTTCAGCTGCAAGGGAAGTGTTATGAAGATCGTGACCACCTCGAAAATGACCTCCGAGCTTTTTTCGCCTCCAAGTCGCCGGATTTCTACGCCAGAGGAATTCGAAGTCTTGTGGGACGTTGGCGGAGAGTAGTCGATGTTGATGGAAATTATTTGGTTGATCAATAAAATGTTACTTTAAAAAATTTTAAAAAACTGTCGTATTTCCGCAGATACTTTCTGAACACCATATAGAATAATAGAACACACTAGAAAGGAAGGAAATAATTGTAAGATAATTAAAGAAAAGACTGAGAAAGGAGGAGAGAAGAGAAGATAAAAGAAGAAGTAGGGGAAGGCTCGCTTCGCCACTTTCTTCAGACGAACCTTTGCTTGATGCTCCTCCCGTGGCTCTCCAGTGAAGAAGAGGAGTATTAAATAACATTACGCTCAACTCTGTCATGAATTTTATTTTATTGTATTTTAAAATTATTATACTTTTTAGTCTCTTCTTCTTCTTCTTCTTCTTCAGCGTTTGTCCCGCTATCTTGCAGGGTCCATTTTCCTTGAATACTGGCGCCACTTTTCCCGATCAAATGCCTGATCAGGGTGTAACCTAGCCACCTTCAAGTCCTGGTGCAGCGAATTAAGCCAGCGCTGCTTTGGTCTCCCTCGTGGCCGCTTTCCGGGAACCTCAAAGTTAAGGCCAGTCTTTCGGACAGTGTCACCGCTTGCGCGAAGAACATGGCCGTACCATCTCAGACGAGCTTCACGCAATTTCTCAACTATCGGGGTGACACAAAATCTTTGCCGAATGGTGTCGTTGCGCACACGGTCCAAACGCGTAGCTCCGGCCGTCCACCGCAGCATCTTCGTTTCCATTACGCTGAGGCGCCTTTCAATTTCTTTGGTAACGGGCCAGCACTCAGCACCGTAAATAGCTACAAGTCGAACGACTGCTCTGTAGATCTTCGACTGGAGGCGCTCTGGTATCTTGTTGTCGCAGAGCACTCCCGTCAGAGAGCGTCGGGGGGCAGTCGTTCGGTACACTGTGCCGCCCGCCGACCACTTCCCGCCCTGCCCGCGCCGCCCTTTTTGGACAAGTTTGCTGCGCGCAAAACCCTCGTTGATTGACGTGACGTCGTCCAAAAACCTGCAATGTGGCGGGACATGAAGAAAGCCATGACGCTGCTCTTTTCCTCCAAATGTGGTGAACAAGATTCTGACTTTGTCTCAAGAACGAAATCAGATCAGGATAGAGCTGCAGGGCCAAGGGAAGTGATTAGAAAAGCGGTGCCTCCCTGTGATGGTAGAGACTCGGACATCTTGTCCTCGGCGCGCCCCTCGCCCCGCCCCTTTCTGAGGGCGGTGTATCCAACGATGCTCCGCCGAGAGCGTCACTTGGACCACGCTGCACTCACGCGTGAATTGGCTTCAACGAGTAGACCGCCATCGGACGCGATTGCTGATCCCAAGTACTTGAATACCGAAGTACGTTGCAGCTCAATACCGTTTACCTTAATGGAGCTCGACTCATCTTCGTCAGTCGTCAAATACTCGATTTTTCTGACATTAAGTTTGAGTCCAAATCTCTCCAAGCGATCGTACCAAACTTGTACCTACCGCTGGAGTTCAACCTTATCTTCGCAAGCGAGCATTACATCGTCAGCATAAAGCAACGTCCAAGGGGCTGGCCGCTGAAGATCACGTGATATGACATCCATAACGACGATGAAGAGCAGGGGTAGAGGGCAGAACCTTGATGTACTCCGACAGTGATGGGAAACTCCATCGACGTACCAGCTGGCGCTTGGACTCTACTCCTCGGACAAGAGTAGAGTAGCCGCACCCACTCAATAAGCTCTTCGGAAACATTATGCTGTCTTAAAGCATACCATATCACTTCACGCGGAACGCGATCGAAGCCTTCTCCAAAACTTTGTTAGTCAAAATAATAACCATTAGAATTGATACATCTTCGCCAACAGAAACAAGTTTACTTATGCCGGTAGCATAGAAATCCGGAGTTCTGGAGACGATGAAAGCTTTGGAGGCATTTTTTGGCGTTGTCTTGGTTTTGAAGCATTTCTCCTATAGGAGGTTGTTCAAATATTTGAAAAACTGGTAGTCTGTGGGTGAGAGATCCGTTGAGTATGATGGAGAGGCAGAGTTTCGTAGCCCATTTCATCCAATTTTTGGACAACAATTTTTGAAAGTGATGACGCGCGGTGTCATGCAGTAGGTTTGGGACTCTCCGGCTGACCAAAGCCGGCTGTTTTCATTCAACTTCTGGTACGCCACTTCAATTTCAACACAGTACTTCTCCCCTGTGATAGTCTCTCCAGTCCTCAAGAACTTGTAGTGGACTACACTAGCCACCGGCCACCATACGGTCACCATGGTCTTGTTAAGATGGAGACTTGGTTTCGGCATCTTCTTGGGACTCTCACTCTTGTCCAGCCAGTGTGCAAAAAGACGACGATTCGATTGTCATGAAGGATCCGTTTTCCGTCGTATGTCACGATCCTACCCAAGAAAGACTCCTTTAAGGTTCCCCCACCCACACTTCCGCGGCAGCTCCGCTACCTGCCCTTAACTATAGGGCGGGGACGCATAGCTCGCCGTCGGCAGCGAGCGGGTGAATCATTATTGCCGTTGCCGCCCAACGGTTATGTCGATGCCGCTCAAGCGGTTAGGCCCATGCACACTTCTGCGACACCGCGGCGCGGCAAGTGGGGCGACGGCTACCTCCGCGAAATCCGGCGGTCGCGGCGCGGGCGCGTTAGAACACCGTTTTAGGCAACGGGACCGATGTCCCCGTGGATGCCGCGCCGTCAGGAATAGTTTGATCCATTCCAGCCAGCGGCACTCAGCGTGGCGTCGCCTGCGATAGCCGCCGCGACAGCCGCAAGAGTGTGCATGCCCCTCCTTGCAGCAGGTGTCGCAGTGTCGCGCCGCGGTCGTCGCGGCCCTATGCTTCATCATGGCCACGCCGCGCTGTCGCAGAAGTGTGCATGGACCTTACGCCACCTCCCTGCGGCACGTGTCGCGTTCCAGTAGGAGAGAAATGCAGTAACGGACGCGTCTTTTGAATAGGTGCCGCAAAAATCGCGATTTTGCGGTTTTTGCGTGTTTTTGATAAAACTCGCCTAAAAGTCATCCATTTGAAAAATAAGAGTACATTTAGGCTCAGGAGCTCGAAATCTATCGTTTGATGTACATATTTAAGCCATGGAAATGTCCGAAATTGAAAACTTGCGCTCCATTGCGAAGAGTGGTCGTGGACGAGTTGTCGGTCGCAAACCGTCGAAAACCGTTGCGTACTCAATTCCTCTAATTTGAGGTTTTTGAGAAACATTTGGCACCATTCGATTTGTTTCCTCGAGATCTGCACAAATATAGGTACACAGCTTTATCAGACCACCGCATTTTCGCAGTGTGTGGCCAAAAATGACTGGAGCAGGCTCTTTGCGATTGGAGAGGCTTATTTTCCAAGACTTTATTGTTTATTGACGTGTTTTTGGAGTATCTCAAGCGTGGAATACTCTGTCATGCCAGGAATCCTCTGATAGTGCGCTGTGTACAATGTATATAGGATCGAACCTATCAATCGACTGGGCGGGACCGCTCGCAAATTGCACCCGCGGGCGTGTTCTGAGTGCAATAACTCTGTGAAGTTCGAATCTCTCCGGCTGCAAATTGTGGATTTTGTAGGCAGTGGAAGGTGCAAGCAAGGTTACGTCGATGCGCTGAGCACATCGACGTAACCTTGCTTGGACAACGTTACAGCGGTGCGAAAATGCAGGTGAGGCATGGGGGACACGATTTTTTTCCGATTTCAGTCGACCACTGTGGGAAGACACGGTGAGGTAACGATCTATGAATGCAACTTTGTCCAGTCATAAGCTACGTCGCTGTGTTTCAGTGCGCGTCTTGTACTTTCTACTGCCTACAAAATCCACAAGTTGCAGACGGAAAGATTCGAACTTCACAGAGTTAGCGCACTTAGAACACGCCCGAAGGGCACCAAAATCTCGCCGGAGCAGAGTACAGCAATTCCTGAGTGGGGCTGCTGAGAATTTCTGTAAAACTACCCAAACGCTCACTATACAAGCTGTCGCGCCCACCCGGTTGATAGGTTCGGTGCCATATGCATTGCGCACGCCGCGCTCTCAGAGGATTCCTGGCATGGAGAGCGCTGGTTTTTGCAGCTCCTATTCAAAAGACGCGTCCGGTACTGTACTTCCATTCTCGGGACTGCACGCAGCTCCAAGTCAAGCAACGTCACATGACCCCTCGCCTGTAAATGTAGTAGAACGACTGAGGCATTTGAAACACCACACTGCGCAGGTGTTTTAAATTCCTACGCGGAGTCGCAAAACATTTTCAGACACACCTCCTTTTCTTGACTAAAGAAGCAGCGGTCAGGATCCAAAAACGGTTTCCAAAAAAAGGCGCGTATTAGAAATCGGGAAGAAGTGCCTGCACCGTCAATTTTGCCACATCTAATAAGGACTCAACGTGTGCATAGAATGAACAATTCCATGTTCCTTTCCATTGCGTTTCTTGATGCAGAATTACTGCTTGCTATTTGAAGTCATGTGCACTCATTGTCAGCCCTGCCGATAAACGTCAACTTGTGTGTAGAATTTCCATTGAGTAACAGTGTCGAAAACGAGTTTCCCTTGACTCCTATGAAAGCAACTGTTCAAGTTCGACCCGTCTAGGATCCATCTCAGCTATTGCTTCCTATTTTGCGTTCGAGGGCCAACTAGCACTTAGGTCGGTCAAAACGAACTCTCACGGCAGTCAAACGCGAATGCGACACCTATGAATGCAGTAACAAAAGATGAGTCTGCTTGGCAAAACCGAAAGTGCATAAGAGAGCGTGTGACGTCATGGCCGAACGGCGGAAATGCTGGAAGCTGTCCAAGAGCCGTACACCTTTGGTATAGGCGGCGGAGCACACAGTTCCAACTTAGGAAAAAGCAGATTCTGGTCGATAGCAGAGGACAGATATGACGATGTTTTGACCTTTTGTTGCGACGCAGAAGGTGTCCGCGGAGTATGATTGATGGAAAGAGTAGGTGATGATTCCTTGTCCTTCACAAATTACGAACCTGAGCTGTGAGAGTGAAGTGCAGTGTGCGGAAGAAATATTGCCCGTCCTAGGGAGATTTCTAATTTCGTCAATACACGGAGTGAGAGACATGGAGTAACATTGAAAGTTAGGTACCCGACGCAGCAGATGTGTGATTGACTTCAGGAGGAGATCTGATCAACCCTACATAGGTTCCGCTTCTTGCGAATACATTTCTACAGCCAAAAGAAGGGACCTTATGACGTCCGCCGGCATTCTGCCAGTTGTTTCGAAATGTTCCAGTTTTCCTTGCTGGACTGTGCTGTGGCAACCGGAATGAGGAAATATCGAGCGAAGTTCGGACGAAGGTGCTCGAGGAGGACCAGCGAAGAATGGTGGAAAGGTGCCGACTTCTTCACCTAACATTCGTGGAAGAGCAAATCCTGGCGATTATTGAAGTACTGATAGCGGAAACAGATCCCAATGCACCAGATTAATGGTTGACGAAAGTCGAGAAAGCCGTGTGGAACCAAGATAAAGCCTCCACATCGGCGAAGGCGTTGGAAAAACACTGAACGTAGGTTCTCAGTCTTGCTTGGAGAAATCTTTACAAGCACTACGGCTATATGCTTTATAGGCCTATTAAAATACTACGGGCATGCCTGCTGAAAAGTGTTGAGGCGCCTAGGGAATCTTACATGTGTGTTATGCTATGCGTTTTGCAAGTAAAAATGTACTCAGGCTCTGAGCTCCTAAAAATCCATCCATCGTACATAGGTTATGGTTGAGACCTCAGCTCAAAGAGATATTAGCCTTTCTGCTGCAGTCATCAGGTAGCTTTGAGCCTGTTGTGAATACCCAACTAGGGTTTACATCTATAAATGTGTAGTATTATTACATCATAATATAGAACAAATAGGAATGAATGATAACACGTTTAGGTTAACAATATAAGATAAGCATCGTTGCATAGCATCCACAGGTATGACCTAACGATACCGCAAGAAGGTAAATAAGATAATGCACAAATACTACACTCTAGCCGCGGTACATCCTTTTAAGACTAGAGGTTATCAGCCTCCCTGACCAATATATGTCATACTTCTAGGCTCCTCCTCTAGGAATTCCGTATATAAACTGCTATGAGTTATTGTTTGTGTTGTGCTCTGATAGTTGTGAAGTAATAAAATACTTATTACAATTCGCTACAGACGCATCCGTTGGTGAACCACCAAATTGGTGCATCGACCGTGGTTTCAAACCCACGCCAATTGCCTCTGCGCTAGCTCTCCCAGTGAGAGACAGACGGCAAATAAGAACTCCAATAAGCGTTCCTTCAGGGAACCAGGAGATCTTAGAAGACTTCCCCCGGCGTTCTCTTCAGGAGAACCCAGGAAGCGATCAACCTTTGTTTCCACCGCTAGGGAAACAGGGTTCTCTTTAAAAGAGCTCAATAAGCGTTCCTTCAGGGGACCAAGAGATCTTTTCAAGTCTTCCAACGGCTTCTCTTCAGGAGAATCCAGGAAGCGATTGATTTTTTTTGTTTCCACCGCTAGGGAAACAAAATCTTCAAAAAAGAATTCCATAAGCGTTCCTTCAGGGAACCAGGAAATCTTTTCAAGTCTTCCTACGGCTTTCGTTTGTTAGAAATATTATAGCTTCTTCGTTGTTGCAGCAATGAAAGACCTTGGTATCGAATAGGATCTGCTCCTGTCATCTGTCGTCCCGTTGATCATTGAGTTGCCCGACGCTCTATTGGCGCTAGCAGCGTCTCCACCCCTCCCTGTCGTGTGCCAAAGTGTTGCATTGCATCCTCCTCGCTGAGGGTACGAAGAGGAGCGTCATATCGTCCGTTTAGGGCGTTCACGAAAAAGAAGAAAAAGATAGAAGAAGATGACGAGAAGTCCGACAAAAGCGTTGGTGGACGTCCTGATGTTTTCTTTATATCCCGCGGAATCCAGTCAGAGATGGTTCTCGTCCAGCGGGTGTCTGTGATGCGCATCACGTGGCCGGCCCACATAGTTTTCGACGACTTGGCCCATGCGACACCGCTTTTGGTCTTCAAACGTCGAAGAAGTCCGGAACTACAGAGGCCTTCTCTCACTTGCGTGAGTCGTGTCATTTCGAGCACCGTCCTCTCGATTCACCGCTGCGCGACGCCGATCGCGTGTTCATCCTGCTTTCGCACGGCCCAGGTCCCATTGTCGGAGTACGTTAGCGAAGAAAGACAGTGGAGTCGAACAGGAAGGCAGGTCGCTCTTCACTTCTTTACAATTACATCTTTATTTGCATCTTTATGGAAACACGTGCTGCAATACATGTGAGGCGATCAACATAAGGATAGCTCACCATCGTGACCAAGAAGATTGCAACCTAGCGCTACAAAAAGCCTCTAAAACAAAAGATAGATAGTAATACAGTAATCAAGAGTATGAAAACAGAAAGGAGAAAGTTATCAAAAGAAACAGCGAAAAGAAAACAGATGAGGAAGCTAAAAATAAAGAAATAAGAAAGAAGCAGAAGGGCATTCACACTACGACAAGTGCTAACCGCTTCAAAAAAGAAAAAAATCGGAAACTCTTGAAATGACTAAAACCTTTGTTAAGCATTCGTTTGCAAGCAGGAATATTTGAGGGGAGACGAACACTCTTATTTAGGCTATGTTATACTCCCGCGGGAGCATCCGCGAGACGTCCGCGGACGGAAGCTACACCGCGGACAGTTGTCGTCGAGCAGGGGAGCATTGGAGCGCGTTTTTGGCGCCCAACTCCGCGGGACAACAGCCTTCCGGGGTGCACTGCACGGGAAGTATAAAGGCCCCCGCACACTTCTGCGGCGTTGCCGCTGCCCTATCCTTAACCATAGCGGCGCCGCTCGCCGTCGGCGGCTTCCCCGTCATATCCTTAACCATATCGGTGAGCGGCATTGCCGCAGAAGTGTGTGGGGGCCTCAAGGCGCCTTTTATACTTGCGCCGCCGCGCGGCGCGGCGTGGTGGTCGGCATGGCTATCGATTTTTCGCGCCGCGAGGTGGCGCCGCATCACTTTTATACTCCGCCGCTGCAAAACACCACACTTGACGGAATTTTGGGTTACGGTATTCGGCGAATCGCGCCGCTGAGGGGAAGGGCGCGGCGCGGCGCGATCAGCCGCGGCAGACTCGGTGTAGAGTGGGAGGTTTCACCTTTTCGACGAAACTTCTCCCATCTGGAAGGAGAAGGGGGTACTTAGGGTGTTGATCACGAATCTGGCATCGTTTTTTGAAGTTACAGGCGATTACTAGGTTTGGATGATTAGGGAGTTTGGGCGAAATCGGTGACCATGACCTTAGCCCGTACCTTCTGTAACCTAGGAAGAGAGTGGAGACCTGTAGACATTCACGAAGCTCCATATACCACGCTAAACGCTAAATACATGCTTGGTGAAAAACACGCTAAATATGTGCTTAGTGCACAGTGACCCCAAAATGACCATATGAGAAGGATTTTTGAGTGATTCTCGACGATGAGAACCTTCCAACAGTTTTACTTTTGCACCCGCAAATGTTCCAAAATAAGGAGTGGTTTAGTGCCGTTTGCATTGCAGGGGATGCGACTCAAGACCACACTCACCAGTTTCAACCGTAGGTTGAGCGGACGACTTCGACTCCAGGCTAAGAGAGGATTCGTTGCTCCCCATAGGAATCCCACGACAAACATTGACAGGATGCATTGCGCTGATCAACCAGACGAATCCTTTCTGTTTTGATCCCTCAATGACTCATGGACCGTTTCCGGAGCACGGGCCGTAGCGTGCAGAAGCTCATGGCCGGACACTCCCCTTTCTAATTGCAATCGCGCAGCGGAGCGTCAAATTCGGGGCGCGGCGCGACTGGCCGCGCCGCTCCCCAAACTGACGGGCCGCGCCGCGGCGGGAGTATAAAGGCCCCCACAGAGTTCTGCGGCAACGCCGCTCGCCGCTATGGTTAAGGATAGAGCAGGGACGCCGCCGGCGGCGAGCTCTGCGTCTCTGCCCTATGGTTAAGCATAGGGCCGCGGCGCTGCTGCAGAACTCTGTGGGGGCCTTAAAAGGCGCCTAACAGCCCTCTCGTCGTCTGTCGGCGGCAGTCCGCAGACTGCGGGCGTGGCGGGCCGCGGCCATTGACAGGGTGAGGGATCTCGGCGCGATTCCCGCCCTTCCGCGGAGCTTCCGCGGGAGTATAACATAGGCCTTAGCCCCAGTTTATACTTGCGCCGCCACGCGGCGCGGCACTACGATCGCTATGGATATCGATTTTTCGCGCCGAACGGTCGATATCTATCCCGACCATCGTGCCGCGCCGCGCAGCGGCGCAAGTATAAACTGGGGCTTAGCCTGACACACTCACGGCCAGCTCGACAGGCGACCACCTTTCCCGGGGGTGCATGACTTCACCGCTGCACCCTTGCTAACCGAAATTCTGGTCGTGATGAATCTGCACCCGCTCCGATGGTTAGCGCCATGAAGCTTCATGCACCATTAGTAGAACGATTTTTCTTCGCAAGGAAATAAGTTCCAACCCCAGCATCCGACCACGTGCAATGCTGTCAGGGATTGAGCGATAATTAAATTGTTCCCGTCTAAATAGAAGCTTCGTAGTGAAGCTGATTTGAACTTTGCATAAAACTTCTGTATCCTTTACTTTGATCCAAACTCAGGCGCACCATAGTCTAGAATAGGACGAATATCCATTTATTAAGTTCTGAAAAGTATACTTTCGTTACTAGTACACAGTTACACACCCTACGGCCGCCTAAGCTGCGATCTCCTTACAACGCTTGCCGTACTCCAGATTATCTGTGATGAGAAACACAAGACCCTTCACTTCGAAAACCTTTATTTGCTGCCGGTCCTCGATAAAATAGGGAGCATTGATGTTGCTCCTCTCCAAGTGCAACGCTTCTGTTTTGTCCTTCGCCAGAGGAAGGTCCCAAGCGCGTGCCCACTCAGCTGCAGCTGTTAGGCTGTCAGAAAATAAATTACGTTTTGCAGTTGTTACTAATGGAGTGCAATTGTTTCCAACAAGGTATGTTTTATATCTGCAGTGTTATATACCGTTGGAAATCTGAGTTCATGCTCTCTTTAACCATGTCTGCGAATTTTGTTTAGAACAAAAATTTTCCCTATTTACAAGTTTTGCCGTTTCAGACTCTGATCGTAATTTTCGCCAACTTTTCTACGAGTTCAAACTTGGTTGCAGTGCAACTGAACCGGCCCGCAACATCCACGCTGCATTCCGGGAAGATTTGGCTAAGGACGCACAATTCGCTACTGGTTGGAAAGGTTTCGATCTGGAGATGATAGCCTCGAAGATGAAGGCGCGCTCCCGCCGCTGCCTGCCGCGAAAGGCAAGAGTGCGGACAGCCTCTGCTGGCGCCGAATCGGCGCGAAATCGACCGCTAAAGGCCCATGCACATTTCTGCGACAGCGCCGCTCGGCCATGACGAAGCATAGGGTCACGACGATCGCGGCGCGACACTGCGACACGTGCCGCAGGGAGGTGGCATAAGGTCCATGCACACTTCTGCGACAGCGCGGCGTGGCCATGATGAAGCATAGGGACGACCGCGGCGCGACACTGCGACACCTGCCGCAAGGAGGGGGCATGCACACTCTTGCGGCTGTCGCGGCGGCTATCGCAGGCGACGCCGCGCTGAGTGCCGCTGGCTGGAATGGTTTAAATCATTCCTGGCGGCGCGACATGCACGGGGACGTCGGTCCCGCTGCCCATTCCGATGCTCTAACGCGCCCGCGCCGCGACCGCCGGATTTCGCGTAGGTAGCCGTCGCCCCACTTGCCGCGTCGCGATGTCGCAGAAGTGTGCATGGGCCTTAACCGCTTGAGCGGCATCGACATAACCGTTGGGCAGCAACGGCAATAATGATTCACCCCGCCGCTCGCTGCCGACGGCGAGCTATGCGTCCCCGCCCTATAGTTAAGGACAGGTAGCGGAGCTGCCGCGGAAGTGTGGGTGGGGGGGGGGGGGGGGCCTTAAAGGAGTCTTTCTTGGGTAGGATCGTGACATACGACGGAAAATGGATCCTTCATGACAATCGAATCGTCGTCTTTCTGCACAATGGCTGGACAAGAGTGAGAGTCCCAAGAAGATGCCGAAACCAAGTCTCCATCTTAACAAGACCATGGTGACCGTATGGTGGCCAGTGGCTAGTGTAGTCCACTACAAGTTCTTGAGGACTGGAGAGACTATCACAGGGGAGAAGTACTGTGTCGAAATTGAAGTGGCGTACCAGAAGTTGAATGAAAACAGCCGGCTTTGGTCAGCCGGAGAGTCCCAAACCTACTGCATGACACCGCGCGTCATCACTTTCAAAAATTGTTGTCCAAAAATTGGATGAAATGGGCTACGAAACTCTGCCTCTCCATCATACTCAACGGATCTCTCACCCGCAGACTACCAGTTTTTCAAATATTTGAACAACCTCCTATAGGAGAAATGCTTCAAAACCAAGACGACGCCAAAAAATGCCTCCAAAGATTTCATCGTCTCTAGAACTCCGGATTTCTATGCTACCGGCATAAGTAAACTTGTCTCTGTTAGCGAAGATGTATCAATTCTAATGGTTATTATTTTGACTAACAAAGTTTTTTCTGAGCGGAGTTATGATATGATATGTTTGAATATTCGAGTTGAAAACGCTCATTTATTTCCGGACAACCTATTAAAATTGCAAACTAAATCCTATCAACCTCAGTACCTTTCACACTGCTATAAATTTTGAGGTCGTCTTTTTGCAGTATACCTCTGATCTATTGATAAGGGAAGGAGTCGCTCTCGTGTATATGGTCAAGAAAATAGGAAAGAGGACGGAACCCGGAGGGACGTCGCTGCTCGCAACTTCAGCGGGCGACAAATGATCCCTGTATGTATTAGGGAGGACTGCTAGGATGCAGGCGTCGAGCCGCTCGCGATTGGAGCGCATTCTTCCAGAATTACGATTGGGGCGCGCTCTTGCGATTGGGGTGCGTTGTGCTTAGGGTGCAGTGTATAGATCCTTTGGATAATGTGTAAGGGAAGGGACGAGTCCAAAAGTCGACCTAGAAAATTCTGGTAATTCCCCCACGGTTAGTCACCACGTAGATATCGGTAAGTCGCATCTTTCTTTGTTGATTTTCCCAAGGCTCGCCTGCCGACTTTGTTTTCAGATGGCGACGCGGCGACGATGGGCAGAACATATAAGCGGCGGCAGGGAAACCTCGTGGACCGACACCCAGAGGATCCAGCGACACACGGCTGAACTCGGAGCGAGCCGGCCACTCGCCTCCCGCCGTCCAACGGTCGTCCTGCCAGCTCTTCTGGGGAGCGCCCCCGCTCCAGTGGTTCCGCTGATCTCCTACCTTCCATGCAGCCTTGTTCGATTGTCGCTGTCGTAGTGTCGAGTCGTGTGTTGCGTTCCGTTTGTTGTTGATGGCGAGGATAAATGTAGGTGCATCGGGTTAACCCAGAGGCTGTGGTGACAGTTATTAAGTGGTAGCAGCGAGTGCGGTCTCGGCGCAGGCCGCGGTCCCCGATCTCGGGATGTAGTTGGACCTCTCGTGGGTTGAGCAATCAACCCAGAGAGATGACCGGTTTAAGCCTCGACCGGGAGGCAGTAGAACTTAGGAGGGGGAGTTTGGTTAGGAAAGCCGGACTTGCGCGCGTCTTCTCTTTCCTCGCATACCTTCTCTCCCTTCTCTCTTCACAGCCTTAGTAGTTTTCGTTGTGGTAACGCTGCATTTTTGTGTAACGGAACGTTTTTGGGAAAAAGAGGGATCCCTGTTTAAAAAAAAAGAAGAAGGTCCACGCTACCTTTCCAGAGGAACACGGAGCAGCAGACCCTGGAGCGGCAATGCGGTACCGAAAATGAAGTTCCCGTGAATGATCCACGTCACCTTAGGGGACTTGGAGCCCTATACTTTTTTAACGCGTGGCGTGCGTAAGTTCGTCAGCACGCGTACTAACGAATGAGTTCGGAATCTCGTGAAATATTTTTTCGCATGCACCGCCGTTATAATCGGCAGACTTCGTGGACGAAGTTCCGTCTGGCGCTGATCGCGTACTACAAAGACAAGATGTGCGCCACAAAGGCGCAGTGTGCGTAAGACCCCGACCCAATTCAAAGCGTGGGCAATTCAAACAGCCTAGGAAATAGGCGGCCGCATAAAGGACGCCTCTTCGAGGGCATATCAATCGCGAAGCACCTCATCGAGCTCCGGCGCGCGGCACAACCGATCACTGCGATAAGTGCCATCACCTGCGTGATATCAAACGTACATCCGCGGGATATTCCATGTCGCGCCAATGGCACCACCGACCCAACTCTGGTCCATTGATAAAGAACCGCCAACCCCACCCCCGCTATTCATTCATTTCGTCGATTCCACTGACGCGGCCTAGCCCGCTATTATTTACTTCTTCGCCTCGATTAGCAGGGATTTTCTTTCCTTTTAATAATTTACGTGCATCCTCTGGTTCTCTCAGTGTACAATCTCCTTAGGTATACGGTAGTAGCTGCCTCGTGTGCATTCAAATCTGTTGACATTCGCTGCGGTTTGGGTTGCCATTTCTCGCGCGTTATCGCCGCCAATCTACCATATAGTGCATGTTGCGAAGCTTTCCCAGCGATATCTGATGGAGGCGTCGCACAGCAAAAGGTCTGCTAACATTTGCTGACCAAGAAAGTATCAGATTGCCCATAAGATGAACCGCGCTAGCACATTCCACATAAACACGCCCCAAAGCTTGCAGCAGCATATTCCAGACGTACAGCGTCTTCTGCGTCGTTACGATTGGTCGTGTTACGCGCTCAAAAGCAGCCCTAGATTCCCAGCACCTACCAAGGCAAGTTCCCTCACCGCCAGTTACCACTCCAGAGGTAGGTTCGCCTGCTCATTTTGAAGAACAAGTTTGCGAGACGGAAGTCTCGGCAAGCAGAAGCCATCCTAGAACGCCGCCTATGGAAGGCGACACCCTGGCAACTCCTAGTAGCGGCCTGACCTTCGGGCAGTTCGCGCCCAAAACCTTGAAGTCATTCTCCGGAGCTGACGGTCGCGATTTCGCGACCTGGTTCCGAAGTTTTGAGGATATGGTACGTATGGTTAACCCACCGCTTCCGGATCAGATAAAGACCAACACTTTCGTAGGACATCTTGAAGGCGAGGCACGCGACCTAGTAGATGAAATGCCGGACGAAGATGAAAATGACTATGCTAAGATCGTAGAATTGTTGCGTAATCATTTCGAATCGCCTCACTTTCGTAGCCTTGCTCGCCAACAACTTTGCTATTGTAAGCAGAATCCAGCTGAGTCCGCGCGGGATTTCGCTGAAAGGCTTAAGCAAATCGTCAAAAAGGAGACACGGGGACAGCCGAGAAATACTCAACGTGAACGACTCCCTGATGAGTACGTCGATCGGCTGAAACCGAGTTTGCGGTTCCACGTTAAGGCTGCAAACCCCCCTACTTTTGACGAAGCTGTGATCAAAGCCGTAATGTATGAATCGCTCCTTGCCGATGCGGCTAATAGCCTCAGCATTTTCCAGGCGCCCAACCGGCTATGCCAGCTGTTAACGTAATTAGTGCCTCGGGAAGAGACCTTAGCAGCGCTCCAAGGTTTTATCGCAGGCGAGGAAGTTTTGATAACAGACCTCCCTCGGGTAACGCTGGCAGCAACGCGTACCCCCGCTTCAACCGGGTCGGGTGAATGAAAGAGCACCTAATTCCAATGTAACGTGTTTCCGCTGTGGCAGGGTAGGCCACATTCAGACATTCTGTCGTTATAGCCTCCCTCCATCGAACCTAACACCCCCAAGACCATTCTACCGTAACAACAGCTGGCGTCCTAATGGCTCTTCACCAAATCAGCTTAGAGATCAGCCATTGCGCAATAATCAGTATAGTGGCTCAAGTAACGCGATAGCGCCTCGAGAACGCAGGGTTCAATTCCATCCGGCGACGGGTACTAGTGACTCGCCGTCGAACGTTTTGGCCCTGGAATCAACCGATGCCTCCGAAGCTAACCAAAACTCGCTAACTGAGGAACAAAAGGATGCACACATAGCCGCTCTATTGGAGAGAAATAACGCGTTAGCGGACCTAGCGTTCGCAACCCGTGCCCTAAACATCACCACTGACGAAGAGGAACGATCAGCACATAGCCGGTCGCTTCCCTCGTCATCTTCTAATTGGACATACTCTTGTATGATTGCGATAGCAGTTATTTTTCAGGTTTGCACCGCGCAGATCGCACCTCCACTTCTCTGCTCCAATAAGGCTCCTGTAAGTTATTGGAAAGTCCCTTCAGAAATTAATTGCACGAAAATACTTCCATCATGGACTGCAACCACAACTCCTCTTAAAATAAAAGTTTACCGTCCAAATACCATTCGCTATAAGAGTACGGCTCATGTATGCCGCATAATTACGCAAACCGCCTCTTTTTCGGTCAATTTCTTTGGCGCCCGCCCAAAGGCAATTACAGCTCATGAACAAACTGTTTCAGCCGATGAGTGCAAGCACATGATAATTCATAAAAGTTGCGCACATGGCGATCTTATTGCAGTAGGAACGGTAATGAAAACCCTAAACGAACTGCAAATTGAATGGCCATCAGCGCCGTTCCGTTGCTGTTCGGACTATACTACGTCGATCACTAACTGCATTATCTTTCAGGCAACGTTGTACGCATACCACGGCTCCGCTTCGTTGGAAAGCTCAATTGGCCCGCTAAACGGATGCGTCTACAGCGACGGCCAATGCACGATGACGTCGGGAGCCGCTGTTGTCTGGAAGCCCAATGACGAGGAAAGCTGTCGGTACGTTTACGTTTCAACAATGAAGGGTACACTCGCCGACTCAGTTTGGCTGAGCGATTCCAAAGAATTTGCTTTATCATTTTCGCTTTCCTCTCCCTAAGTGTCGGACTGTGGCCATCCTCTCACTCCAACCGACCAAGGATATGCTATCGAGATCATATCCCGTCCGCGTCCTAAACGGCAAATCAGTACCTCGACGAGATCACGAGTAGGGATTGCAACTACTAACCAATTAGCAGCCCAACTTTTAGCGGTCGAAGATAACATGCAGCTTTCACTAAGCGCTTCATTTCACCATGCGATTCTAGCGTTGTGTAAGTCAGTCAACTTCTGGAGCGCTTCGCTCACAGCGTCCATTTCCGCAAACCCGACTTTAGCCATGAGGAGCATTTTGCAACGTTCGGACATAGAAGCGAAATACCTGGGAAATAACATCGTACGCACAAAAGCCTGCGCAAGCCTTACCCCATCCATGTACACACTAGTTACGTTCAATTCTTCCTGCTTTTCTCTTCCTTCCATTTCAATCTTCCTTCCGAATAAATTTCACTGGAAAACTTTCATCGACCCCATCACCAGCATTATCACCCACGATGCAACGTCAGTACCCTGTTTTAACGAACTGTTCTTCGAATTTCCGTTCAACACATCAATAACAAAATTCTTTCCGTTGACTGGAAACTATGAAACTGTCCCGCAGACTAGCATAACCAGAGTTCAGAACTCCTTTAACCGCCCACAACGTGAAATCCGCCCAGCCCTAACCCTTTTTCACAACCTAGTAATAACCAACATCAGCGAATTCGTTCCGGAGCAGCAGTTTACGGAACTTTGGTCAGCGATCGAAGGCAATCAGATGGCTCTTACCGCCCATATATCCCCCAACGCGCCGACAAGCACTCATTTCACCTCCACCAGTGTTTCCTCACCGCCTACCCCATTTTATTCGCTTTCGTCTATTGTCTCGCTTCTATATAAGCCCTGGGTATTTTCTTGCTGTTTTTTGGTCACAGTTAATGTCCTGCTGCGCCTTCTCATCCTGTACGCCTCTTGCAGAATCCCTAGTACACTCCTTGAGCACGTCTCCAATTTCGGTAGACGTCGCGGGCGTGGCCTAACCCGCTCCGTCCAATCACAGGGTGACCACAGTAACCCAGCTCAGGAGCCTGTCGCGCTCCACCCCCTTTCTTCATTCCCGCGAGTCTACACACTTTCTCTCGTCGACCATTCTCCGTCTGCTCACATCCGCATTACCGTGAATGGAGTTAACGTGTCAGCACTAGTTGACACCGGCTCCAGCATTACCCTAGCAGCTCAAGATTTGTGTGTAGCTCTTGGCATTTTCCAATTAGATCCTCCTTCTTCTCTAAAAGCGGTTGGCATGGCGGGAACTCCAGTCCATTTGGCAGGCTCTAAGGTAGTAAAAATGAAGATCGCAAGTATTGAGTTATTTCCAATCGTTCATTTTACAAAAGGTTCTTGCGTTCCTAATATCGATTCCGCATATGAGGTCATCATCGGCAATGACGTGCTTGCTTCTTTACCTACAATGACTTTGGACTTCAAAGCAAAAACTGTTTCATTCGGTTCTGTCTCTCTTCCTCTGGGCCAACGTTTTCCGCTCCTGCGTTCGGGGAGGAACACCACCTTCCCCATACGCGTTAGTAATACCATGCAAATCCCTCCAAATTCAAAGCAAATCGTTTCATGCGTCGTTCAAAATCTTAGCTCTAATAAAGACTTGGTCCTGATTTCGCAAACTTCCCAATTATCTAGAAGGGACCTCATTGTAGTTCCCGCAATCGTCAATTCTTCCAATCCGCAGGTGTTGGTCAGCAATCCAACTAACCAACCACAGACTCTCTACGCAGGGTCGCGGATTGCTAACGCGTCCGAAATCTATACGGACAAGGATACCGTGGAGCCTGTTTTGCACCCTCATTTCCCTGTAGCGTGTGTTAACGAAATTACTCCACCGGACCCCACATATGTCATCAGTCTCGACAGTAGCGATCTCAATACGGAGCAGCCTTGGTCCTGATTTCGCAAACTTCCCAATTATCTAGAAGGGACCTCATTGTAGCTCCCGCAATCGTCAATTCTTCCAATCCGCAGGTGTTGGTCAGCAATCCAACTAACCAACCACAGACTCTCTACGCAGGGTCGCGGATTGCTAACGCGTCCGAAATCAATACGGACAAGGATACCGTGGAGCCTGTTTTGCACCCTCATTTCCCTGTAGCGTGTGTTAACGAAATTACTCCACCGGACCCCACATATGTCATCAGTCTCGACAGTAGCGATCTCAATACGGAGCAGCGTAATCAATTACGCCAACTCCTCGACAAGTACTCAGATGTTTTCTCGCGCCATCAGTACGACATCGGTAGCTGCACCGCAGGGAAAGTACATATTTTCACAACCAATGATCCCCCTACGAAAGTTCGTCCTTATCGTGTTCCTGCTAAGTATCGCGAAGAAATCCAAAAGCACATCAATATGCTTCTTAAGGCTGGCGTCATGAAGGAATCTCACACTCACTGGGTGCACAATTTAATCGTAGTGCGGAAAAAGGATAACTCCCTTAGAATATGTCTTGATATGCGTCGTCCAATTAATGAAGTCACCTGAAAACCCTCCCCGACCCGTACCCTATCCCACGGATAGACGATGTCCTCGAGAAAATAGGTGGTAATAGTTTTTACACAACGTTAGATCTTGCTAGTGGGTACCTACAACTCCCCCTGGACGAAGAGAGTAGCTATAAATGCGGAGTAATAACCGAAAACAAAATCTATCAAATGACCCATCTCCCATTTGGACTGAAATCCGCAGGTAGCTATTTCGCCCGTATTATGGCTAAAGTCCTTGGCGGACTGGAAGGGAATGTTTAGACATATATTGATGACATTCTTATTTACGACAAAGATTTCAATAGCCACTTGCAATCTATAGAGAAAGTACTTATGCGATTTAGACAGCTCAACTTGAAAGCTTCCCCTAAAAAATGTGTCTTCGCAAAGAAACAAATAACTTTCCTTGGACACACCATCAATAAAGACAGCTATTCTCCAGCTGAGGCGAACACCAGGTCCGTCAGGGAGTTTTCAAAACCCGTGAATACCAAGGAGGTAAAACGCTTTCTAGGGATGGTAGGCTTCTTTCGCAAATTTATCCCAAATTTTGCTAACATAGCCGAACCCCTCACTAGAATGACTCGCAAAGACACAAAGTTTCAGTGGACAGAGGCACAAGAAACCGCTTTTCAGGAACTACGAGACGCCCTCCTAAGGAAGCCCATTCTTGGCTACCCGGATTACGACAAGCCCTTCCACATTTTCACCGACGCCAGCAGTGTAGCTCAGGCAGGCGCCCTCATGCAGGAAACCGAGGTAAGTTCCAAGCAATTTTACGCCGTTGCTTATTGCAGTAGGACCCTAACGGAGACTGAACGTCGATGGCCTGCGGTTCAAATAGAGCTAGGTGCCATTATTTACGCGCTTCGCCAGTTCAAACCGTATATCTGTATGGCCCAAGTAACACTACATAGCGACCATAAACCTCTAACTTTTTTATTGAGCAAGAGTAAAACCCACGACAATTTAGCGAGATGGCTTGTAGAATTGCAGAGCTACAATATTAAGGTAATTCACATCAAAGGCGCGAAAAATACGGTCACTGATGCCCTGTCTCGGGCCCAGGAAGGCCAAAATAACGTGTCGCCCCCAGAACTGGAACTAAAAGACATTATCGACTTTCCTGTTAGCCTACCCGTGTCTTTCGATACCATCCCAACCCCAACGGTGTATTCGCTTAGGACCTACGTGCGTGGCAGTGAGCTCATTGACTTCCCGAATGAACAGGGAAGGGATAAGCTCCTCCGTTGCCTACGGCTCATTAAAACCAATTCTACAATCCCTACCGATGTTCCGGATTCGGTCCAAGCCGAAGCTCAAAAACTGGCACCAAGATGCATAATCAAAGGCGATGGTTGTCTGTACTATTCCCTTAACGCCAATAAAGGCGCCTCTACTTTGTTGCTAGTGCCGCAGCACTTACACAACCTAATTTTTGATGCCCACCATAACAGCGCACTTTCTGGCGGTCACATGGATTGGAAAAAGACGCTCGCCAAGACACTACGGAAATTCTACTGGCCGTCGGTTCACAGCGATATCCGAAAGTGGTGTGAAGCCTGTCTGACAAGCCAAATGCGACGTAATCCAAAACCAAATTTTCGAGAGCGCCTCATTCCAGTGCACAGTGAAGCTGTTTTTGCTAAGGTCGGACTCGACTTATGCGGCCCCCTCAAGACCACCGAGCGCGGGAACAAATACATCCTCAACATCGTTTGCTGGTTCACCCGATACGTCATCTCCACTCCGCTGCCTGACGCAAGGGCTAACACCATTGCCCACGCGCTGCTTACCGAATGTGTACTGAAATATGGCACGATGACCGAATTAGTCTCCGATCAAGCCTCCAGCTTTACGTCACATTTTTACCAGGAGTTCTGTAATCTGTTGCACATCAGGCATCGCTTCGCTACCCCGTACCACTCCATGGGAAACGGTGCGACGGAGCGGACTTTTAACACCTTTCAAGCGATGCTCTCCAAATTTATTAACTTAAAGCAAGAGGACTGGGACCTATTCGTTCCCTGCGTAACTTTTTGCTACAATACGTCAATAAATGAAGCTACAGGCGAATCTCCGTACTTTCTAATGTTCGGAAGAGACCCCGTTCTCACCATTGATCGCATACTACAACCCCAGTCTCGTCCCCAGATACCGGGTCCATCAGAAACAGACGAATATAAAGCGCAGTTGATTTCTGCCTTACGCTTAGCATGGCAGATCATGCTCGATCGTATAAAACAACTATGAAACTTCAATATGATCAAAAAGCACGGCCCTCTCCAATTCGCGAGGGGGACCGCGTATTCTTTCGAAATTACACCAGCAAGCTCGGTCTGGCACGAAAACATTGTTTTCCTTGGATCGGTCAATTTAGAGTCCTTAAAGTGGACCATCCTCACGCCACCATAGTAAGTATCACGTCGCCGCAGTCTAAACCACGTCGGGTCCATCTTAACCAGATTAAGAAAGTAGTTGACGTTACCGGGCCAGCGTCTACCCTCCCTCAAGTGCCGGAAGAGCAGGACTATACGAAAAATTTACCCTTGGAGGAACTCCCTGGATATAACCACCCAACCGAACCGATTCCCGATATAACAGATGTGGAAACCCACACATCAGGACAACCCTCAGGCTACAACCTTCGTCCTAGGAAACGCCAAGGAACAGCGTAGCACAACAAAATACCATTTTCAGCCCGTTCTCCGTGCCTCGATCTGCAGGCTTCATCGACTCTCTTCATTTTCCTGTTTTTTTTCCTCGGGGATACTACTTTATTTCCATTCTGTTAGTACCTCCTTCTTACTTTGCCTTTGAACTATTGTGTTCCTCTCTTAATTACTATCCGTATTCGTTCACACCGACCGTACGTCGTCCTCATTCAGTTAATCTAATAGCTTATCTCAGTCAGTTTCAGACAAATCATGCCTGACGCTAGCGCTGATCAGGGCGTCACCTCTACTGAGGGACTCTCGCCTCAGGCTATGGAACACGACTTTCAGTCTCCGGTAGCCGTCGATGATGACGCTCATGAGGACGCAATGGACACGACATCGTCCCATTCTGACCACCAGACCGACGCCCCTCCGCCGCATGAGCAGACACAGGTATCTGACAAAGTTGGAGGTGGGTCACATCAAACAGACCCATCTATCAAATATATTCAGGAGGAAGAGAACATTGAGCATGAAACTGATGAGCGACCCAGGTTCATTACCTCTACTGAGGGATCAACCGCCACAAACATTGACACTGCTCGACAGAGCACCTCCGGAGATTCTCCCTCCTCTACGATGAAAGGAACTCCAGAGCCTAGCATGGATACTTTCGTAAGCACCGTCCCTCAGCTCATTACCTCTAGCGAGGGATCAGCGCCCCAGACAATTTACGACTCTGCCGTGGATGCCGCTCACGCTGACATCTCACCACCGGCAGAGAAAAGATTTAAAAGCGACGAAGTTTTAGCCGACACCTTATCTTCACTGGTTGAGAGAACATCCCTCTATGAGGACATTGTCCCGGAAGAAACCCCACCAGTTACTACAGTCGTAATAGCTCCATCTAGAGACACCTCGATTAAAATACCCGACTACGGTCCTTCACCAAAACTGGAGCATTTTACTTCTCACCCATGGGCATCTTTCTTTTTTCCCAAGGTTCAGGCCAAGGAGTGTCAGCATTACGACTCTGATTTAGACGTGCGCAATTACGAAAAGGTCACAGCCGCCGGGTATAGTGCCATGGAGTTACTTCCAACGGAAAGCGGAGAACCTAAAAAGGGACATGAGGTACCAATTCTCGAGGCGGTCGGTCCGGTTGCCATCGAAAGCTTTCGTCAAAACAACAGCTACAGTCACATTATACGGGCAAGAGCTGACGGTGGCGCACTTCCCCAAATGCCCTTGGTGACTCTGGCCGCACCTCCCGACCAGCGCGCTTACCTTAAGGGTCTTCAGCGTGATAACGGAATTTTGCCGGTTCTTTATCGCGTCAAAAGACTCTTTGGTACAGGCGCACAACTCGAAGCCGCCCATATAGAGTTACCATTTCCCGATCGACTAGACCTCCATACGATCCAACTTGACCAATATGGGATCAATATCCGCACGGGCAAACGAGGTATTGACATCCACAATACCATGATCGGCGATCTAGTCTGGGTTTACTCATTAGCGGTTACAGTCAGATTTCAAAATTCCAATATTGTGGCCCCAGAAAGTGTCGAGGAAGCATCACTATCTCGCAGATCCCCCGTATGGCGCGTCGCTAGGTTCGCCTTAGTCTATCGCGAACTTAAAGACACCCTAGGTTTTGTGACTCGCGTTACCTCCAGGCAATACGGTACTTTCACACTCTGCATGCAGGGTCACCGAGCGCTGGTAACATCCAATAAGAACCGTTTCCGTGATCCTAAGGACTTTGAAGAAGTCACGGACAATTCGTTCATCGTCGCCTCTTTTCGTGCACGACAGATCGATCACATGCGGTTCGCGTGCGCTCCGAAAAATGATGCGAGAGAACTGTATGCGTTCATGGCCGACATCCAGTACTTTCCCAGCGCACCTCCGGTCCCTGGGAACATCCGCCTCATTACCAACATATATCGGGACATGATCGAAAGTAAGCAGTCACCAATTTCAAGCTGTTCGAATCCCGCCCTCAAGAGGTCATGCGGTTCCTCGAACATATCTACAGCACAACGTGTGGGGCTATTGCAGCGTCTGCCACGGAAGCTTCCGATCATCGAGTGTATAATGTTATTTGGACAACTCCCGACATCAACGCTTTTCCGGCTCGAATCAACTTCCGCATCCCCACGTCCAACAAATCGGGATGGGCGGTCGGTCGTTTTGTTGAAGGTGCCTATCAAGCCGACACGCTACGCGCGCGAATCGTCCACCTCGCCGTGGAGGACTCCCATATTCGTGTCACGGCCGAACTCATTCTAAAAGACACTACACGGTTCCGTGCTTACATGCTAAGTACCCCTCACAAAAGAATGGCAGTGGGTACCGCGCTAGACACTGTAGACGATCGCTCGAATCCGGTTTTGGCAATGCTCGAAAATAGTAAAATGGCGAGCGTTTTCGAACCAAATACGACGTCATGGAAAGCTGCGCGAGCGATTCTAGCTGGAGATGCCGATATCGTGGCAAAGAAATCCGTCGATCGCGCCGCTCATACGGTAAACGTGTCCGGGACCGCAGTCGAGCTAAATGGGCACCAGGTCAATGCCATCAATTGGTTCAACAAGGAAAGCCCCATACTGATCATCGACAGTGCGTACGGCGCAGGCAAATCCTTGTGTACCGCCGTTATGGCAGAAGAAGCCGTCAAAAAGGGACAGACTGTGATGATCGCAGCGGTCCAAAACAGCGCTCTAGACGTCATTTGCGCTAAAATAGCTGAGCTCGGTTCCGAACATATGCGACCGGTCCGATACGTAAGCGAGGTACTTGCGCAGGACGCCTTCCATAGCGGCCCCCACGACATGGCCACCCTAATGGAGAACCTCCACTCCACGCACAAGGACTCCATGTCTGAGAAAGACCTCGACGCCTTCACCAATTTCGCCAAGCACCGTAACGCGCTAAGGGAATTCATGTTTACCGGTGTAGAAAAAGACGTCGCGACGCGTGAGCACAAAAAGCTTCTTTTCCTTAAGTACCACGCATCGCAACGTATTAAAATTCTCACGCGCACATTCTTGAAAATCTACAACCCTAACGTGTTTCTGTGCACCATCTCATCCACGATAAACCTCACAGTCAAAAATGGGTTGTGGCGTCGCCCCTCGCGCCAATGGAGCTCCGTCCTACTAGATGAAGCTTCCATGATTCCAGAGGCAACCCTGATTGCGCTCTGTTCGCGGTTCCAGCAGGCCCGGTACACCCTGGTAGGGGATAGCAAGCAGTTGCCTCCATATGTCGGAGTGCGTGACGTCCCAAAAGCAGTCGCGTTGTGTTCTCAATCCCTACTAGACGTTGCACATGGGAAACGCTCCCGTCTGCGAAGTAAGTACGGTCTATCGTCCGCACGCTGGCCTTATGATGATCAACTCGGAGTTCTTCTACGACAACAAACTGCAATGCGGCACGCCAACGTCATCGCGTCAAAATTTGCTGTCGCGCCTCAAAATGCCCAACCCAGAGGTACCGTTCGTGTTCCTCAACGTCATAGGGCACTCCGTCAAATCTGGCTCCCACAGCAATGAAGTCGAGGCGAAGGCGGTCCGCGTTTTGGTCTGCCTTCTTAAGGCCAAAGGCATTCCCCCAGAAGATATCTTGGTAATATGTCTATACCGCGATCAGAAATACCTATGCGATAGGATATTACAGGATACTCAAGTGTCGGTAGCTACTGTCGATAGCGCGCAGGGATGCGAAAGATCCATCGTGATCGTATGCACGACACGAACGCATATCGACCGCAATTCTAACCACACCTTCTTTGCGGACCCAAAGCGCCTTAATGTTGCCTTGTCTAGGGCACGCGACGGTCTGTTCCTCCTCGGATGCATCCCCGATCTACAGGTGGTACCATTGTACCAGCGAATTACCACGTGGTGTCGTTTCCGGAAACTTCTCGCGGAGATGCATTTCTTTGAAAAATACGGCTTTGCCCCCGCTCCTCATCCCCCTCTTAAGGCCTAAGTCCGGGGACGGACTTCTCGAAAAGGGGGAGATGTAAGGGAAGGGACGAGTCCAAAAGTCGACCTAGAAAATTCTGGTAATTCCCCCACGGTTAGTCACCACGTAGATATCGGTAAGTCGCATCTTTCTTTGTTGATTTTCCCAAGGCTCGCCTGCCGACTTTGTTTTCAGATGGCGACGCGGCGACGATGAGCAGAACATATAAGCGGCGGCAGGGAAACCTCGTGGACAGACACCCAGAGGATCCAGCGACACACGGCTGAACTCGGAGCGAGCCGGCCACTCGCCTCCCGCCGTCCAACGGTCGTCCTGCCAGCTATTCTGGGGAGCGTCCCCGCTCCAGTGGTTCCGCTGATCTCCTACCCTCCATGCAGCCTTGTTCGATTGTCGCTGTCGTAGCGTCGAGTCGTGTGTTGCGTTCCGTTTGTTGTTGATGGCGAGGATAAATGTAGGTGCATCGGGTTAACCCAGAGGCTGTGGTGACAGTCCTTAAGTAATGGTAGTTTTCCCTAATTCATAGTGATTCTGCCTTTCCATGTCATAGCAACCTGTTCTCATCGCCCCAAAAGTCCGTGAATGTTCAGCCTGATTTGATACTAACTGATATGTTGATTTTACTGTCTCGCACGCAAACTGACAATGACTACCTCCGTCAAATGTAGCATTCGCCTCAAAGGTCCACTGGTTCTCAGTAATATGTACAGGCATATGAGGGAAATCCATGGATGCAATGAACAGGAGATAGAATTGTTCAAAGAGGATATAAAACTTACGAAATATGGTGTTAGTGCTGAGTTTCTTGCCGAATTTGCGGCAAGGCATTTTTCACCGGATATGGCAGAAGGAAACATATGAAGGTAGGTGTGACGTTCCGGAGTTGCTTGTTTGAATATGCAAATCCTTTCCGTAATTGGTTGAAAGTATCTCACAGCTTTCTAGTTTCAGTCTTTAAATTGTCACGGTATCAAAACATGATATATGAGCTGAAGATTAACATAAGTGGCGGTCAAGCGTTTTTTTGCATTTAGGTAGCACATGATCGGGTCGAACACGAACTAACGAATCAAGACAAGGAAAACAGAATTCCCAGCGTTTCTTGTCCGGGACGTGAGACTGTGCTTTACACGAACATTGAGCTAGCTACACATTGCCAGGAGCAGCATAGCGATCAGGGTGGCGACTTCGCAATTGTTCAGAAGGAGTTCTGCAGCTTGGATGATTTTGAGGTTTAATTTCTACAAGGTTATATGCGCTGTTCTTAACCGTGATACGCTATGATAATTTTGCTTAGCGCTGGAAGAGTGATATGGAGCGTGCTACGTTAACACGTCTTTCAAAGAGCTGGAACTCGAGAAGTGTTAATGCAGCCACCAGGTTCTATCGCTGTCATCGAGCAGGCAGAACTGATTTTGAATCAAATGCAAGAAAACCTATAGGTCGATATAGGAGCATCACGATATAGGAGCAGAAAACAAAAGGTAGTTGCGTGCTTCGGACACTACGGCCGTGGTGCTTCTTCTGCCGCTGCCCATATATCGACGGAGGACGAGCTTTACATCAAGACAATGATAACAGTCGGAGTTCCTCCCAAGAAGTTACGTCTATCTATGCATAGTAATTTTAGTCTTCCATTTAATCAACAACAATGAGCCATGTTTTAGATCTTAACAGACGTGAGAGCGAAGTGGCTGTCTGGAGAATCAACTTCAAAGCAGAACAACATTTGCTACCTCAACACGAAGAATATTACGTAAGAAAAATAGTAAAGCCTTTGACCACGTTCTAGACCAGATGATCGTGGTTTAGGAACATTGCGCTGCGACATGGATTAGTAGATGATAGGACGGACGATCTCGACCTGCAATCCCTGAAGACATTGATGAAAGACAAAAAGGAACAAATTGCTGCACAGAGCTTCCATGAAGCCACAAAGCCTGGCGGAGATGGTTTCATACTGGGTGAGTTGCCGTTTTACGTTTTATCCCATTTTTTCAGGTGAAGTAATTTCAGCTTTCATTACGGAAGGCGGAAAGAGGTACCTCGAACGCTACGGCGGTCGCGGTCTCGTCTTCGATGACACGTTCAATGTCACGCAGTACACTTTCCGATTAGCGACCCTTATGGTCACCGACGACGCCGGGAATGGATTCCCTTGCGTATTTCTCCTGTCCTGGATTCCCTTGCGTATTTCTCCTGAGGTCAAGTGAAGTGCAAGTGCTGTTCAGACTTGTGAAGGTACATTTGCACTACTAACTTGTCCTGTCGTTTAGGTCAATTGTAAGATCACCAATCTTACAATTTAATTTCCATAAGTATTGTTAGAACTACTGCACGGTAGGTACAGGTGGCTAAGGCTGCTGAGGTCATAATCTCCGATTTCCCCCAAACTTCGCCCAGGAGAGGGTTATCTGGGGTGCTGATCATGAGTCTGACAGCCATTTTTCGCACTAAAAATAGCCCCCTGGGCGAAGTTTGGGCGAAATCGCATATTATTACCTTGGCAGCCTTAATCACCCGTAACCTACCGTACTTTAACGTAATGCGAAAAATGGATGTCAGATTCATGTTCAACACCCTAAATAACCCCCTAGTCGAAGTTTGCGCAAAAAATCTTCTCCGACCTCTGCTCAACCTCCGAGTCCTGGAAATACAATAGTACTGTATTGTTAATTTTACTAATTCAATTGAAATGATTATCAATTAGGAGATCATACCTCACTTTGACACACAGTTCTTCATCACCGACGACACCTACGTATTCTATAATGCCTTCATAGCCGTGTTTCCATCAAGCAAGGTTTCAATGATGCTGTGTTCTTTCCACATGTTGCAATCTTTTAAAAGAAAGCACAAGGAGCTGTTGAAGGTTTGCCTATATACGGAGATTAATAGACAGTTGCCCTTAATGTTAATCTTTAGGGTTCAAACGCCTCACTAGGGGACAGCTTATTCAAAAAAGTGCTTCATGAAACTAGCACCCCTTTGTTCGAAGCGTCTTATTCTTCGTACCTAACATGGCTCGGGCGCTTGGGCGCGTGTAGCGCAGTCGGAGGAGGCGCGACTGTTGCCTGCACCCGATACCAGGTTCCTGGTTCTGATTTTCCGCCCAGGCCAACCAAGCCTTCCATCCCTCCGGGGTCGGTGAATTGGTACCAGTCTTGTCTGGGAAGGATAGAGCGCTGACTTGTTCATCGGCTGGCCACCGCAAGTCATTGTATGGCCAAAAACGCATTCATGTCGCCTCCACGACATCCCGTAGAAGTAGAATGCGCTGGCGCATCCCAGAAGGGATTGAGTAACGCCGTCCTTTATCCTTTATCCTTTAACATGGCTCGGCAGCATCGAAGCGATGGACATGCTTGAAGTTAGATTACATATACACTGTCGAATGCTTATTACATAGAACAGCGTTCTAGTACGTAGAGAAGAACCACTCCGGAAGAAGACAAGAGTGGGCGGCGTGCTATGGGAGGCAAGCTCCTTTTACCACCTCCAACCATGCTGAGTCCTGGCATTCTACCTTGAAGAATATGCTATTGGCCAAAAAGCAAAATAATAGGCTTGATTCTCTGGTGAACGTTTTAATTCGGCATTCTCATGATCGCGAAGTCTAGTTGACCGCAATGGTATAGTGATCATCAATAGCAGTTTTCTAAATACGAAACAAAAACCCATGTTTAGTGTTTACGAGGAAATGTGACCGGCCGCCAGAGCCGGAGTCTTAGGCACCATAAGAACGCTTCGATTTATTATGCGGACATAGAGGTCAGTTTCGATATTTTCTCATTACCTCAGAGCAAAGCAAGTATATTGTAGAACCTTATCGTAAAGGACGGTGATCGGAAGTGGAAGGTGTCCTCGAAATCTAAGAAGGATGTATACTATACGGTGTCCATAAGGGATTCCACGTGCAGCTGCGATGCGGATGTATTAAAATTTGAATTTCTAATAAACTTTCTTAAATAAAGTTTCTGATGTAAATCTTCTCTATTTCCACTTTAGATGAATTCCCATAGCGAAAGGTGTGGAGCATGTGCATACCAGATTAGTTGCACATGTCCTGATGGATATCGTGCTGGAGTTTCATGCCTACATGCGCATGCTGTTGCGACCTTTGTAGATGAAGGTAATATACAACGTTCGCTAACGTGTTATTTCTCACTACATAATAATTACAGCCAAGATGTACCTCCGCCCGGTACGTAGAAGCCTTGGTAGTGGAAGTAATTCGCGGCCAGGCAGCACCACCAGTTTCGGTGCTCCTTTCGCTAGGACTACTTCTCGCTCTCAAGTTTTCCTTGAATTCTTACCTGAACAATGTGAACAGCCTCCAGTTGAGATCGTTGAACAAGACGACATTAAGGAGTCATACAAAATTTGTGAAGGGGTGAGTATAGCATAACGTATCGTATCTTACCGACTGTATTGACGCTTACTATGCCTATGCCACCCTTGGCGAGGTAATGCGTAAGCTATACAAGAGCAAGAAGCGGGAAGATATCGATATGGTTAACGCTGCCATACAGAATATTTTGTCCTTGTTACCGAAACATTTGACTGCCGAGCTGCAACTGGCTAGACGCACGACAATGCAAGTTTCGGGCGCCACTCCCAAATGCAAGCCAATAGAGCCGTCGTTAAAGAAGGTATGTCGCGGTATCTGACAATTTTTCCTCATATCTTAACTCCTTGTTTACAGAGGACCACACCAAAAGCTGAGAAGAGAGAAGGCAGATGTTTGGAGGTAGGAAAAGACGCAGGAGGAAATGCAGAGAACGTTTTGAGCACCATGCACACACAAGTCAAGTCCAGCGTAACAAAACGACAACTCAAAAGGGTAACTCCTAATTTTTAGAGTTTCATCTTCATATACTTTATTGGGTTGTTTACAGAGGACTACATTGAACCTCGAGAGGAGGACGAAAAAGAGATTCCTGGAGACTGAAGAAGATCTAGAATTGAAGACGAGGGAGATTCTGAGCACATCACATGCCCTTCTTCAAAGTTGCTTCTTGTGTGGGAAACGTGTCCCGTCCGACAGCGATGAGGGTGACATTGAGTGGTTGAGCTGTACAAACATGGACAGTTGCCTGGGCTCACCTTCAGTGCTGTTCCCACGTTGGAGCCCTCTGCTCCATATGTGAGAACGGCGAGTGGCAATGTGAACTTCTTGGCGAAGTATACCCTCTTGAACCTTCATCGTTACACCTCTAATTAAGCACCCAAGAAGTCTGTAAAACTGTAGAGGTGGCAGTTAAATAGAGGTAAGACGATATCTTGTTTGTTGATGTTGGACATACCTAGGATGTAAAATCCTGCTACAGTACCGGACGCGTCTTCTGAATAGACGCCGAAAAAACCGCACTTTTGCGGTTTTTGCGTCTTTTTGCTATAAGTCACCCAAAGATCATCCATTTGAAAAACCAAGGGTACATCTGAGCTCAGGAAATCGAGCTCTATCGTTTGGTATATATTTCATACGAAAGATCAAAAATGGCCAAAATTGAAAACTTGCGCTCCATTGAGAAGGCCGGCCGCGGACGAGTTGTCGGCCGCAAGGCGTCGAAAACCGTTACATGTCCACAATTCCTCTAATTTGAGGTGTTTTGAGAAACGGATGGTACCGTTTGATTCGTCTCTTCGAGATCCACACAATCCTGTATACAACTTCGCCAAACCACCGCATCTTCGCAGTGGGTGGTCAAAAATGACTGGAGCAGACTTTTCGCTATTGGAGAAGCTTATATTCCAGGACTTGCATGTTCTCGGAGCATCTGAAGCATGGCGTAATGTGCTTTGTCATGCCAGGAGTCCTATGAGAGTGCGCCGTGCACAATGCATATAGGATCGAACCTATCAATCGAGGGGGGGGGGACAGTTTGTAGAGTGAGCATTTAGAGAGTTTTATGAGAAATTCTCAGCCGCCCTACTCAGGAATTGCTGTACTCTGTTCCGGCGAGACTTTGGAGTGCGCTGTGCACAATGTATATAGGATCGAACCTCTCAATCGACTGGGCGCGACAGCTCGTAGAGTGGGCGTTTGGAGAGTTTTTATCAGAAATTCGCGTCCGCCCTACTCAGGATTTGCTGTACTCTGTCCGGCGAGATTAAGGAGTGCGCCGGGAGCAGTGCATATAGAATGGAACCTATCAATCGAGAGGAGCAACCGCTCGCAGATTGCACGCGCGGGCGTTTTCAGAGCGCAGTAACTCTGTCAAATTCGAATCGTTTCGGCTGCAAGTCCTGAGCCTTGTAGTTAGTAAAACGGCCTAGTAGTACGCTAAAGTAGAGCGGGGTAGATTAAGAAGCGGCAATGTTACAGGGGTGCGAATATGAAGCCGAGGCTTGTGTGACGTATTTTTTTCCGATTTCGGTGGACCACTGCGGGAAGACGCGGCAAGCTGACAGCCTCAAAACGCGTAGGCGAACAGGCTGTTAAGGGTACTTTGCGATTACATGCTCAAAACACCCCAGCTGCGTAAACTGCCTTAGCTTCAGCTGCCAGTTTGAAGCGGCAGAAGATAGCAGTTAGAGTTTCTTGCGCTCTTACTCAGCCAACATTGAGTTTTCGACAATCGCAGTGGTACCACTCTGTTCAACATGAAAAGCGCTATCGAATGGTATCAATTTCGACTGACTTCGGGAACATCGATTTTTTGACGGTTTCCCATTGAGGACGAGGCCGCTCGAGACGGCGGCCCGCGCCAGACGGACGATGACGTCATCGAAAATCGATATCTTCAAATTGTGTCATGCTTGATACCATTCGATAGAATTTCTCATGCTGAATTGAACGGTGTTATTAAGAGCAGACAGAACTGTAACATGGGCGAGTAAGAGCGAGGAGAACATCGACCGTTATTGTGCTAAATTACGCGCGCGGGCGTGTTCAGAGCGCGATAACTCTGTCTATGGCCTAGTAAAGCGCAAAAGCACAGCAAATTATCTTACGAATTGACAAGGTTACGGCGGTGCGAAAATGCAGGTTGGGCCTATGTGACACGACTTTTTCAGATTTCGTTCGACCGCTGCGGGTACAACAGGCGAGCTAACGGCATGCAAACTCGTTGACGAGCAAAACAGCGAAGGCACTTTACGAAGATCTGCTCCTCACTCTCCAGCTGCCTAAACTGCCTTATCCCCATCTGCCATTTTAGAGCGGCGGACGGCAGCGGTGAAGCTTCTTCAGCCTTACTCGCCCATGTTCGAGCTTTCGATCCCCATCAAGGGCACTATTCTGTTCAGCTCGAAAAACCCTATCGAACAGTATCAATTTCGACCAATTTTGAAAACATCGATTTTTTGACAGTTTCTCATTGAAGACGGCCGCGCCAGACGGACGATGACGTCATCGAAAATCGAAATCGGCGGAATTTTCAAAGACGGACGGCGAATTCGTAATCAGCGCCCTAAATAACCCCTAGACGATTTTGGACGAATTTGGACAAGAAAATTTGGCCAATTTCGAAATCGTCGACTTTCGTTGACGTCGTCGTCCGGACAGGCTCGGCGAAGAGCGCCCTCGTCCCCGAGGGAAACTGTGAAAAAATCAATTTTCCCGGAGTTCGCCAAGATTGATACCGTTCGATAGAGCTTTTAGAGCTTAGCAGAACGGTGCCGTCTGGTGCGTAAAAACTTAAATTTGGGCGAGTAAGGGCGGAAGAAACTTCGCCGCTGCCCTCTGCATCTCCAAAACGGCAGCTGGGACTAATACAGGTTAGGCAGATGAGGAGCTATGGACACTTCATCGTAAAGCAGCTCAACTGCATTGATAGCCTACGCATTCGTAGGCCATTAGCTGATCGCGCGTCCCCACAGTGGTCGACTGAAATCGAAAAAAATCGTGTCACACAAGGTTTACCTGCATATTCGCACCGCTGTAACTTTATACAACCATAAGCTACCTTGCTATGTTTCAGCGCACTCCTTTAACATTCTACTGCTTACAAAATCCACGAGTCGCAGCCGGAAAAATTCAAATGTGACAGAGTTATTGCGCTCTGAACACGCCCGCGCGCGCAATTTAGCACAATAACGGTCGATGTTCTCCTCGCTCTTACTCGCCCATATTACAGTTCTGTTTGCTCTTAATAACACCGTTCAATTCAGCATGAGAAATTCTATCGAATGGTATCAAGCATGGCGCGGCTTCGTAGCTGGCTGTGGCACCATTGATGCCACACATGCCGTCCGCCTCCCGTTAGAGAAGCATCGCGAGAAACAGAAGACAGTGCATATCGCGTTTCTCGACTTAGAGAAGGCCTTCGACCGCGTACCGCGTGAGGTGATATGGTACGCCTTGTGACATCATGGAGTTCCTGAAGAGCTCATAGAGTGGGTGCGAATTCTCTACTCTTGTCCAAAGAGTCGAGTTCAAGCTGCAGCTGGAACCTCGATGGAGTTTCCCATCTCTGTCGGGGTACACCAGGGTTCTGCGCTTTCCCCACTCCTCTTTGTTATCGTCATGGATGCCATCACACGAGATCTTCAGAAGCCCGTCCCTTGGACATTGCTTTATGCCGACGGCGTGATGCTAGCTAGCGAGGGTAAAGGTGAACTCGAGCTAGAGGTGCAAGCTTGGTGTGATCGTTTGGAGCGGTTTGGACTCAAACTGAACGTGAAGAAGACCGAATATCTAACGACGGACTTTACTGAGTCCAGCTCCATCAAGGTTAACGGCATCTAGCTCCCACACACTTCGCTTTTTATACCTGGGATCAGCAGTTGCGTCTGACGGCAATCTGATGACTGAATTGAATTCACGCGTGAGTGCATCTTGGCCCAAGTGGCGCTCGTTGACTGGTGTGCTCTGCGAGAGGAAGATACCAGAGCACCTGAAGTCGAAGATCTACAGAGCAGTCGTCCGGCCGGTAGCGATGTACGGCGCTGAGTGTTGACTGCGACTAAGGAAGTTGAAACGCGCCTCAGCGTCATGGAGCGCTGGACGGCTGGAGTCACCCGCATGGACCGCATCAGAAATGATGCTATTCGGCAGAAGTTCGGTGTTGTGCCGATAGCTGACAAGATGCGCGAAGCTCGCTTACGGTGGTACTACCACGTTCTGCGTGGAAAGGAAGACAGCGTCCGCAAGATAGGCCTTGAGTTGGAAGTGTCAGGAAAGCGACCTAGAGGACGCCCGAAGCAGTGTTGGTCCGATACGTTACACATGGACAGGAAAGTAACTGGTGTCCACCCTGATCTAGCGCTGGATCGGGAAAGGTGGCGTCATGACACCAGAAGAGCGGACCCCGCTACGAAGCAGGACAGACGCTGAAGAAGAAGAAGAAGAGAAGAAGAAGACCTAAAAATTGACAAAATTCATGATGAAAAAAGAAATGCAATACACGTTCTGATAGAGCAAATCATTCTCTTTCGAAAGCTGTGCAGCGCTATGCAAGAGACCGCCGGCGAAATCTGCAGTGAATCGTTGAAGAAAAACGGCGGGGACTTATGGGACAACCTAATAGTTAATGCGGAAAATCCGTTAAGGCCTATGTTATACTTCGGCGACGCGACGTCGGTACCGTCGGCGACGTCGTCGACAGCATCGGAGCGCAGTGTACTAATAGAATTGCGAGGCAGCGTCGAGCATTTAACTATTGATGTACAGGACGCTATGCGGCTCCGGGGGGGGGGGGGGGGCCACCGTAAAATTCAGCCCTATAGTCCATTCTGTATTGCACAAAATTAAAATTTTTACACAGCACTGCTGTGTTCTACCCCAATGGAGGTAGGCCATTTCTGATGTAATTTGGGACTCACGGGCGTTCCTACCAAGGCTGATAACTACTCAGTACAAGGTGACCCCCCCCCCCCGAGCCGCTTTGCGACAATTTATCGATTTAACGAACTTACCAGCATAAACGGCTTTGCTAAACTCCAATAAATTTCTTTATTGGAGTTTAGCAAAGCCATTTATCGTTAAACCGAAAAAAATTTACGCGGAATTTTCGAATTTCACAGGGCAATTTAACCCTTAATTAATGTAAATTGTATTTCGAAAAAGCGAGGTTTGCAGTATCATTTCAGAAAGCGAGGAAACACTGCTTATTTGAATCAGTTTCTCTACTCCCGTTTCATATTTTTCTGTTTCAAGGTCGTCTTTCATATTTGGCTGCTCCGTATCAGTTTTTTCACAATTCTTCACCGTTCTCTTCACGTTTTCAGTTTTCTTGGCAGTTTTATTTTGTGTTACTTGTTCTGCAAGAAAGCGAAAAGGCCTAGAAAGCGCGAATAAAACGGGTGAGAACGACAGAGAAGCGAAAAAAGGTGACAAAGCGAAGGGAGCGTAACGATTACAATACCGCTCGCGCCGCACGGTCAAAAGTGGGCGAAAAAACGCCAACATAGCGTCGCAAAGCGTCGCACGCTCATAACTCCTTCAGTTTTAGGTTTCTTGAATAAAGGTTGGTACCATTCGATTCGCCTCTTCGAGATCTACACAAGCATGCGTAAAACTTTACCGGAGCTCCCGTATTTTCGCCGTGGGTGGTCCAAAATTGGCTGGACGGGCGATTAGAGCAGCTTATTTCACAGGATATGCGTGCTTTCGGAGTATCTCAAAGATGGCGTACGTCGCCAGTGCTCTGTCATGCAAGGAATGCCCAGAGAGTGCGCCGTGCACAATGCACACAGAACCTAACCTATCAATCGAGTGGGCGAGCGCATGTCCCCTGCGCTTCTATCTTCTCTCACTGGGAACTGCGACGTTTTCAAGACTATTTCGAGCCGTTTGGAAAACGTTATCAGAAATTCCCCGCCATCCCACTGTGCGCCGTGAACAATGCATAGAGAATAGAACCTTTCAATCGAGGGGGCGACCGCTCGCAAATTGCACGCGCGGGCGTCTTCGGTGCACAATAGCTCTGTAAAGTTGGAACCTTTCAGGTTGCAGCTTGTAGGTCTTGTAGGCAGTCGAACGGTCTGCTAGCACGCCAAAGCAGAATGGCTTAGCATAGGAGGGGCAATGTTATAGGGGTGCGAAAATGCAGGTGAGGCTTGTGTGAAGCATTTTTTTCCGATTTCCGTGGACCACTGCGAGAAGACGCCACAAGCTAACGGCTTTAAAATGCGTACGCGAACAGAGCGCTTAAAGTACTTTACGAAGACGTGCTCATAGCTCCTCAGCTGCCCAAACTGCCTAGCCTCAGCTGCCGTTTTAGAGCGGCGAAACCTAGCGGTTAGAGTTTCTTGCGCTCCTACTCGCCCAGACTTGAGTCTTCGAAACTCGCAATGGCACCGTTCCGTTCAGCATGGAAAGCGCTATCGAGCGGTATCAATTTCGACCGATTTTGGAAACATAAATTTTTGACTGTTTGCATCGAGGACGAGGCCGCGGCGGAAGGACGATGACGTCATCGAAAAATCGATGTCTTCGAGTTGGGCCACGCTTGATACCATTCGATAGAGCTTTTCATGCTGAATTGAATGGTGTCATTTAAACTGGGAAAGCTGTAATCTGGACGAGCAACAGCGCGGAGAACATCTACCGTTGTTGCGCTAAATTGCACTCACGGGCGTGTTCGGAGCGTAATAGCTCTGTCAAGTTGTAACCTTAAAGGTTGCAGCAAGTAGGTTTTGTAGGCAGTCGAGAGGTCTCTTAGTAAGTTAAAGTTGAATGGTATAGCTTGGGAGTGGGCAATGTTATAGGGGTGCGAAAATGCAGGTGAGGCTTGCGTGAAGCATTTTTTCCGATTTCGGTGGAACACTGCGAGAAGACGGGGCGAGCTAATGGCATCAGAATCCGTATTTGAACAGGGCACTTAAGGTACTTTACGGCGCCGGGATCAGAACTTCTCAGCTGCCTAAACTGCCTTAGCCCCATCTGCCGTTTTAGGGCGGCGGGCTTAGCGGCTGCAGTTTCCTGCCCTCTTACTCGCCCATATTTGGGTTTCCGACACTCCTGGTAACACCGTTTTATTCATAACGAAAAGCTCTAACGAATGGTGTCACTCTCGACCAATTTCAAAAAAAAAATCGATTTTTCGACAATATCGAGGACGTGGGTGTTTTAGGCCGACCCGCGCCGACGATGACGTCATCGAGAACCGGCATTTTCAAAATTGGCCAAATTTCCTCGTGCAAACTTCATCCGCCCCTTCATGTGCCACCTCACCGCGGTGAAGGGGTGAACATCACTTTGTGATGGCTAACGGCACAAACGGTCACGCAGTACTCGACGCTTTGTCGTGTATGGGCGGCTCTCCTGTATCCCTGGCCAGGAACATGTGAGTAACCAGACCACCGGTATGGCTCAAACAACTAAACCCGTGCCCCAGTCCTCCGCGCGCCGGAGGTGGACTTCTACGACGTCGGTTGCATCCACCTCCGGCGAGGGGCCATCTAATCTCGGAGTTAAGCTATCAGGACGTCATTGGAATCGGACTACCGGAAACTCCCTCCCACCACGACACGGAAACTGCCTATTCGTCTGCACTTATAACTGTCGTTCGATCGCATCTGAGCAGGATCTTCGGACACTGCTTTACAGAAGCCGCAACATCAAATACGACGTTATCGCCCTGCAGGAAACGAAAGGCAGAACGGAAACCATAAGAAGGACCGACCACAACGAGCTTCTCATTATCGGAGCAAAGGTGGACAGAAAGAATATTGGCGGAGTTGGATTTCTCGTCAATTCGACAGTGCACCACCTAGTAGACTCTTACAAGATCATCAGTCCGCGAGTAGCTGTTCTTCGTCTGGAAACCAAAGATCAAGGAACCATCTCCATCATAAATGGATATGCTCCAACATCTGCGGCCACAGATGAAGAAAAGGAGGAATTCTACAAGCTGTTCGAAAGGACTGTCAACGACGAGAAGAGCTACTACAAAGTTGTCGTTGGTGACTTTAACGCTATCGTCGGTACGAATGATCACGACGAATGGAGGCTAGGACCACATGGAACTTCCTCAAGGAACGAAAACGGAGAGCGCCTGATAGACTTCCTATCCGCGTGCCGTCTCTACCATGGAAATTCTATGTTTAAGAAGCCTTCAAACCGACGTTGGACCTGGGAAAGCCCAAATGGAGAAACACGTTCGGAGATCGACCATGTTCTTACAAACAGACGCTGGAGTCTGCTCGACGTCTCCGTGCTGCCTTCATTTGACACCGGCTCGGATCACCGTCTTGTCCGTGCGAAGCTGACTCTCAAAAAGAGGATGTTCAAGCGTGACACTCATAAACCGGCACCGGTGAGGATCCCCACATTCAAGTCTGAGGAGTTGGAATGTGCAATAAAGTCGTATGATTGGAATCTTCTTGAAGATCCATCGGAAGACTACGACCTTCTCTCCAAAGGACTGTTGAAATGTGCTAGCAGCTCTTGCGGAGCCACATCACCGCCTGCTTCAAGACTCAACGCACATGCGATTAAGCTCTTGGAGCAAAGAAGAGCTGTTAAACTGGATCCTAATGCTTCCCATCTGGAAAAAGTCACCATCTCGAAGGCCTGTCGAATTGCAGTGAAGGAGTCCATTCAAGCCTACAGAAGATTGAAGCTGTTAGAAGCCGCCGGGAAAGGTTCAAGCATAAAGCGCAGCAAACGAGATCTCTGCGATCAGAAGGCAATAATGTCAGCCCTTGTGGATAAGGATGGAACAACGCAAACGTCTCGAAGAGCGATGGAGGCCATCGTTCAAGAATTCTACACAGATCTGTTCCGCTCTTCCATCACTGTCCCGAAATGCTTGATGCCACCAGCTGAGGAAGTACCTCCCATTCTGGAATCAGAAGTTGCTCATGCCATCAGAAGGATGAAGCCGGGCACTGCTCCCGGACCGGACGGCATTTCTGCTGATCTCGTTCGTGCGGGTGGCAGTGCGCTCTGCTCACTTCTTGCCAAGCACTTCAACCACTACCTTCGACTTGGTAGGATTCCGGATTCATGGAAGGAGTCGAAAACAGTTTTAATCTTCAAAAAAGGTCAGCAGGAGGATATCAACAACTATCGACCCATCAGTCTTCTCTCGGCTGTGTACAAGATCTTCACCAAGATACTGCTTAACCGCATGGAGCGTTGCTTGGATGAATATCAGCCAGTGGAGCAAGCAGGGTTTCGCAAGGATTTCTCCTGCATGGACCATATTCAGACTGTCTCACAGCTCATCGAGAGGAGCCGCGAGTACCACCTCCCACTTGTCCTTGTCTTCGTGGATTACAGGAAAGCGTTCGACTCTGTGGAAATCAACGCCGTTTTGAACGCACTTGTGCACGCTGGTATACCATCGCCCTACATCCGACTTCTCGACGAATGCTTCTCGAACCCATCGACTACCATCCAGCTGTTCGATCGAAAGCTTAAAATTCCTATCGGGAAAGGAGTACGGCAGGGAGACACGATTTCTCCTAAGCTATTCACAGCGGCACTCCAGGATCCATGAAAGACTTGAACTGGGACGATAAAGGCTACCTTGTCGACGGTAAACGGATCAGCAACCTTCGCTTCGCCGACGATATTGTTCTCATCTCTACCAGCACGGCAGAAGTCGAGGAAATGCTGAACGAGCTCAATGTGGCAGGTATGAAGATTGGATTGGACATGAATATGTCCAAAACGCAGTTTATGGTCAACCAGTTGTGTGACACGGGACTCGTAAGGTTAAATGGAGTCGCTCTACAACAGGTCGACTCCTACGTCTATCTGGGAAGAGAGCTGAACATGGATAACGACCTCGCTCCTGAGATCGCCCGCAGGAGACGCGCAGCATGGGCAGCCTTCAGTTCGATTCGCGAAGTCACCGATCAGGTCAAGGATCCCGGCCTCAGGGCCTCGATATTCAACGCCTCTGTACTGCCTGCGATGTGTTACGCGACTGAAACCTGGCCCGACAACAAGACAATCGCCAGAGCGATGCAAACTACGCATCGTGCACTGGAGAGATGTCTTCTAAGGACAAGCCTTCGTCAGCAATGGCAAGAAGGCCTACGAAGCTCGGAGCTACGGGAGAAGTCGCAATTAACAGACCCGCTGCAGTACATGAAGAAGTCCAAATATGGCTGGGCCGGACACCTGCTTCGACGAAAGGACGATAGATGGAGTCTCCGTGTCACAGAATGGCTCCCGAGAGGCCATAAGAGACCACTGGGACGACCGCCAACGCGATGGGCAGACTCATTCTCAAGATCTTCCAGAGAGCGGAGTCTGCCTCACTGGATGCAAACAGCCAGAGATCGAGCGGTCTGGAAGAGTTGTGGTCCCCGCTGAGAAGACCTCCAGCCGACAAAAGGACCATCAAAGTATCAAAATATGTAAGTAAACTTCGTCCGAAATTATCTAGGGGTTATTTGGGGCGCTGATTACGAATCCGACGTTCGTTTTTGAAAATTCCGCGTACTTGAGCAGGTTACTTTCCGTTTGAGGGTGGTCCGGTCAGGATCACCGATCACTCTCAGTTATCGGTATGAGCGGTCCCCTTCCGTAACCGTCCAAATGTACTTCGGTATCGTGTTTGGCACCCTGAATAAGTCCCCGACCCTGTACGAATTTCGAGCCAAATCGATGACCCTGACCTGACCACCATCAGTTATCCAGAAAAAATCCAAAACCTACCGAAGTCGACGGAATTTTCAAAAACGGACGTCGGATTCGTAATCAGCGCCCCAAATAACCCCTAGACGATTTTGGACGCAGTTTGCACGAGGAAATTTGGCCAATTTCGAAAATATCGGTTTTCGATGACGTCATCACCCGCGCAGCTCGGCCTAGCGCGCCCACGTCCTCGATGGGATGTTGTCAAAAAATCGATATTGCCTAAATCGGTCGAAAATGATAGCATTCGATAGAGATGTTCAAGCAGAACAGAAAGGTGTTATTGGGAGTGTCGAAAACCCTAATATGGGCGAGTAAGAGGGCAGGAAACTTCAACCGTTAAAGGCCCCCACAGAGTTCTGCGGCAGCGCCGCGGCCCTATGCTTAACCATAGGGCAGAGACGCAGAGCTCGCCGCCGGCGGCGTCCCTGCCCTATCCTAACCATAGCGGCGTTGCCGCAGAACTCTGTGGGGGCCTTATGTCCGCTGCCCTAAAACGGCAGATGGGGCTAAGGCAGTTTAGGCAGGTAAGAAGTTCTGATCCCGTCACCGTAAAGTACCTTAAACGCTCTGTTCGCATACGCATTCTGATGCCGTTAGCTCCCCGCGTCTTTTCGCAGTGTTCCACCGAAATCGGAAAAAATGCTTCACGCAAGCCTCACCTGCATTTTCGCACCCCTATAACATTGCCCCCTCCTATGCTAAGCCATTCTGCTTCGGCATGCTCGCAGACCGTTCGACTGCCTACAAGACCTACAAGCTGCAACCTGAAAAGTTCCAACTTGACAGAGCTATTGTGCTCCGAATACGCCCGCGCGTGCAATTTGCGAGCGGTCACCCCCCCTCGATTGAAAGGTTCGATTCTGTATGCATTGTTCATGGCGCACTCCAATAGCTCGCTGAACAGCCTTGAAGCAATTCCTGGGTAGGGCGGCAAGAAATTTCTGATAAAACTCTCTAAACGCTTAGTCTACAAGCTGTCTCCCCCCCCTCGATTGAAAGGTTTTATTCTGTATGCATTGTTCATGGCGCACACCAAAGTCTGAGTGGGATGGCGGAGAATTTCTGATAACGTTCTCCAAACGGCTCGAAATAGTCTTGAAAACGTCGCAGTTCCCAGTGAGAGAAGATAGAAGCGCAGGGGACATGTGCTCGCCCACTCGATTGATAGGTTAGGTTCTGTGTGCACTGTGCACGGCGCACTCTCCGGGCATTCCTGGCATGAAAGAGCACTGGCGACGTACGCCATCTTTGAGATATTCCGAAAGCACGCATATCCTGGGAAATAAGCTGCTCTAATCGCCCATCCAGCCAATTTTGGACCACCCACGGCGAAAATACGGGTGCTCCGGTAAAGCTTTACATATGTTTGTGTAGATCTCGAAGAGGCGAATCGAATGGTACCAACCTTTATTCAAGAAACATAAAACTGAAGGAGTTATGAGCGTGCGACGCTTTGCGACGCTATGTTGGCGTTTTTTCGCCCACTTTTGACCGTGCGGCGCGAGCGGTATTGTAGGCTCCCTCTCCATCCCCAAACAGCAACCTGAACGGATTTTTGCAAAGCAATGGTTGTGAAACTAACCATAACAGAACCTTGAAAATAAAAATGGCACAATTGGTATTCGCAAGACGGGTGTTTTTGCAGTTCTCGATTTCGTAATTCGAGGTCCGGTGGGGATGATGGCAGTGCTGGGAAGGAGGAACCATCTCACAATCAAAATACTGTATAAAGTACGTCATTTTCTGCCACTCTTGGATGACGTCGACGACGTCGGTGACGGCCGGTCGCCGTGCACAGCGTGGCGACGTGCTGTCACCGCCGTCGCCACAGATGTCGTCGGCACCGCCGGCGATGTCGGCGACGCGTCGCCGAAGTATAACGTAGGCCTAAGAAAAAATGTTTATTTGAATTCACAATTCTAGAATGGTTACCAACTATGTACCGACAATGGGTTTTTTATCGAGCGAACCAGCCCATTCACTCAGTGTCGCAAGCATCTGAGTGCTGGTGGAGACACACCTACGAAACCCAAGTTGTTCAGGTGGAATTAAGAGTACTCTCCAGATGGGAAGTAGTGACCTCTTCGAGTGGTTTTTCGAATATGCGGGCGAAAATAGATGTAATGCTGATAGGTCTATAGTTTTTTGGATTATTACAGGATTTTTTGGTAAAGGAATATCGAATGCCTCTTCCACCTCAGGGGCACATCCCCACGCACTAAGCTTAGATTGAGGATGATTTGTAGAGGACCAACAATTTCATATGAAAACTTCTGAATGAAGGGCAGTGGAATCTCCTCTGGTGTTCTAGAAGAGAATTTAGACCAGGTGTGAAGATGTTTTAGAATGTTTTCGGGTGCGTCATTAAACCGAAAGGAGTCATTCATTTGCGAAAATGTTATCCAACTGTATGACCTCAGACATTGGCCTGAACTCTCGGTCCGCTGAAGTACAGCTTCAAACGTTTGGACATATAATTCTGCCTTATCTAGGTCGACGTGGAATTTGTATCCCAGGTACAGGTACTGTCTCCACTTAGAGTGAAGTTGGTAACTGGAACTGGTGTCTTCTTCGACCCTTTGCATGCTCTCCAATGCGCTTTCCTCCTGGCCAGCTGCGGCGCTAGGTCGTTGGCCATGTTGACTTCGCGGCCCAGATACACGTAGCTGGAGCACACGAAGATTTTCGCTCCGTTGAACGATAATGGGGCATCAGAAACTTGTCCGCTCTTCACGAATATCGTCTTCGTAAGATTCAGCTGCGGTCCAACGTTCCCACATACACGATCGAAGTCGGCCAGCATTCGCTCCGCCTGGCTGATGCTCGGTGTTATGAGCACGATGTCGTCAGCGAAGCGAAGATGGTGCAGCTGCCGGCAGTCGACCTTCACTCCCATGTCTTCCCATTCTAGTTCGCGCATGACGTTTTCGAGGGTGGCGCTGAAGAGCTTCGGGGATATGGTATCCCCTTGCCGAACCCCTCTCTTCACGTTGACGTCGTTGTTGAATGGTGAAATCTTGGTCGTGAATCCACTGTAGAACTCTCGAAGGAATCTGATGTACTGACAAGGGAAGGGTCTGAAGCGTATGTCTGAACGGGGGGAGCGAGTCATATAGGGAGAATCCTCATCCCTCAATTGGTTTGAAAATGTGTTTATTTTTTGCCAACTCGTTAAACCCAAGGAGTACGGGGTCACAATGGGATACAGCGCAGCACGGGTTTAGGGGTCTTGTACGCCCGCGATACTTCTAGACAGTTCCTCGGAGCGCAGGTAGCTAGAGGGTTGACTCATGCGAAGGAGGTCAGGAGTTTGGCTCCTCTGCGTTGCTGCACTTTTGAATTTCAACTGATTGGTAGAGATTTGGGGGATTCTTACGTCTATAGCATTTTCAGACGTTTTCTGCGCATTTTTCCAGCGGTACATTGTGGTATTCAACATGTTGATAAATGTTCAACACCAGTGATACACATCTACAAAGTGCACGAAGCACCACTGGGCACCTTACGGGTAGCGTATAAAGGCTACAGGCTCCTCATACTCTGTTTCCATACATGGACCAAAGGCCTCGAGAAAAACCATCCTCCTCGGATTTTCAAAGGAGACCACGTTGTGACGTTGGAGGTAGTTCAAATGAGAAACGAGGGGCAGATCCCGCAAATTAAGCTAAACGGCATCGATACACTCTTTCCCTCGTGTCTGCCTGTCAACTGGAAATCAGAGGTCTGCTGAAGGTTTTCTAAACCTAACACCAACAATGTCCGCCGACGGTCGAGCGGTGATCCACCTGTTCACGCTGAAGTGTGGCCCACCTTTAGACAAGGAATCTTCGAGGGAAGAAATCAAGGTGGCCGAACGGATGGCCAGCATACTCAAGGACTTCGAAGCGCGTCAACTTGAAGTTGACAAAGACGAACAGCTGGAAGTGGTGGAATAAGAAGAGGAAGATTGGGATCCGCAAGGTGAACTGATGGGCGTGGAGAGGCAAGCAAGCAGTGGGCATATGATAACGTTTTCGGGTGAAACTCTCGTTCCGGAGGAAAGGGTACGTCTTCAATTGGATTTCGGTTGCGTGCTCATAACCATGGAAGAAGACACCGCGATTCACTACACAGGCACTTTGTACCTGTGTATCACTGGTGCTGAACATTTATCACCATGTTGAATACCACAGCGTACAGCTGGAAAATGCGCAGAAAACGTCTGAAAATGGTATAGACTTCAGAATCCCCCAAATCTCAATCAATCAGTTGAAATGCAAAAAATGTACCAGCGCAAAGGAGCCGAACCCCAGACCTCACTCGCACGAGTACACCCCCTACCCACCTGCGCTCCGAGCCACTAGCTGCGGACGCATCGCGGGCGTACAAGACCCCTAAACGCGTGCTGCGCCGCATCCTTGGGTTTAACGACTTGGCAAAAAATAAACACATTTTCAAACCAATTGAGGGGTGAGGATTCTCCCTATATGACTCGCTACCCCCGTTCAGACATACACTTCAGACCTTTCCCTTGTGAGTAGGCAGTCCTGAGTAAGCAAGGCGTCGATGACCGCTTCAGTCTCGACTGAGTCGAACACCTTCTTCAGATCGATGAACGTAAGGCACAGCGGCAGCTTGTCCTCTCGCGACACTTCGATGAACTTCGTAACGGTGTTTACGTGGTCGGTCGTGCTGAATCCTCTCCGAGATCCTGCTTGTTCGCATGGCTGTCCTTCGTCCAGCGTGCTGCTAATCCTATTCAGGATCACTCGAGTGAACACCTTGTAGACTACGGAGAGCAGGAAGATCGGGCGATAGTTGCCAATGTTGTGCACGTCTCCCTTCTTGTACAGCAAGACGGTCTTGCTGGTCTTCCACTGAGATGGGACCTTGCAGTCCGACAGGTAGCGTGTGAAGAGCGGCGCCAAGGTGTTGGGACCGGATGCTGTACGACTCTTCACCGATGAGATGGCGTATCGGATCACGGAAGGGAAAATAGAGGGGACGACGCATCCATCCTGCGGTAGATGGCAAGACCGCAGGTGGACGTGGCTGTCGAGGAGATTGGAGTACATAGAACTCCTGGATAACCTTCTCCATTGTTCTTCAGCAAGAGGTGACGGTTTCATCAGGTAAATGTTTCCCTACGCGCTGACGAGGTAGCGTTTACCTCGACACTTACCTCGGGCTTGCCCCAACGCGCGTTGATGAATCGCGCGTAACTGGGGAGTGGGGGTAAATCTTGCACTTACCCGCAGGTAAGTCGTTCATGAATCCGGCCCCAGGGCGTCGGAGAGTGATCATCTTGGTCTTGAATGGAGAAGTTCCGGCGGGAATTGCGGATACTCAACCCTGCTCCTGCAGCTTCAGCCAACACTTCCGCTCTTCCCTCTTTAAGATCCACCTTTATTGCCGCTCTGCATAACTTTGCAAGCTCTGACGTCAGTTGGCAGTTGCAGTTGCTGTTGCATGGTACTCCTGCTACATCACGCTGGTGTATCAGCTCGAGAAATTCCGCAGTGAGACGTATTTCGTGGTCTTCAAGCTCTCGGCTCCCTTAGCACTACCGCGGGGACGGTGCACGAAGTGGCTGTATTCTTCGTCAATGTTGTCCATGACGGTATCTTCCCACCGTACCGGCAAGAGAGGTGTAAAGGCCCCAGCTGATCGTCGTTCTGGGACTCCTCTTCTTGCATTTCGCGGCTATCTCTCATCGACGCCAAAAGCGGAACCTCGCGCGAAGAAGGCAGTGCTCCGATCCCGTGTAGAACTTGGAGACAGCGGAGACGTCGGTTAGGCAATACTTGCGATTGAAGATGATGTGGTCGATCTCGTTGTGGAACTGCCCACCGAGGGATTCCCAGGACCATCGTAGAGAGGGAGGCTTCTGGAACTGTGAGTCTCCATGGATGGTCGTGGTCGACACGATAAACTCAGACAGCCTTTCAACTTGCTCGTTCCACTCCGAACCGTGGGTTCCAATATGAGGTTCTTCCTTCGTGGCCCGGTCTTGGCATTGAAGTCGCCGACGATCACCTTGTAGAAGGTGTGACCTTTCTTACAGATCTTCTCCAGCTTCACGTAAAAGGTTTCAACGTCTTCGTCGTCGTAGTCGGATGTTGGGGCATACGTGATGAACACAGTCAAAGCTGACACGGAGCCACATCGCTTCAGTTGCAAACGTCCGGGTTGGCTTGTCAGAGACTCGTACGAGTCGATGTTCATGGCCAAGTACGTGTTGACGAGGACACCCATGCCGCCTACTCCCCTGCTGTCGCATATTTCGAGGAACAGTTCTTCTCCGGAGTCCTAGACGGCGTGTAGATGGTGGTGTCTTCTCGACTCGTTCAGTCCGGTGACGTCGTACTTGGTCTTCCTGGCTTGCATCATAAGGTCCTCGACGGATGCTTCCAATGCAAGCGTGCGGGCATTGTAAGCACATATCATCAACCTAGTTCTTTTCACTTTGGGCAGCCTAATCAGGCCCTGAGGTTTTAGCAGCCTCTCCGTGCTCGTCCTTCCCATCGCTGCAGAAATGGGGCTCCTTCATGGTCAGGGGAATGAGGCCCTTGAGTGCATTTGACTGAAGTACAACTCGCATAGCTAGTGAGCGTATATCGTGCGGCGAGAACTTTTGGCACACAGACTGGCCGCGCAAATAGATTGGCTAGGCTTTTCAGGCGGTCTCGAGTCGCCTAACAATGACTTAAAGCCCCCACAGAGTTCTGCGGCAGCGCCGCGGCCCTATGCTTAACCATAGGGCAGAGACGCAGAGCTCGCCGCCGCCGGCGTCCCTGCCCTACCCTTAACCATTGCGGCGAGCGGCGTTGCCGCAGAACTCTGTGGGGGCCTTTACTCCCTGTCTACCGAGTGCAAGCACCGACACAATCCGCGCAGGTTCAAACACATCAACACTGAACATGCCATGCCCACACACAAGCAACGAGTCGACCCGGCGGAGAGTCGTTGGATACAGCGCCCTCAGAAAGGCGAGGGGCGAGGGGCGCAGCGAGGACAAGATGTCCTGGTCCCTGTCTTCACATGTAGGCATCGCATTTCTAATCACTTCCCTTTTCCCTGGAGCTCTATCCGGAACTGATTTCGTTCTTGAGACACGAGTCAGAATCTTGCTCACCATATTTGGAGGAAAAGAGTTTTCAGCTGCAGGGCCAAGGCTTTCTTCAGGTCCCGCCACATGGCTCAGCACTAAGGCGTCGTCCGCATTTTCCGACAAGAACAGCAACATCTTAGCGATATATGTCATGACAACAAGGCGACCATCCACTAGAAAGTCCTTCAACATAAGGAAAATTGTCTGATCCTTGGAAAGAGAGGATGGTGAGCCGGTTTTGCGCGCAATTACGGACAAGCCTTCAATGTAGAACTCCTGACCGGAATCACCTATAGTCTCTAGTTGAGGCGAAAATTTAAAGAATTGTGGTGAAATTTGAAAGAATCTAGAGAAAAGAGTGTTCTCCTTTCCTCAACTGCCTCCATAACCGAACCGACTGGAAAATGACTTCACAGTCCCCCGAGATGCGCTTCCCAATCGCCTCCTATCAGGCCTTTGTCATACCATCGCTCACCCCGAGCGACACCTAATGATATGCACCCATATTCTACCTCATACCTCATTCTGCTTCCTGACGTTGTCGAGTGCGGTTGCCTTTAGCCGTGGGCTTTTTGTTCTGATCATTTTCATATACATTCCTTTCAGTTCCGGTCTATTTGAAGATTCACTTTTGGTTGCATCGTGAAGGAAATGGCTAAAAATCGCAAAATCGAACCTAAACAGAATACGAAGCCTGATTCGCCCTCTGATTCCCAGTCGAAAACTGATTCTCAAGGACTTTCACGCCTTCGTCAGATGTCGCTGTCAGACATCCTTCAAGCAATTATGGCACGTAATCAGGATCCAATTATTAATGAGATGCTTCTCGTAGCATGTGATAAGATATCTGTTGAACATTCTGAGGCCATCGAAGCTGAAAAACGCTCACGTAGCTTAGTTGTTTCTGGGGTAGAAGAGGCAGCTAACAATCTTTCCCCTTACGAACGTCAAGTTGATCTCGATGTTAAGGTTTGCAATCTCATATGTGCTTTAAAAGTTGAGTGCAAGCCAATGGAGGTTTTTCGAATGGGAAAATCTGACTCCAACCGTCCGAGATTACTTAAGATTGTGCTACCTACTACCCGGCACTGGCGACAAGCACTTGCAAACGCACGACTTTTGCGTGGCATAAATGGAATGGAGCACATATACATTAGACGTAGCATGACAACAGAAGAGCGTAAACGTGATTATGAGCTGAGACAAATGGCTAAGAAAAGGAATGCTAACATAGGGCGGCGTGAGTGGGTAGTTTATCGCAGCGAACTCAAACATGTTTCGGAATTGCCTAACAGGCAATCGGGAAACGTATAAGCTTGCACGGTTATTGGCCCCCCTTTTTCTGTTGTCTCATGAATGCCCGTAGTCTCTCTAATAAGCTACATCATTTTCATTCCTTTCTCTCAAATATTAAGCCCGCCGTAGTTTTTGTAACAGAAACCTGGTTATCTCCAAAAATTAAAGACTCCGAAGTGACTGCTGATTTTCCTTATACCATTTATCGATTTGATCGTCCAGCGAGGAGAGGGGGTGGAGTTTGTATGTTATTTTCTAGCAACCTTTGTGCACAAAAAATTGAACCAGTTTCTTGTTTAAGAGCTGATGTTTTGTGTGTTGATATGCTATGTGCAGCTACGTCAACTTTCACAAGATTTATACTTGTCTACCGCCCACCTAATTCACACAGCAGCGATGATGACTCTTTACTCGATGAACTCCGTGCTCTTTGCTCGTCTGTTGTGGATACTGTTTTACTTGGTGACTTCAACCTAAAGGTTATTTGGCAAGATTGTCGACCGCTCGACTCTATCGCCTCCCGATATTTAAGCTTTTTTGATAGCTGCGGGCTAAAGCAACTCGTCAATCAACCGACACATGAAGGAAACACAATCGATATCATCATTACAACCTCTGATAACATATCAAACATCGAGATTCTTCCTTCTCTAGCTAATTCTGACCATAGCGTTGTTGGTTTCAAAATAAGTGCCCCTCGTCTTTCCTCCACACTGTTACCACTGCCAGATTTTCTCCACACTGATTTCCGTTCACTTAACGGATGTCTTGAAAGAGTTGACTGGCTCAGATTATTCGATGCGTATGAATCAACATCTGATCTCTACAGAAGGTGCTGTACTGTGCTCTATGACTTGCTGGGAAAATTTGTACCATTTAAAATCAGACAGCCCTTCTCATTGAAACTTCCGCAGCACATACTCAATCTACTAGCACAGAAACAGAACATCTTTTCCAATTCTATTAACCCTATGCAACATCCATTATACAAAAAAGTATGCTCCGATATTAACTACCATCTAAGAAGGTTTTTAGATTACAAAGAGCGACGTTTAGCATCTCGTCCATCCATGAAAAGCCTTCACCTATATATTAGAAAGAAAATTAAAGGTCACCAACAAGTTCCTGTCCTTATAGATAGAGATGGCTCAATGTGCATTTCCAAGTCTTCCAAAGCAAGTGCTCTTGGAAATTTCTTTTCAAATGTGTTTTAACTGAATCTCTTAAATCTAATGAACATCCTAAGCCTACCTTTCATTTAGTTACTGCCACATGTAATCAAGAAAATCTATACATCCATCCTTCTGCTATCACTCGAATACTTAAGCATATGAAAATTTCCGTGACGGAACCTTATGATGGTATACCACCTATAGTATTCAAAAAATGCGCTCAGTCCATTTCTAAACCACCTGCATATATTTTCAATGTTTCGTTCATGTTAGGAGAAGTGCCGGGAATTTGGAAGGAGGCTCTGGTTACAGCCAGACCGAAAGTTAATAACGCCAAACTAGTATCTGAATACCGGCCAATAAGTATCACACCGACACCTATCAAAATCATGGAAAAGATTATTAAAGAACGGCTCTTGTCATGGATCCATAAATTCCATCCGTTCCCCTCTGAGCAGCATGGCTTCCTAAGTGGAGCTTCTACTACAACAAATTTAGTGGACAGTTTGCACGATTGGACATCAGCTCTGAGTAGTGGAAAATCGGTTGATGTGATTTTTATCGATCTAACTAAAGCATTTGACAAGGTGAACCACAACATACTTATTCACAAGCTAAAGCTCCTAAAAATTCCGGATAATCTGTTGAAGTGGATTATTTCATACCTTTGCGATCGATACATGACGGTTAATCCTGGTAAGGAATACTCTGAAAGACATCACTGCACTAGTGGCGTACCTCAAGGCGGAGTAATCTCACCTTTACTTTTTATTGTCTACATAATCGATCTACCTAAGGTGCTCGCGATTTCAACACATGTAAAAGTTCAGATATACGCTGACGATGTCAAAATCTATGGGGTTTATGATGAAGGGAACTGTTATGAAGTACGTTCTGCTCCAAAAAAATGTATGCAACTTCTAAACGAATATTCAGTACAATGGGACCTCACAGTAAATCTGAACAAATGCTCTGTATTCCACATAGGAAAAGGGTCTTGTAATGAATACTGTATAAACGGAGTCATACCTACGAAATCTGAAATCGCCAAAGACCTGGGTGTTTTGATGGATACAAATCTAAGGTTTTCAGAGCATATCAACTACACTGTAAAAAAAGCTTATGCAGCGCTTTTTTCTCTTCTTCGTAATGTTCATGATAAAGATCCGACACTACTCGTTCGTCTGTTCAAAACCTACGTTTTGCCACATCTTGATTACAACTCTCCAGTATGGAATCCCTGCGCAAAAAAATACATTCTCCAACTTGAAAATGTCCAGAAAACATTTACAAAAATAGTTTTCCGCAGAATTAATAATAACTTTGGACATGTTAACATACCATGTTATTCTGACCGACTAAGAATACTAAACCTGCAAAATTTACAATGCAGAAGGGCAATTGCTGATCTCGTTTTTTGTTTTCGAGTACTTCGCAGAGAGACTCGTCTTAACCCCAATAAGTACTGGGTTTACATACCATGTAGCGAGAGAATTGGTAGTTTCACCATTCACTGTAAACATCCAACAACTAAATGTCGTGGAAAAATCTTTAACTCACTATTTTGTCGAGTTGCCAGATGGTTCCAGCGCATTCCAGCAGAAATTTTTTGTTCCGAAAACAGCTACATCTTAAAAGCAAGGTTGGAAAAGCTCGATCTTTTGCAAATTCTAGGAAATAATAATGTCTAACGATGATGTCTTTGATTACAGCCAACTTTCACTTTTATCCTTCCCATGGTTTGTCAGAGACAATCTGCCGGCCCCGCTCTTCATCTCGCAGTCCAGTCTTCAGGAAGATACCAGCAGTACAATGAAGCAGTAGATTTTTAAGAATAAAGTTCTCAATCATGATATTCAATTACAATGAGTGTTTTTCTAACCAAAATAATAATTCTCAGATCGCATGCGAGTTCATTGTCTTATGGGTGATATACATGTATGTATCTATGTAAAGGCGGCGTCAGCAAGAGTAGTCCCGGGTTGCATTTAATATTCTTTATACTTTTTCTTTTTCTTGCTTTTGTTCAACTTAAACGAATCTTGTTCTCCGTACCGACGTCTTTCGTTCGTGCGTTTGAATATGCGCAACTCCCTTCTATGCTACCGCCTGAGATGCGTACCAGTTTAAAGAGGCCTTTGAGATACAGGGCCCGCCTTGGGGTCGTGTACGTAGAAGGTCGTAGACTTTGTGCATCTCATAATTCCCATGCAAGACGTCCTCGCGAAAAGAATTTCATCTACGCTTCATGTTCTTTTTATTGTTTTCAACAGCCTTTGCAGGTTGCTTTTTTTTCTTCCATTGTAAGAAACAATGCGGACTGCTCTTAGACAAACCTCTTTTTCCATTAACAATGAACCAGGCAATGAACTCACAACGATCTCAATTTATCCAATTTCAAACTGGAGTTCCCACATTCACCAATGGATTGAAAAACACTCAAACTGAACATATGTCATGTATGTGGTCTGACGTAATCTACAGTATTCGTTTTGATTATTATTTATGGCACACATTTTGTGTAGTAAATAAATAAATATCGATTCCATCGCGCCGCCGATCGATATGGGAGCATATCATTAGGCGTCGCTCGGAGTGAGCGACGGTATGACAAAGGCCTCACCTGTTAGGTTTTTGGACGACGTCACGCCAATTAACGACCGTTTCGCGCGCAGCAAACTTATCCTAACAGGGCGGCGCGGGCAGGGCGGGAAGTGGGCGGTGTACTGAACGATTGCCCCCCGATTCGACCCGACACAGCAGGTGCAATGCCCCCATCCCGTGGAACCCAACGGCGTCTCTGGGCAGTACACGGCCGCATTTGCTTCACGATTCATTCCCTATCCACCGCCCGGATGCGCCAAGTGACCTTGCGACAAGCAGCCCCCTTAATGAGGGAGTCCGAAGGCTCCCTAACGCGGGAGATCTGAAATTGTACTCTGTAAAATATCCAGTGTTAATTGCTTATGGTGACTCAGTGCCCTTCAAATCAATCATAAACTCGCAACCGAAGGGTTGATTTGTCACGCAAATGATTCTCTCCCATGTGAGGGTAGCCATATCAGAGAGTGAAATGGTTCTCAGTAATTCCAAGCAGTAATTAATACACTGTTTGCAAAATCATGTTTTCTGAAACGTTCGTTTATACGAGAAGAACAGGTAGAAACGCCAGGCTATCCGGCTCCGCGGGTCACGCCGGGCTAGCCGACTTCGCCGGCATCGACTCCACGGCCACGCCAGGCTAGCCGGCTACGGCAGCGTCGGCAGCGTCGGCAGCGTAGGCCACAAGAGGCAAATGTAGTGGAAAGGGTGGTTACCGATGGCAGCGTGGATGGTTGAGCGTGAGAGGCTGTGGAGGATGAGGATTATACCTTTGTCCTTGGGAAAAAATTTCGAATTTTGAATGATCGAATATTATTCGATTCTCAAAATTTCGAATTTCGAATAATCGAATTTCGAATTGTCGAATATTCGAAGAATCAAATGAACACTTTACTTATTGTGGTCACCCAATGATTGACATTTACTTATTTTTTATTACCTACTGTAAACTGCGTTCGACAGAGCGGCATATACCAAGGCTTCAGATTGTCATTACTCTTGTACCAGTTGGTTAATTTCGAAAAGGATCGGAGGACCGAACCGAGGCTGTGGAAGTCGGTGTCCAGGCTCAGATGCCGTTGTTCAAGCGCCGCGAAGGCTGCTCCATCCATTTCCTTCACGAGACCAAAAGACGGTGACAAGACTATAATGAAGCACCCTTGCTTCCCTACAATACCGCCCGCGTCGCGCGGTCAAAAAGACGGTTTGCGACGGAAAAATCCGTCGCAAACTGTCGCATGCTCATAACTCCTTTAATTTTGAGTTGTTTCACAAGCAGTTGGTACCATTCGATTTGTCTCCTCGAGTTCTATAAAACCATGTATAAAACTTTACCAGGCCACTGCGTTTTCGCTGTGGGTGGCCTGAAAGAATGACTGCAGCAGGCTTTTGCGATTGGAGCACCTTTTTTCCAGGACATGCAGTGTTTCCGGAGTATCTCAAGCAAGGCGTGCGTTTTCAGTGCTCTGTGATGCCTGGAATGTTCCGAGAGTGTGCCGTGCACAATGCATATAGTATCGAACCTATCAATCGAATGGGCGGAAGCATGCCCACTGCGTTTCTATCTTCATTTAATGGAAAATGTAAAGACTTCAAGATATCTTGCACCGTTTGGAGAATTTTATATGAAATTCCCGGCCGTCCTACTCGGGAATTGCTGCAATCTGTTCCGGCGAGACTTATGAGTGCACCGTGTGCAATGTGTATAGAGATGAACCTATCAATCGAGTGAGCGGAAGCGGTTCAAATGTTGTGCTAAACAGCAACGCTTACCCTCTTTAGGTGCTTTACTGCGCTGGCAGCAGCTTATACAAATGACGATGTTTTAAGAAGCGAGAAGAGAGAGTGCGTCGTGAAAAATGCATATACGATAGGACCGTTTGAAATTAGATTCGATTAGAAATTTCCGCCCGCGCTACTCATGAATTGCTGTATTCCGTCCCGGCAAGGCTTTAGAGTGCGCTGTGAAAAATGCATATAGTATGGAACCTATCAATGCAGTGGGGCGACCGCTCGCAAATGCACGCGCGGGCGAGTTCGTAGCTTCAATAACTCTATCAAGATCAAATCGTTTCGGCTGCAACTCGAGGACTTTGTAGGCAGTACAATGTTCTTGACGTGTTCTAAAGCAGAAGGTTGTAGCTCAAGAATGGACTAAATTACAGCGCTGCGAAAATGCAGGTGAGGCTTGTGCGACCCAATTTTTTCCGATTTCGGTCGACCACTGCGCGAAGACATGGCGGGCCAAGGGCATACAAAGGCGTAGGCCAGCAGAACACCTAAGGTGCTTTAAGACGATATGCTCGCAACTCCCCAGCTGCCTAAACTGCATTAGCCCCATCTGCCATTTTAGGGCGGCGGACTTTGCGATTGAAGTTTCCTGCCCTCTTGCTCACCCACATTTGGGTTTTCGACACTCACAATATCACCATTTTATTCACCACAAAAAGCTCTATCGAATAGTGTCACTCTCGACCAATTTCAATGAAATCGATTTTTTGAAAATTTCCCATCGAGCACGTGGGCGCCACTGGCCAAGCCCGCGCGGACGATGACGTCATCGAAAACCGATATTTTCGAAATTGGCCAAATGTCCTCGTGCAAGCTTAGTCCAAAATCATCTAGGCGGTTATTTAGGGAGCTGATTACGAATCCGACGTCCGTTTCTGAAAATTCCGCCGATTTCAGTAGGTTACTTCTCGTTTGTGGATGGTCGTGTCAGGACCACCGATCACCCTCAGTTATCGGTATGGGCGGTCTCCTGCCGTAAGCGTCCGAATGAACTTCGGCATCGTGTTCGGCACCCCGAATAAGTCCCCGCCCCTATACGATGTTTGAACAAAATCGGTGATCCTGACCCGACCACCTCCAATTATCCTGAAAAATATCCAAAACCTACCGAAATCGGAGGAATTTTCAAAAGCGGACGTCGGGTTCGTAAATAACCCCTAGATGATTTTGGACGAGAAAGTTTGGCCAATTTCGAAAATATCGATTTTCGATGACGTCATCGTCCGCGCAGGCTCGGCCTGGAGCGCCCCCGTCGTCGATGGGAAATTGTCAAAAAAATCGATGTTTCCAGAATCGGTCGAAATTGGTATCATTCGATAGCGCTTTTCATATCGAACAGAACGATAAAACCGAGAGTGTCGAACACTCAAACCTTGGCGAATAATGGCGCAGGAAACTTCAACACTAAAACTCCGCCGCCCTAAAATGGCAGCTGGTGCTGAGGCAGTTTAATCAGCTAAGGAGTTTCGAGCATGCCATCGTAAAGAACCTTAAGCGTTTTGCTCGCCTGTGCATTTGTAGGCTATTAGCTCTCTGCGTCTTCCCGCAGGGGTCGACTGAATTTGGAAAAAATCGTGCCACGCAAGGCTAACCTGCATTTTCGCACCGCTGTAACTTTGTCCAATTATAAGCTACATCGCTGTGTTTTAGAGCTCTACTAGAACATTTTGCTGCCTACAAATCTCAGTAGCTGCAACGGGAAAGTTCGCAGGTGATAGAATAATCGCGCTCAGAACACACCCGCGCGTGCTATTTAGCGCAACAACGGCAGACGTTCTCCGCGCTGTTACTCGCCCAGATTACAGTTTTTCCCACTCTAAATGACACCGTTCAATTCAGCATGAAAAGCTCTATCGAATGGGGCTAAGCGTGGCCCATTTCGAAAATGTCGGTTTTCGATGACGTCATCATCCGTCTGCCGCGGCCTCGAGCGGCCTCGCCCTCGATGCGAAACTGTCAAAAAATCGGTGTTTCCAGAATCGGTCGAAATTGGTACCGTTCGATAGCGCTTTTTATGCTGAACAGAATGATGCCATTGTTCCTTCGAACACTCACATCTGGGCGAGTAAGAGCGCAACAAACTCTAACCGCTATCTTCCGCCGCTTTAAACTGACAGCCGAGGCTAAGACAGTTTAGGAAGCTGAGGAGTTCTGAGCACTTTGCACCTTAAGCTTTCTGCTTCTCTGCGCGTTTCAAGACTGTTTACTCTCGGATCTTCCCGCAGTGGTCCATCGAAATCGGAAAAAAATGCGTCACACAAGCCTCACCTGCATTTTCGCACCCCTGTAACATTGCCTCTTCTCAAGCTACATCATTCTACTTTAGTATGGTACTACAACTTTTTACTACCTACAAAATCTACGAGTTGCAGCCGAAACGATTTGAACTCGAAAGAGTTATTGCACTCCGAACACGCCCGCGCGTGCACTCTATATGCATTGACGTACTCTGAAGGCTACCTGGACAGCATTAGAGCAATTTCTTAGTAGGGCTGCTGGAAATATATGATAGAATTCTCCAAACGCTCACTCTACCAGTCGTCGAACCCACTCGATTGATAGGTTCATCTCTATACACATTGCACACGGTGCACTCATCTCGCCGGGACAGATTGCAGCAATTCCCGAGTAGGACGGCCGGGAATTTCATATAAATTTCTACAAACGGTGCAAGATATTTTGAAGGCTTCACATTTTCCATTAAATGAAGAAACCCAGTGGGCATGCTTTCGCCCATTCGATTGATAGGTTCGATACTGTATGCATTGTGCACGGCGCACTCTCGGAAGATTCTAGGCATCACAGAGCACTGAAAACGCACGCCTTGCTTGAGATACTCCGGAAACACTGCATGTCCTGGAAAAAAGGTGCTCCAATCGCAAAAGCCTGCTGCAGTTATTCTTTCAGGCCACCTACAGCGAAAACGCAGTGGCCTGGTAAAGTTTTATACATGGTTTTATAGAACTCGAGGAGACAAATCGAATGGTACCAACTGCTTGTGAAACAACTCAAAATTAAAGGAGTTATGAGCATGCGACAGTTTGCGACGGATTTTTCCGTCGCAAACCGTCTTTTTGACCGCGCGACGCGGGCGGTATTGTAAGAATTCGTGCCCCGAGATGAGAGAAACACCTTGGATAGCCAGAGCTAGATTGTTATAGATCTTGCTCCATAGCCTTTCCTTAGGTTATACCGAAGCTTCTAGGTGGTAAAAGAATGGCTAGCACGGACGAGGAAGTAACACAAAGGCGATCTGGTGCGGAAAAGGCACATTGGAGGGTCATGAATGGTTCAGTCTGTGTTCTGGCTCCGTTGAAGAGCTTCGCTTCACCTGTAAGCAAACGGACCAGAAGTCCATGGTTGTAACCTAATCTGATAAGACACTACGACTTGGGTAGTGTTATTGCGAAAATGTGGATGAGTCGCTTTCATAGGAAACGGAGTATTACTGGCTCTTGTACTCCATAGCGCTTGCTTGCTCTTACTCTCTTCTTTAACGTCTTTGCTGGCAGAAAGCAGGAGCTTCCCAGGCTCCAGAAAGTGCTACCTCCCTACCGAGGCTCCTTCCGGCTTTAATCGTTCTGTCGTTGTACTTGGGGTAGAAATACAAAACGAAGATCCTCCCGTAGTATACCGAAGGCAAAAGCGTCATTGAACAGCCATAACCTGATTCACTTGTTATTCACCGACTCACGTGACTGGCCGCAGGACGCTCGATGGCGTTCGAAGAAAGCAGGGACGCAGCGGAGGTCCGCGTTTGCCCGCGCTTACCTCGCGTCGACTAACAAGGGAAGTGTCTGAAGCGTATGTCCAAACGGGAAGAGCGAGTCATGTAGGGAGAATCTCCATCCCTCAATTAGTATAAAATGCGTTTATTTTTTGCCAAGTCGCTAAAGCCAAGGAGTAGGGGGTTGTTGTAGTTACAATGTAATCAGCGCCTCACGAGTTCGGCGGTCTTGTATGCCTGCGATGCCTCTGCCGCAAGCGGGTCGCAGCGCAGTGGATAGAGACGTTGCTTCATGCGAGGGAGATCGAGGGTACCAATTCTCCTGCGCTGCTGCACTTTTGCATTTCAAGTCATTGTTGAGATTTGATGGATTCTGACGTCTATACCATTTCAGAGGTTCTCTACTAATTTTTCCAGCTGCATGCAATGGTATTCAACATAATGATGTATAAACGTTCAACATCAGTGATACACTGGCACAGCGTGCATGAAGAAGAAGCACTGGTCACAATACGGACGGCGTATAAAGGCTACAGGCTCCTCACATTTTGATTCCCTAGATGGACCGATGACCTCGGGAAAAACCATCCTGCTCGGATTTTCAAAGACCAGGAGTCGAGAGTGATGTCGCAAGTGGTTCAAATGAGAAACGAGGTGTGGGGATCCCGCAAATTAAGCTAAACGGCATCGATACACTCTTTCCTTCACGTCTGCCTTTCACCTGGAAATCAGAGGTCTGCTGAAGGTTTTCTACAACCTAACACCAACAATGTCCGCCGACGGTCGAGTGGTAATCCACCTGCTTACGCTGAAGTGTGGCCCACCTTTAGGCAAGGAACCTTCGAGGAAAGAAATCAAGCTGGCCGAACGGATGGCCAGCATACTCAAGGACTTCGAAGCACGTCAACTTGAAGTTGACGAAGACGAACAGCTGGATGTGGTGGAAGAAGAAGATTGAGATCCGCAAGATGAACTGATAGACGTGGAGAGGCAAGTAAGCAGTGGACATATGATAACGTTTTCGAGTGGAATGATTTCACTCCCACGTCGTTGTGCACGACCCTGCTTTTGACCTGCAAAACGGCACCACATCCTTAAGGTAGATGTCGAAGCTGCTAGTAGCTGAAGGAGAACGGATTTGTTATAATGACATTGAAGGTGATGTCGCTGGTATACCTGTGAGGAGCCTGTAGCTTTTATACGCTGCCCGATTGTGAGCAGTGCCTCTGTTTCATGCACTTTGGGCCTGTGCATCACTGTGTTGAACGATTCAAATCAGTTTCTTGAAGCTTCAATTGGCTGGTACCGAGGACGGAAGCCGTTACAACGATGTTTTGTTGCGATCAAAACTTCTAGCGCCAGGCGGGACTCGAACCCGCACCTCCCTCTGACCGGACGGGAATGCTCTACTCCATTACACCACCGGCGCTGTTTGATCGAACGCAACGTCCGCTATCAGCGGCCGGCTCATCTCGATCAAACAGCGCCGGTGGTGTAATGGCGTAGAACATTCCCGCCCGGTCAGAGGGAGATGCGGGTTCGACTCCCGCCTGGCGCTAGAAGTTTTCATCGCAACAAAACATCGTTGTAACGGCTTACTGGTGTTGAACGTTTATACATCGTTGAGTAGCTTTCTCATTGCCTTGTGGTTAAAAAACCGGTTAGTAATAAACAAGTTGCAAGGAATTTCTTCTCGGCATACAACTGGAAATTAGGAAAAAACATCTGAAAATGGTATAGATGTCAGAATCGTTCAACTCTCAACCAAACATATGAAATGCAAAAACGCAGCAGAGCAGGAGAATTGAACCCCCGATCTCCCACCCATGAAACAACGTCTCTATCCACTGCGCTCCGAGCCACTTGCCGGGCGTACAATACCCATGAATTCTATTGTAACAGACCCCCTACTCCATGTGTTTAATGACCTGTCAAAAATAAACCCATTTTTACACTGATTGAGGGAGGGGATTCTCCCTGTATGACTCGCTCTTCCCTTTCAGACATACGCTCCAGGCCCTTCCCTTATCAGATTGCATACACACAATTCGGACACTTTGAATGACGCGCGAAACAAAACACCGTTCTTATCAAAAGGTCACAATTCCCTGGTTTTCGACGAGGAGTGCCATTAACTTGTTAAGAGGTTGAGAAAGAATATTCGAAATTCGATTATTCGAAATTCGAAGCCTTCGAATATTCGAATAAACGAATAATTCGAATATTGGACTTTCTCGAATATTCGAATAAACGAATAATTCGAATATTGGACTTTCTTCGAATAGTCGAATATTCGACTATTCGAAATTTGAAAAGGACAAAGGTATAATGAGGATATGTTGAAGCTTAGAGCTGAAGGTAGAAACGAAAAGAGTTGGAAAAGATTGATGTTCTTTCCTTTAATGCATATGAGAGATATTCAATTTCGCGTTGAAAAGAACGATAATATCAATCGATATTGACTGCCTGATCGAAACTTCTCCATGCTATGAAGCGCTTCCATCGGCCAACACACCACGCAACTCCCACCTCAGTCGATTAGGTCTGAGAGGAAACCGTTAGCAGCACCCAAATGATCGATAATATCGATCGAAACTTCTCCCCCGCTATGAATCGTCTTATCCCAATACACGCTAGGGGCGTCGGGATATTTTGATGAAAGATGGTGGGGACTGGAATAAAGCGTGAGTGAAAAATCACCGCAACTCCGCATGGACCGCGACCTAAAATGTGCTTCCATCGGCCAATGGCATTGTGCGAACGCTGGGTAGTCCAGGGTGCGCCAAAATTATGGCGACAGCACATGCGCGAGCAGTTTGACCTCCTATTTGGAACGTCTGCTTTTTGCAGTGCTTTTCTTGCTTTCATTGCGACCATTTATTTATGCTTATCTCAATTGAGCACAAAAATAAATTGTTTTTCATGACTGTGAAACGTTCTTGCCACCGTACTTCAGTCATTGAGCTTTACCATCAAGGCTTCTCGGCACGCGATATTCACCAATGTTATGGCGTTCATTGAAGTGGTTTATATGGAACCATAAAAATGTTACAGCGGTGCGAAAATGCAGGTGAGGCTTGTGCGACACGATTTTTTCTGTTTTCAGTCGACCACTGTGAGAAAACGCGATGAGCTAACGGCCTACGAATGCAACTTTGTCCAGTGATAAGCTATGTCGCTGTGTTTCAGCGCGCGTCTTGTACTTTCTACTGCCTACAAAATCTACAAGTTGCAGCCGCAAAGATTCGAACTTCACAGAGTTATTGCACTCAGAACACGTCCGCTGGTGCAATTTGCAGCGGTCGCCCACTCGATTGATAGGTTCGATTCTATATCCATAGTTCACGGCGCACTCCAAAGTCTCGCTGGGAGAGAGCACAGCAATTCCTGAGTAGGGCGGCTGGGAATTTCTAGTAAAACTCCCTAAACGCTCACTCAACAAGCTGTCCCCTCCCCTCGATTAAAGACTCCGTATGCATTGTTCCCGGCGCACTTTAGAGGCTACCTGGACAGTCTTACCAGGAAACTATCTCAACGGTAGGTCAGAACGGCCCAAGTGTTGTATATGGGCTAAATCGCTTCTCTCTGGGAAACAACAAAACGCAAATATCTCGACCCCAATACAACTCTGCATAGAGCTAGGGACGACGGAAGTTGGGCCGTTGGCGGCGTTAGCCCTATGTCTGGAGGCGGAGGGCGGGCTCAAGTTGCCTGGAAACAGCGATGACGAGCGAGCGATGGTGGCACATTGCGTAGAGGGGCGGCGTAACCCCCATAATCTCTGTTTCCAGCCAACTTGAGCCCGCCCTCCGCCTGCAGGCATTGGGCTAACGACTCCAACGGCCCAACTTCCGTCGTCCCTAACTCTGCGCAGAGTTGTATTGGGGTCGAGATATCTGCATTTTCTTGTTTCCCAGAGAGAGGCGATTCTGCCCATATACAACACTTGGGCCGTTCCGACCTACCGTTGAGATAGTTTCCTGGTTAGAGCAATTCCTGAGTAGGACGACAGCAAGTTTCTGATAAAACCCTCGTATTCGCTAACTGCAGATGAAATACCTCAGTTTTTCTTTAAATGTTTCGCAAGCCAGCTTGCTACCCCTGTCACCATATTGTTAAACATCTAGCTGATGCTTTGCAAAGCTCCCACACTTTGGAAGAGGGCTACAATTACTCCTATTCCCAAAACCAACCGAGCCTTGAATATTTCGAACCATAGACCGATCAGTATTCTTCCTACACCTCTAAAAATTATGGGAAAAATCTTGAGGAGGTATATTGTTGACTGCCTTGAAAAAATTAAGTGCATTCCTATTGAGCAATATGGTATTCTGTCAGGTTCATCAACTGGTTGACTGCACATACTCATGGATGCAGGCCATGAATGCTGGTAGAAACGTTGATATAGTGTACTTTGATTTTAGTAAAGCATTTGATAAAGTTAGCCATACCCGTCTCCTCACTAGACTGGAAGGTACCGTGGTAACTTTTTGAAGTGGTTCCAGCCCTATCTCGAAGGATGGGAAATGAGGGTCAGAGTTGGTAACTGCTTGTCCTCCTCCAGACGCTGTTCCTCGGGAGCGTCGCAGGGGGATCTCTGTCCCCCGTCTTGTTTCTCATATACACCTATGATATTCCATTCTACATCAAATGTGATCACAGACTTTCGGTAGCGGCGTATGCCGACGATATTAAACTGTATGCCTCTTACGATGAGAACGAAGCCGAGGATGTGTTGAACGCCTTAAGCAGGTCAGTGGCTAAGATGGTTAGATGGCAGAATGGCAGCTCCCTATAAACATAGGGAAATGTCATATTCTTTCGCCTAGTTCTGAGCCTATGAAAGTTTCCTTTTCTGACGGAACGCCATTGACCCCGAGTGGTAATGTTAAGGATCTTGGTAAAGCCTTATCTAAAAACTTAAAGTGGGTCAGCAAATCCATGAGGTAGCGGCAAAGAGTCTGAAAATGGTGTACTTTTTTTTCAGAAATATTCACTGCGCCGAAAAAAAATTTGGCTGAGGTTATATAAAATGTATGCACTACCGGTGATGGAGTATTGTAGTCCCGTTTGGAGTCCCCATCGTATCAAAGATATCAATGCAATCGAAAAAGTCCAAAAGATCTTCACGAAAATGCTCTACTACCGTGGTTTTAGTGAGCAAGAGGAACCGTTCGTCGTTCCAGGATATCGTGAAAGATTGCAAAAATTCAACTTGCACAGCCTCTACTATCGGCGTGTCTTTTTAGATCTGGTTTTTGCCTTCAAAATCATCAAAGGAATGGTGCGGCTGAGGCCGACGAAGTGTTGGATCTTCAAACCGACTTTTGGGAGAAGGCGATCGTAAAGTATGGCCTATCATAAAACAGGCCGTTCCAACCAGGGTCTATGGACGAGCTCCTTCGTAGTACGAGTCACTAGATGGCTTGAAAGGCTCCCCCCACAGCTCCTAGCTTGTTCCAAAGTTTCTGTTTTCAGAACCACCCTGTCGAAAATCAATATCTTAGACACTATAGGATTGACAGATGTCTCCTAACTGTGTAGTTTCGATTGGTTGTAGGTGTCCATTTCACGGCTCAATGTTCGAGTAGACCCAGCTGTGTATTTGACCACTAGCCTGTGTTTTTGTTCTTTGTTCAATATTTTCCCCATTTTTTCAGTCATAAAGAGGTTTTGAAGCAACCGACCTCTTACTGAAAAAATAAAAAAAGAGATAAAAAAAATAAAATAAAAAAGGTATGAGATTGTTTTCGTTAGCCGTTGTTTAACGTATTATTAAGTTTTTTGTTTTCAATTTCTCTCCATATTCCAGCTAATAAGGTTAAGCTAGATTCATCAGCCAGTTGCCCTACGTTACTTCGTATCTGGCCTACAGAGCATTTGTAAGCCCAGCAGTTCTTCATTGCGCTCGGATAGACATGATACTTCCTGACCGTCACCCGTGGTGCGTGCCAGTATAATGTGGCTCCTGAGAAACGGGGCCCGCCCGGTGATGAGTGCTCAGGAAGTTCTGAAATCGCTTTATCTCTTGAAGGGCATCGTATGACAATGATGTCCGGGTGGCTGGGTCAATCTTTAAAGGCTCCTGGTTCTGCTGCTTCATCGGGGCCTTTCTCGATGGCCTCCATTTTATAGTCTCAAAGTGGCTTATAGCAAATTTGTTTTCATTTTTCGGATATATCTTTTTCAATTGTGGCAAGAGCATCATGAACAGCAAGGAACGAAAGTCTTGGCATGAAGTAGGATGGTGATTCAAAACCTCTGTTCACCAGTGGTCGGATGTTCTTTTAGTGTTTTAGGCCAAGGATGGTTCTGTTGTTTTGTGTTGCTCTGGTTTGTGTTTGAGCTCAGGTTAGGTTGCTTCTTAGGTTAGGCTGCTTCATGCTAGATCAGCTAAGGCTTTGCTCTGTTATCGTAATGCCTGTTTTTATTTTGTTTCTACTCTGTTATGCAAATTGATGTTTGATTTAGATGCATTCCCGTACGAGCACGTCTCTCGCGACGTAATAAATAAATAAATAAAACCCCCAAACGCTCGCTTTACCAGTTGTCGAACCCACTCGATTGAAAGGTTCGATTCTATATGCACTGTTCACGGCCCACTCCAAACTCTCGCCAGGACAGATTGGAGCTAATCCGGAGTAGAGTGGCTGGAAATTTTTGATAAAGTGCTTTAAACAGTTCGAAATAATCTTGAAGGGTTTATATTTTCCAGTAAGAGAGGATAGAAGCGCAGCGGACATGGTTTGCCCACTCGATCGATAGGTTCGATTCTGTATGCATTGTGCACGGCGCACTCTCGAACCACTCCTGACATGACAGTGCACTGGCAACGTACGCCATGCTTTAGATACTCCGAAAGCACGCATGTCCTGAGAAGTAAGCTCCGCTCCAATCGCAAAAGCCTGCTCTAATCACTTTCGACCACACACGGCGAAAATGCGGTGGTCTGGTAAAGCTGTATGCATATATTTGTGCAGACCTTGAGGAAACAAATCGAATGGTGCCAAACACTTCTCAAAAAGCCTAAAACTGAAGGGTTACCGAGCGACGGTTTGCGACGGATTTTTCCCTCGCAATCCGAAGTTTTGACCGTGCGACGTGAGCGCTGTTGTAGCGGTGGACACGGTTTTCTTGTTCCTTAGGTGACGTTCTCGCTGAAGTTGGTCAAGAAATAAGGTACGGATGTAGCAGCCTTGTGCGGCACAAGGCCTCCCAAATACTTCTATTAGATTGTCGGGAAAGTTCTCGGCGTTTTGTGTTACTATTTTTCGATCGTCCATTACTTATTAAGTAACTTGCGTTGCGCACTAATGCTTTCTGTACAGAATTTTTTGCTCTATCTGACTACATGATTTGTTTCAACGTTGTTTTATATTTCTGTTCTTGAAGGGCTTATTGAAGTGTGTCAAGGGAGCAATTCCGAACATCCGAGACAGCTCAACAGATCAATCGAGTGTGAGGGTCTAATAGTGTTGGAGAAAGCACTGTGCGCCAGCGGTTCAGTAAATTTCGAACCGGAGATTCCAGCCTCGAAGGTGACCCCCGTAGCGGTCGACCTAGAGCAATCCTGGACGACGATTTGGAGGAATAGGTGCGAGCTGGACCATCCTAAACAGTTCGCGGGATCGCGGAAGAGTTAGACGTCAGTAAAACTGCTGTTGCGGATGCATCGAAACGCCTTGGGAAGGTGAAAAGGCTCGAAGAGTGGGCACCCCACGAGCAGAGTGAGCGGCAGAAACTGTCACGTTTCGACATTGGTGACATTGGTGACATTGGTTCTCCTCTACTTTTACGCAGCAAAACTGACCCGTTTTTTGGATCGAATCATCACTTACGATGAAAAGTGGACTCCGTGTGATAACAGGAAACGTTCCGGACAGTGGTTGGACGCAGACGAACCCCCTAGGCATTTTCCAAAGCGAACCTCCACCAAGAAAAGGTAATGATCAGATTGTGGTGGTCGGCCGCTAGTGTGATCCACTACATCTTTTTGGGAGCAGGCTGAACGATCACAGCAGGGTCCTACTAACAAGGGATGGATACATAATAACTGGCAGTGTTGTACTATCGTGACTCCAAAAGTCGAGGTGTTCAAGATGCACTTTACATCGGGAAAGGAGCTGTAAGTGAGCCCAGAAATTCAGAATCCCAACCCACGGACCCGAACTCATGACCCTCTTTCTGCAAGTCTGCCCCCACACCCACTCGGCCATCTAGTCGCTGCCGCCAGGATTGTGAGCGGCTCACCTCAATGTTCCGCTTTAGGCCTTTGTCATACCATCGCTCACCCCGAGCGACGCCTAATGATATGCTCCCATATCGATCGGGCGGCGCGATGGAATCGATATGGGTGCATATCATTGGGCGTCGCTCGGGGTGAGCGATGGTATGACAAAGGCCTTAGTCGCTGCATCGCTAACAAGCAAATTGCGAATTCGCTGTAATTCCGCTACTGTTGAAGCCCCTAACCTTTTGCAGGATAGATTCTACCACGACATGGCAGTTCCAGATGTCTGATTTGCTTTTTCGGCCCGCTCTGAAGTGATACGGTCTTTTGCAACTACAGACCTACCCAGATTTCCGCAGGAAATTTGAAGACCACGACAGTACTTCTCAAGCAACCCCTTACAATCCTCAATAGGACAGTTTGAAAATTGCCACGGGACGTTCATTGACCTCCCTTGTAAGAGGAAATCAACGAAATCAGGGATGAGCGGATAATAAAATTTTGAAACCCGGATAACGGATAACGGATAATTTTGCCCAAAAATGGCCGGATAACGGAAAAACGGATAACGAACAAGCAACAAAAATTAAGACTACTTTTGAACCATTCTTTCCCCAATGGCAGGTCGGTAATTGTAACACTGTCCAAGTTACTTGTGAGATAAGCCACTTTTAACATTCTTATTGGTGTTTTTCTTCAAGGCAGTGGTGGTACAGTCGGAATGGTCGCCTGTCGCATGCTCTCGGACTCATTGTTCTTGGTTCGGATTTCCCCTCCAGGTCGACTAAGCCTTCCATCCTTTCGGGCTTGACGTATTGGTACCAGGCTTATCCGCGCAGGATAATGCACTGAATTGTCCATCGGCTCACCACCGCAAGTCATTATACCTACGCATTCAAAGTGCCCCCACCATATCATAGAATGCGTGTCGCATCCGACACTGCCGCCTCTTATATCCTTTATTCATGTTTTTCAGCTGCAATGAAGTTACTATGGATAGATCCCACGGGAATTTCTGGGCTTGGGTGGGGTAGTCGTTAAAAAAAGCCGTTTTTTGTTTACTCTCCAATTGAATTTAACACCAATTCTTGTAAAAAATAAAACAAAAAATTAAAAATAATAAAATAAAAAAATAATAAAACTCTGTTGCTTTGGAAAAGGGAAATTGTAAATTGCTGCTAGTGCCAAACATAGTTTCAAAAAGCGCTAAATGGTCGTGTATCTGGCACATCCTTAAAGCGAAGTGATTCCTGTGAACGTTTGTCCTTTTCTCCACTGATCGACTGGTTTTTTTCCAGATCGTACACTATGCTAGAAAAAGTTTTGGTGAAAACCCCACAAACAGAAATGAGCAAGGCAGTGTTCAGCATTTCAAATGCGCTATGAACAATTAGGTAGTTTAGTGTAATTATAAAGGGCGCGTGTAGCGCAGTCGGAGGACGCGCGACTGTCGCGTGCACCCGATACCAGGTTCCTGGTTCGGATTTCCCGCCCAGGCCAACCAAGCCTTCCATCCCTCCGGGGTCGGTGAATTGGTACCAGACGTGTCTGGGAAGGATAAAGCGCCGACTTGTTCATCGGCTGGCCACCGCAAGTCATTGTATGGCCAAATACGCATTCATGTCGCCTCCACGACATCCCGTAGAAGTAGAATGCGCTGGCGCATCCCAAAAGGGATTGAGTAACGCCGTCCTTTGTCCTTATCCTTAGTGTAATTATAGCATTGAGAACTCTGAGAAAGCACCGACCTGGCATTGCAGACGTATCTTGACTGCCAGTGGAAAAAAACACAAGACGATTTTTTAATTGTCCTTATATTCAACTAACGAGAAGTAATCACAAGCTTGCCACATTTTGTTGTTCGTTATCCGACAAAAATCCCCGGATAACGAACAACAAAACGGATAGGCCGAAACTCACCGGGAACCGGATAACGGATAACGGTTAATCCGCTCATCCCTGAACGAAATGCACCGAAAATTGCGTCAACTCCAGCCAGCATTGGTCAACAGAAGAGGCCCGATTCTTTTGCACGATAACGCCCGCCCACACGATTCACAGATCACCACTCGAAAATTGAACGAATTAAGGGTTGATGTTCTGGCTCACCCGCCATAATCTCCAGACTTCTCGCCCCATCCACTACCACCTTCTCAAACACTTTCAGAACTTTCTCGCAGGTACATAGAACCTTCACCAATCAAGACCAAGCCATCTTTCGCGGTTTTTGTCCAGTCTTCAGCACCTAATTTTTTCGCTGATGGAATAAGTCGACAAATTGCCCATTGGCAAAAGTGTTCTGATTCGAATGGTGCTTATTTCGACTAAATCCGATAAGATTTGGGAAGTTATAGCAGTTCAAAGTGAAGCACCCAAAACCCTGAGAACTTTCCGGACAACCTAGTACAACCTTCTCCTTCAATTCCGTGCTCCACGAGAGGAGTAAACAGTGGCTCTGAAATCTGTGCAATAATTTGATTTCTCTTACTTCTTCATCATCATGTATGTCATTTCTGGCAACTTTTTTAATTCAGCTTCATTTCAGTTTCACTTCAGAAAAAGTGAAAATAAATTGTGCTAGAACAACGCGTTCCACCTTCTATCTTGACGAAAAACATTCTGAAAGAAGGAATTTTCGATGCTGATTCTTTAAGAACATATCCCTCCGACACAAGACACAGCTCCTTGAATAAAAAGATGGGAAAGCTTCCAATTCTTCCAGGCTAGCATCGCATCCTATGGAAAGGCAGCACTGGCAGAGTTAATAAAAGTCGCATCCTCTCCATAAACAACTAGTCTCGCCCGCTGGACCGCTTATGGTCATTTGCTTATCTCTAGCAATAAGATCAGAAGGGGCACGTTCGATCGCAGCTCCTGCATGAATTCTGGTAAGAATCTGAGGGAACGGGCGTTGTCTACAGGCTCCACTATTGTTACAATTTCGAGAAGACGGAAAAATGTGCTGTGGTTGAGCAACAGTCTGCACATGCCACCGACTTTTCGACATTCTGTGCTCTCCTTCCTGTTAGTATGCTCTGGAGACAAGTCGAGGTCAAATCGGACAGAGATGCTGTGTCGTGTTCGTTGCTCTAATCGTGAATCTTGAGAGGAGAAACCAGATAACGTTTGAAGCTCAATTAAACGCTGCTAGATGTACGTAGGAGTTCAGGCCTGTAGCTGCAGCCAGAAATTTCAGAAGTGTCATTTGAAATGTATTAGGTGGTGTGCAACTATCGTTCCTTTTTCGCGCCAGTTTTCCTCGAAAATTCGCGTTCTCGTTCCTTTCGACGACGTTATTTCCATTGCTCAGCTGGTGAAACAAAGCAGTTGGCTAATGCAACACTGACGTCAAATTCTGCTTCATCGTTTGGAAAAAGGTGGAGATGCAGCGCTTCGCGTCCTCTGCGAACTCAGCGAAGTCGCAAAAATCAGGTTCGGGGATGGCCCAGCAGCCGCAAGTTCGGTGTCGCATTCCCTGCATTACAGGCTGATTGAATTTCGATGACAGGGCTGCCGAAACCGAGGAGCAGGGCGGGAACCTGACAATGGGCTACGTGCCCTGAGTCTTCAGTGGCACGATTTGACCCCAATTCATTGTCTCATCAGACACGCATCTGACAACATCCTTAGGTGAGACAAGCATTACAGACATCGCGCATCGCTCTTTGCTCAGCCTGGCGCCCGCGACGCTTTCCTTTGGTTCAGCAGTGTGGTGTAAAGGCGAACATGTCTAGGCAGTCGCACCACCCTATGCATGAGCGCATACTCGGAAATGCCTGAACGTTAACGGTCGGCTTAAACGAAATCGAGGAACCAGCAGCGAGAGTTCCGACGCATACAACGAGTTCGGGCGACAGTACACCCCGGTCCAAAATTATAGGTTCACCCCTGATTTGTCCATTAGCACCCGAAGAATCTGTTGCCGAGGCTTATTGATGTTACCATAGCACTCCTCACTATCGAAAACCTTTACAGAAAATTTTTAAGCAGGTTATCTTACCAGTGCAGTAGACCACGAACTTTTATTGAAATTTCTTTTATTGAAATTTCGAATGAAGACTGGTGCAAAGTATAGGTTCACTTCATAAAAAACCTGACTAATCACAAAAGTACCTACAGACAAAGTAAGATTAGTACTTCGCCACATCATCTTTGTTGTAAACAACATCGACAATTCTATTTGGCATACTACTGATAAGGTTATAATAGTTTGCTCTACATTGGCCCATGCATCAAGTATGGCATTCTTCAGATCAGAAACCGAAGTGTAAGTGGTTCCATTTTTGTACACCTTGCGTACAAAAATGCCCCACAAGTTCCCTATCGGGATGAGACCGGCGGGTTCTTCGGATACTAACGGACAAATCGGGGGGGGGGGGGGGGGTGAACCTATAATTTTGCACCGGGTGTATCGACCGTCCCAAGGCAGTCCAAGGCGAATCAGAACCTGGGCCTTCAGCGGTCACGGCGCGCCTCAAAGTTTCATCGCGTCGCTTTTATTATCCAAGCAGAGGTTGTAGTAAAAGCTTCCTCTCGCTGACTTGGCGAAGGGGAGCTTACGAACTCCACTTCTGCCACCAACACGAGTTGTCCAGGATCGGCTTTCCACGAGTCTTGGGGTCGTTGTTCTGATGATTCGAGGCTGGGACTCGCCAACATTGGTAGCAGATTTATTCCTGTTTACGTTTCGGTGTTATCGCCTTCTCCAGAGCCTCTTCAGCGGTAGGAACGTCTCCTTCTGGTCATCCTAGCTGGAGATATTTAGATATCTCAAACTGCTACCAATTTCCGTGAACAGCTTGAACCAGCTACGTTTCATCAGAACTCCGATAGTGGTTGTTCGAAAGACGTAACCGTTTTACAGGTGAGCTAAGGCTTTCATTTTATGTGGTCTGTAGCTTCTTTGGAGAAGGCGCTGCAGTTGGCTCTAGAATACCCGTGTTGACGTCCTCCTATATTGCAGTTCCCTCAATGGGATCGAAACTCAATCAGCGGCGGCTCGAGGAAATCGTATGCTTAGATTCGTGGTGCAAATAGGACCGGGACGACGTCCTCACAACGTTGCTCTCTCTGGCAGCTTTCTACTCCTCCCTGCCTTGTTCACCCAAGAGCCGTACTTCGATGTCCGCGCGCCGCGGTCAGATGTGCTGCTCCTCGCCGCTCGCTGGCGCGGAGCCGTCGGGCTGTGCCGAGAGCGGGACGCCACCGTATAGTTACGTGCAGCAGCCGTCTCCTCCGCGCTGCCCTCGCGCTCGCTGCCCTACAGTACCTGTGGTCTCCGGCTGCGGCTCTAAGCGGGGTCGTCTGTGGGTGTCGGCTGCTGGCCGGGGCTGCATTCGGCTGCGCTCGCTGATGATGTGTGCGTGTGCTGGCGCCCAGTCTCTTTCTGCCGGTGTCCTTGACCGCGCAAACCCTCATCGAGGGCTTTCAACTCCGGCGACCTTCCATGCTTCCCGCCCGCCCCTTCGCCCCCTCTCACTCGCCCTTCTCCCTCATGCTCACCCCGGAGCCGTTCCACTTCCTGACACCGATTCCCTGTGCAGCCACAACCTAATGACAAGCTGCTACTGGGCGGGCCGCTGGATAAGCTGCGCATTTAAAACGCGGAATGGGGAATGATCCAAAGAAAATCAGCATTCAACTGAATGGTAATTTTACGCATGGAGTGCAATGTGCATATTCTTCGTGACACATTTTCTCCCTGTTTGAGACCTAAGGTGTTTTTTAGTTTCCCTTGCCAACGAAGTGAGGAACAAAGATAAGGCGCCTTGTCCCCTGCATCTTCTCGTTTTTCGTTTTTAAACGCTTTTCCCTGACTAATTTCTTTTTTTTTTCATCTGCTTTCTATTACTACATGGCAGCAAGCAATTACATATAAGTAAGGAACAACTTATGTTACAAGACTTGCTAAAAAATCCGATGGTGTTAATGTATGCCGGGCAGCCTAATCCAGTTCAGTGCTGTTTCCTTTTCACTAAATTCAAAATTGAATGCACAACGTCTTTCAAGGTAACAAATAGATGGAAAAGCGCTGTGACCCAGGAGTCGGATTTGCCGACGACTTACAGCAATTTAACAGAGAAAGTACAGAGAAATTTCCTAATTCATCATATCGCTTGATAAGCCCCACTATCAGGGATTTCGGCGGTAATTTTCTCTGTTCATTGCTGTAAGTCGTTGATGAATCCGGTCCCTGACTTCCAAACGGCTGCGAATGGGCTACTGCGGAACTTACCAAAAGGCAATGTGTTTCTACCTGAAGAACAATTTTCTATGTCTTCAACTCCCAAATTTCCTTGGACGGCCTGCTTTACAATTTGAAGGCTTTATCGAAAGGAAGATTTTAAAAGGTCCAGTGGGTAGACGGCAACGTGGAATTTCGAAACAGATTCGCTAGTGCTTCAGAGGTACAATGGAAGGAGGCACACCTGCTCGAACAGCAGGCTGCTTTCCTCACCAGAACGAGGTATTTTTCCAAGCAAGAACAGCTATTCTAAAGCCACATCTAATAAAGCGGATGAGTGCGAGACCACGTGCACCCTACCGTAACAGCCCACCGATTCCGAGGCTAAGTTGGAGAGTGGTGCAGCATCTTTCCCGAGACGCAAGCTACTCCTCAGCGGGTAGCTTTTCAGTTTCTGTCAGGGCTTGACGCGTTCAGCTTCTCTACTGATGGTTTTCCACGATGCTCGCAACGTTTGCCAAAAACCACGGTATCAGGCAGGAATCACGCTACCTTGCGGCTCAAGTTGAACTATTTCGGCGCAGAGTGCACGTCGAATCCCAGCCGGCGATTGTTTCGCTGGCTGCGTCTTATCTACTGGTATCCGAACGGCTGTTTGTGTGTCGAGTCATGTGAAGGCCGTTCTAGAAAAGTGCAGTGGAATTTGAATCGCCGCCGCCGGGCGACCCCGTTGAGCTGCTTCGTTCTTCGGTGGCAGGTGACGGAGCGAGGGGCCGCCTGGCAGCGACTACCTTTCGGGGAGGCGTCTGCTGCTGTTTGTTCGGCTTAAGCCGAGTAATCGGCTTCTCCGTATTACATGCGAGTGGGCTGGTTATTTCTCCGCACGAAGCTTGCCGTCCGCGGATAACGACGCGGCGTGCACTCGGCCGCTCCCGGGTGTGGAACTCGCGCCGGCTGACATCGCCGCCGGCAGTCCGGCGGACGGTACGGCTTCGTCCGCCCGCCGACTCGCCGGCCAGGGTCTCGGTGGCCGTCGTCGGGTTCGCTCGGCATCGCTGGAGCCGTAGATCGATCAGATAGTACAATACAGCTTTGACCTCGAGAGAAGGCAGCGAGCGCGCAGCAGCTTTGTCGCCCGACCCCCACCCAATTACGGAAAGGCCCGCGCCGGCCGCCGCCGCCGCGCTCCTCGCAGCCGACCGGCGCTTCTCTCTCCTGCTCGTCGCGGCGCTGCACACCCGCTCTTGCCCCTGGCGCTGCTCCTTCCTACTCGGCCCGTCGCCCCTCCTCGGAGCTCCTTGCCGCCGAGCTCCGCCGAACGCGAGGCTGCTCCAGGCTTCGGTCAGCAAATGTCGACCGAAGCAGCGAGAGCCGCAGGAGGAGCAGGACGGCGACGGGGCTGTCTGCGTGGAGGAACCAATTATCAGAGGCTGGGACAGTGCTCCACGATCAATGTCACCTCCTCGCTGACCACGGACTGCTGCCACCAGCCATCGCCTCCCCGCCCTGCCGCGACGGCTTGTGGTGGCGCACCCGCCGACGGTCGGCGCCTGCTGCGGGAGGAGCAGCTGAAACCCCCAGGGAGGCTCCTTCTCAGGTGTAGCCGTCATACTAAGGTCCCCATGAGCCTGCCGTGATGACTGGTAGGGCGGCATCGGAACTGCGGAGTTCAGTTCCCAGAGAACTTCGAGGCCTATGTGGTCTCTTGATCGGCAAACAAAGCTGGCCAGGGTGAGCGGCGAGATCATGCCACAGCTTCGAAACAATTCACTTCATTTCTGGATGTAAAAACCTTGTGAGCATTCTTCTCTCCCCCGAGCACTTAAAGTTCGCTTTCCTGCATAGAACTTCATTGTACCATAACAGGAATGCTTATTGCAACAGAGTGTAGAAAGTATCTAGAGATAATGGGAAATAGTAGTTGCACTTGCGCATAATAAAAGGCGTTCCGAGACTGGAACACACCATAAAATGTGAGGCGTTCATAGGAAACTAGCAGCAGCTAGCCATGGCCATGGATCTGGTTTATTTTCATTGGTATCGGGTTTGAAGTTAGACCCATACAATATCAGTTTTGACTCCATTTCCTTGCCTTATTGCCTTTACTAAGGTGTCAGGTATGGGCAGCTGAAGGCTTTATTGCTGTGTGCATTTGTTCGCTTGTCTAAAGGCTGAAGATGTCAAATGCTGCGACCTCCCGAAACGTTGATCACGGTCCTGATTTCTTTTTCTTTCAAGATCACCCTTCCTAATAAGCCGTTTTGTCGGGTTCAGTCTTCAGGCAAAGGCTTGTCTTGAATTTCGCTCACCATACTCGTGAGCCATTCCTCCTTGGGACTATCTTGCCAATTCAGGTGGCCGTAAGTGCAACCTGTGGAGAGATCGAACCTCGGTGCCATGGAGGTTGGAGGGGAAGGGGGGTCACCATAGCATGCCGCGGCGTGCAGGCGCGGCGAGTAGCTTTCGTTCGTTTTCTTTACTACCATTGTGCCACTGTTTCTTTTTTCGTGTTAGTGACACTTTTTATAAGGTGGCCTCCCAAATACCGTAGAGCCCGAACCTTTATGCGCTGGCACATCGCCAGCGTAGTTCATCTTGAAACGTGACCGAAAAAAGGCCAGGGCATAGAAGGAGGAGGGACGACTTGAACTCTCCTGGGAGCAGAAGGTGTCTTCCAGTCTTCCTTCCAGAAGGTGCGTGACGAATGTGGCTGATCACAACGCAGCCCCCCTGAGGACTTCGGTGGTGCGTGGAGCCGACGGCGACGCGGCCGAGCAGCGGCATCACCCTTGACCGAGCTTCTGATGCGCCGGCCGCCCGTACTGGTATCTACCGGCCGGGCACCGTCCGGTTCTCTCGCTCTCCTGTTCCGTCGCTCCCTCTCGCCTCTCATCAAGGTCAGGCACTGGTGCGGCGGTCGATACCTGCGAGTCATAGGTAAAAGCTCGACCTGCCAAATGTAACCAGTCATCGATTCGGCACCGACAACAGCCCACCTCGCCCTCCTCGGCGACGACGCCCGCGGTGCCGGTCGCCTTGCGTCCGTCGACGATCGACGACTCGTAGATCTGGACGGTGCCGGCGGTCCCGTGACCTCCGCTGCAGCTCGCCGGCGGTCGGAAGCCGGCCGGCTGCAGCGGTCCGGCAGGACGCCGTCGGTCCGACCCGCAGCGGTACTGCCGCGAGGCCGGCGGCCGGCTGCGCCCGACGGCGCTGTGCTGCACCGTGCGCTGCCGCTGAAGGCAACCCATTACGGGCATTGATCGAGCTTACACTGTAAATCGGTTGCGGGTAGAGAGCGGTTGGGTGATGGGCGACGAATTACCGCCACCGCCATCTCCACGAGGCGCGTCCGCCGCTGGCCTGACTGACCCTTTTCCGGCGACCAGCCGCCGCCGTCGGCTGCTGCTGCTGCTGCTGCTGCGGCCCGCTAGCCCTCCCGTGCGCATCGCTGACCCCGCTTTTTGTCGCTTCGCCGTCTCGACTTCAGCTCTCGCTCCGCCGTTCCTGATCACCTGCGCGGGCTGCGGGGCTCTGGATGGGTCTGGCCCACCCCGTCGCAGTCCCTCTGCTGCTGCCAATCCGCTTCCTTCGAACCGTCTCTTTTTCCGGCCATGCGCCTACTTCCTTCAACTAGCAGCCACAATGCGCCTTTGAAGCCACACGAACCTCGTTTCACTCTTTACGCGCCGTTGTTTATTTGTTGTGACACCTCCTCTGTTGTTTACACATTCTCTTAGACACTCCTTTGTGAGGAATTGTGGAGAAAGGTTCTTTCTAGACATTGGATCCGACGTCGATTCATATGATTCGGATCCGTCATTTTTTACAAGCCTGGGTAAAAGAATTATGCAAATAATGGCGTTTTTGAAAAGCCTCGGATCTTCGAATGATTCAAGGAAGAGACGCTTTAATAAGAACGGATTTTCGTATAATCCAAATAACTGATTTCTTTTCGGATCTCATATCGGGTATCCGGAGCGAATTGAACACCAGATTTCCGATCAAAATCAGCTCTCTGAATTGTCGAAAATCCGGAAAATCATTCTCATGCGATTCACCCCAAAATCAGGTTTTTCAAAAATACCATTGTTCACAGAATCCTTTCAATCGGGGTTTGAAAAAATTGACGTATTCGAATTATCCTAATCGGCGTCGTATCCAATGTATAGTTCTTTCCTTCGCATCGAAGTGAAGAAACCTTCGCAACCTTTTGCCCTCGGTGTTTGTGAGGCAGAGGACCAGTGCCCATACAAAGAACCCTAGGATGTGGCCCAGCTACAACACCAGTGTCAAATTTGGCCACGTCCTGCTGTTCCCCTCCTTGCCCAGTCTGTGTCCTGCGCGACGTCAGCGGAGGGCCAGAACCCAAGCAAGACTAGCAAGCCTCCGCCTTTCTCGCACGGGCCCTCGCCCCAGTCGTTATCCCGCCGACGGCTAGAAAAGCGCTGTGCTCGTCACTCGCGTAACCGACGGCTTAACGCAACTCAGTGCTCTCCCGCGCTTTTGGAGGTGTTTCGGGCTCCGGACGGTCCTTTCACCTTTCCCCTGAGAAGACTCAATCTTGTAGATCACAGCGTTCGTTACTTCATCTCCTCTAATCCATGCAAAAGCTTAACGATGACCAGTTCTTTCTCTGTTGTGCGACGTTCAGCGTTGCATGTGAATATTCTCGCTACCGCGCAATCTAGCCGCAGCTGTTCTACAGGCTCGTTAGCGAGTCTTTGCCATTTTGCAACGATTTTGCGCGGCAAACTGCTGAAAACCCCACGAATTCGTACAGTCGCCTTTTTGTGTGCTGCGCATGTTTGCGGCCTTACTACTACTCCATACGTTAAACTCGGCCTTACCTGTGACAGTTTGGGAATGCAATTTGACTAACCGCCTCTAAACACCACTTCCTTCTTATCAACAAAAAAGAAACCAGGGGCCGGATTCATCAACGACTTAGGTACTTTAACGGAGAATTGTAAGCTTATCAAGCGATATGGTGAGCGGTAAGCCACGTTAAAAGCTCAGATAACGCGGCTTATCGTTCACCATATCGCTTGATAAGCTTACAATTCTCCATTAAAGTTACGTAAGTCGTTAATGAATCCGGCTCCAGAAGACCGCATCGGAAACTCCTGTAGCTTGGCCTTCTTTCGAGCACCGAAATGATGGACTTCCTTGTGAAGCCGCTCTGATTGTTCTTGCAAGGTTCTGCAAACTAATGCCTCACCCGACCCCTTTGGAGTCGGTGCTGCACGACTACTGTAGGAGAGATTTTCCGTCCAGGAGTATCAGCGACTTGTGTTCCCCGTCGTCGCACTCGCGAATGCTCCTCGTTCTCGCTTTGGTGCCCAAAACTGCCTCCATGCCCGTTTCAGGTGCCCGATGCCGTACCGTCCGGAAGCCGACCTGAAGCGACCGGATCTGAAAGGTGAGCGACGGGGCAGCTCCGCTCCTTCTTCGGGGCGTCATGCGCTGCGCCGTGAATCAATCACCGCCGCCAGGCGGCGACGAGAGTCGGAGCGCGGCCGAGCCCCGCTTTCTTCCAGTTTCCAGCTGCTTCGTCACTGTCCGCTGCTCTCGCTCGGCGCCCTTCGGCTCGCCCACTCTGCCCCTCCCCTCTCCTGCAGATCCAGAACACGCTCTGTGGAAGCAGGTGAGGATTCTGAGGCGAGAGGCAGCTGACGACGGACCCAAGCAGCCCCCACAAAGTTCAGGGTGCTTCGAAGTTGAAGTCCTCTGTTCGCTAGTGCATTGCCAAAACAGCCAGTGGTCACAACCATCGTCTACGTGCGTTTATGTCGCAACATGTCTTCCTCTCCGTCGCTTCGTCCACCGCATACTCTTCCGTTCGTTTGTTTGCTGCAACCCCACTGTCTATATCTCCGTCCATCCATCTGTCTATCTTCTGCCTCTGTATAATTGAGTTCACCGTAAGGCCCCGTTTATACTTCGTCGCGGCGCGACGCGACGCCACGTATAGTGTCCATATTGATTGTGCGACGCGATCGATCAATTTGGTTTCATTGCGTGGCCATCGCATCGCGCCGCGACGAAGTATAAACGGGGCCTAAGGCGACCAGAGTTTGGTCGCGGCGCGACGCGATGTGATGAAAGACTCCCTTATCGATTGCGGGAAGCGACGAATCGATATGGGAGCTTACCATTACGTCGCGTCGCACCGCGACGAGCTCTGAACGTCTCCTAAACCTAGCTGGCGGCAGTATTCTGAGGCTTCGGTGAGTGCCAGCCGGTTGCTCCCTTGAAGTTTATCTCGGGCGGCTATCAACAATTCGCAGGCCTACAGAGAAACCACCTGTATGTACTGGCAGGTACTGGTGTGCTCGCGTCTACGCCGCTCAAGTCCATTTGGCAATGGAGGGTGACTCAGAAGAATGTATGCACTGTTTGAAAGATCATATCTTAGATCACAGTAAAGGTATTGAAGAAGTTAAAAGCTCATATGGAATTTTAAGGAAACAGGAAATTTCCGACATATGGGCTGCATAGAATGCGCCATGCACTCGCCTGAAACTTTACACACGATTGATTGTGTTTCGCTTGCATAATTGTTATAATTTCTCCACAAAGCAGCCGTTTCGATTGATTTGTGCTTCTTTCAAGATTCGAAACTTAAAAACACTTTCTTTTAACGTTTTCCGTCGCCCAGGAGCAGCAGTTATGCAGATCAACCTCTCCCTCTCGATTCAGCTTGAATGTTGCTTCATCAGTCCACAGAGTCCATCTTGGAAAATGAGGCTCCTGCTCACATTTAAATTGAGCAATCAATAGATTCGCATATCACCTGCCTGCCTTTCGCATCATTTTCAAGTTCCAAAGAGTTTGAAAAGGACAGTGGAGGTTAATCTGGCCAAGTATTAACAGATTGTAACAAGCATTCAGCCCATGCACAATCAACCGAGTCTGAAATGCAAGGCCTCATGCGGGGCATGGCGCAATTTTGACTATTTACACCTGCAGAAATTTCGTTACCCTGTGCTTTCATATGAATCCTAAACATCCTCAAAAGGTTCACTAGCACAATGTTAGAACCTCTCAAATAATGCCTGCATTTTTTTGAATACTCAGCATTTTTCGAGAGCTATGGCGCGTTTTTAGGTTCCAAACCTTGAAAGAAACACAAGTCGGCCACTTTGTGGAAAAATTATAACAAGTATTCAAGCGAAACATAATCAATCGAGTGTAAATCGCTAATTTCCAGACGAGTGCGTATCACATTCCATGCAGCTCATATGTCGGAAAATTTCCATTTTCTTAAGCTTCCATATGAGCCTTTAACTTCTTCAGTACCTTTCCTATGAGCAATCTTATCACTTTTCAAACAGTGTATACATTTTATGAGACACCCTGCGCAATGAGTGGAATGAGTACTACCGAGTGCTTCAAGGGAGGCTTCTGAAGACTGATCTGAGCGAGCAAGTCGTAACTTATGGGTCAGCATTGACTTTTTGATACCTAACAATGAATGGAATTAAGGAAGGGGTCGCTCCCCATGGAGGTGCTGAGCATAGGAGCGACAGGACCATCCGTACTTAGTAGAGCTCCCTCGGGCAAACTTCGGGTGACTGCGTTGTCTAGGCCCCGTTTATACTTCCGACACAGAGCGACGCGACGGCACGGCCAAATTGATCGATCGCGTCGCCCAATCGATGTGTCCACAATACGTGGAATCGCTTCGCTCGGCGTCGAAGTATAAACGGCCCCCAAGGAAGCCGAAAAGCGATTCTGTGACTTTCGTGCGACTACACATGGCGCTCTCCCGAGGTCGTCGGGAGGCTAATCTCAGAGTTAAGCTCCCGCTAAGACTGAAGGGGACGCTAGGCATAGGGTTCAGCGGAATCCCACGTATTTCTTGTTTGCGAAAGACCAACATGCAGACTACACACTATATAGTCCGCGAAGAGGGTGTCGCAGCATTTGTCTTAAACATTTAAGGAATCCAAGGGGAAATCGATGTATGGAGCAATACTCAAAACTGAGCTTCTATTCGTCGCTTACTTGAGCTTCAAAAATTGAAGCTGAAAAAACTTCGTAAGTTTAAAATCCTCTCTGCGTCTCCGGCAAAGAAATAAATAATAGAATTAGAAATACGGCAAAGAAATTCGGCAACCTCGTTAAGAGCCACTTGTCACTTGCCTTGAATCCTACAACAACTGCCATGCCATTTTCAGGTCGAACTGGACACTTTTCAATCCAAATTGGACATTCTTCTAAGCTCGCCCAAAACTTTTGAAATCAGAGAGAACTCTTCTGAATTGAAACAACCTTCATACAGGTTGAATTGCAGGTTCAACAAGATGGCTAGAAATTTTTTTTGTTCAAGGAGAATTTAGAATAACCTTTTTGATTTTTTTTTACTTTAGTTGCCCGAATGAGTGTAAGAATTTTATTCAATTTTTACTTTTGGAGAAGAAATAACAAATTAAATTCTGTTTGAAAGCGCTACAAAGCAGCAGCTATATAGTTCGCTAAAAGACCAGATTGCATCATGCACTAGAAAAGCTCGTCGCGACTTTTATTTGATTCATAGTGTAAATGCTGCTTACATGAAACAACAAGGTGGGATATGTACTTTTTGCATTGTCTACAGGTATGTATAAATCAACATCTAAATATTACCAACATATACATAAAACAGATCCACGCAAGCAGTATTCCACTTTTCCATTTCAGCTAGATAAAAAAAAACTACATAAGACGTTACTCAAATAAAAGTGGTTATGGCATTAAGGAGAGTACTTCAACAATGACAATCAATGCAAAATCACTTGCAACAACTACAGTTGTGAAGAGCGCGCTTATCTCCACCTTGTTGTTTCATGTAAGTAGCATTTACACTATCAATCAAACGAAAATCGCGACGTCATAGACGAGTGCATGGCGGAATCTCTTCTCTTGGCACTAAAAATTTCCTGCTTTCTGATATTTAAAACAAGCTATAAAGCATGATTTTTCCACGAAAAACTAGAATTTTATAAAATTTCAAACAAAGTGCTTACTTATTGGGTAAGTGAATTAAAGGTTTAAAGAAGTCATACTGAAATTTTCATCGAACAAAAAGACTGTAGACTACGCAACAAGTACAATTGTTAATAGCGCATATTCCTCGTTCCGTGTAAGCAGCATTTACACTATCAATCAACTAAAAATCGCGACGAGCTTTTCGAGTATATGGCCCAATCTGGTCTTTTAATGCACTATATGGTTGCTGCTTTTCTGCGCTTTAAAATAAAATTCAATGTGTTATTTTCTCCATAAGTGAAAATTGTATAAAATTATTACACTCAGTCGGGCAGCTACAGTAAAAAAATCAAAAAAGTTACTCTAACTTTTTTTGATCATAAAAATTTTCTAACCATCTTATTGAGTTTGTAGTTCAACCTGTATGGAGGTTGTTTCAATTCGGAAGAGTTCTGTTTGATTTCAAAAGTCTTAGAAGAGTGTCCAATTTGATGTGAAAAGTGTCCAATTTGATTTAAGAAGTGTCCAATTCGACCTGAAAATGGTATATATAGCGCTGGCGCTATACACCTTACTGGGAGAGTATTGGGTTTTCATTTGAGACAACCGATTGTCTCCCAGTCTGTGTTGGAGCACTCTCATTCCGAAGGGGCTCAGTTTCTGAAAATTGCTCGGGGAACATTCTGCCCTCTGCTACTGTGTAGGACACTCCTGGTCCGTTCCTGATGTGAACATTAGAAGAGTGGATCTGAGCTACTGCTGAAGAACACTGCTAGTGTCAGAGATGTAGTTAGGCCAATCATTCGCATTGCACTTGGTGCTCAGCACATTGTTACGCTCTTTGTAGCTCCTTTAAAAACGCTACAAGAACAGCTTTTCAAGACCGCAGATGGGCGGAGAGTCAGCCACGAGCTGAAGAGGGTAGGTAGGAGGAACTTGTTAGACCTAAGACCAGCAGAGGCTTGCGGGGACCCGCCATGACAACGGCGGGTGGTGCGGCGCTGCGAGGGTTACTGTACGCAACACTGCGTACCATTGCCGACAGTTTCGACCTCTGAGAATGTCAGAGATGCAGTTAGCAAAACGCTTTTTGTTTTGTGAAGGAGCGCTTTCTAGGCCAAGTTAGGAGTTTTTGAATGTAAGCCCCGAAATCTGAAATCGGGCGCGTGTAGCGCAGTCGGAGGAGGCGCGACTGTCGCGTGCACCCGATACCAGGTTCCTGGTTCGGATTTCCCGCCCAGGCCAACCAAGCCTTCCATCCCTCCGGGGTCGGTGAATTGGTACTAGACTTGTCTGGGAAGGATAAAGCGCTGACTTGTTCATCGGCTGGCCACCGCAAGTCATTGTATGGCCAAATACGCATTGCCTCCACGACATCCCGTAGAAGTAGAATGCGCTGGCGCATCCCAGAGGGATTGAGTAACGCCGTCCTTTATCCTTTATTATAAGCCCCGAAATCTAATGAAGCACTCCTTATAACTCAACAGCTCTGTACCATTTTGCGCTTGCTCTCACTTTTGTCCTTCTACCTCCACTGAAAGTTCCTCGGTTGACAAGCAGCTCGAAGATAATGTGGTAGTCCTTGTGATGACAGCATCCCTCCGATGCCTTTTCGAGTCCGGAAGGTCTGTCCGATGCAGTTAAAGCTCATACTAAAAGGAACGGTCTGCTTTGTTATTGCATTTCTGTGCATTTCTTTGCAAGCATGTCTCCAGCGTCTGGCACTCTGTAAGCTACCCAGAAGGACTTCCTTATGAGTGGCTAATCATTAAATCCTTATCGACACTATTATGCTTTCACGATTTTGACTGTCTGAAAAATTTCTGATGTCAAAGGGTCGAAAAATTGTTGCCCCCCATGATTCACATACGTGTGTAGAAGGTGTGTAGATTGGAAGGTGGAAAAACAAGATCGAGTAGGCGGGAAAACAATACACTGACAGAATTCTCTGCATTGCCCACAGAGTCCATTAACTACTGAATTGCAGTGGATGCAGTACTCTACCGCAATACCAAAAATAGATTTCACATCTGTGATCAGCGCCTTACCTTAAATGACCCGCCCGCAAAGCTTGAGGGAAATCGCTGATGGTGACTTTGCCAAACTAACTCACCCCTCGATTTCAGTTGGCTACCATAAAGCCGAATCTTCGGAAACGAACATCATATTCATGTTCAGCCCTTCATATAGCCCCTTGATGCAAATGTCAAAAAAATCCGACCACTCCTCGACATTTGGATTCGTGAGAACGCAGTGATGCTGAAGGGCTTAGTGGCAAACTCGTAGTCAACTCCTACTGACGATGAGTAGGCAACAGAGTAACAGACGCAAGAGCCATATCTAGAAGCCAGACACCCTCCAATACCAGTCGAGTAGTGAAAATGCAAAGACAATCTCGCGGACGAGAATCGAATCTCCAGCGCTTTCTTCGTGAAATCATGGCACAATCTTCTCACCAAGCCATTCCTTCTACAATATTCGCTTCTGCCATACAGACGTGTGTTTCAGAACCTCCCGATGTAGGATGCGAATCTCCCGCTAAGCAAGATTGGCTAACGCTACTTTTCATTTGTTTTTATATCCCCACAAAATCAAATACAACTAGACGGCGCACTGTTAAGGATATATGAATGTACTGGTAGGTTGAAAAACGTCTATCTCATCAGTTCTCCCTCCTGATCCTTTCGAAAGTCTCCTTTGTCTCAAATGATCTTGATTCCTCACTTCACTTATTTCCAGCCTTTGCTTAGTGCTCCTATGTTCCTATTCCTGTGTTTCCGTTTTCCAAAGTCCTACTGCTTCTGTCAAATGCTATAGACGCAGGCAGTTCGTCACGACCGGCCCAGCATTGGGGGATCGTTTTCGAGGCTTTTGTTGGTACTTCAAAGCCGTAGAGGCCAATTAGTGGAAAAGTCCCATCCCGTATTCGCTCCCAGGCGATTACAGTGTTCGCAAGCCGGGGACTTCTCCCGTTTGCCGAAGCTGCGCTTCGTTTCTCGCTGCGGATGGGCCGACAGATGCTAATGACCTTTGTGAGAGAGGCGCCGTCTACGGCTTTTCTTCGACTTGATCCCGCTGACGCTTGCAAACAACAGCTCCCTTTCGAAAGAAGAAAATGGGGAGGAGGTGGCAGACATTGCTTCCGACAGAACGCCGCGTCTCACTAGGAGACTATCTCAACGGTAGGTCGGAATGGACCAAGTGCTGCATATGGGGATAATTGCCTTTCTCTGGGAAACAACAAAATGCAAAGATCTCGACCCCAATACAACTATGCGCAGATTCAGGGATGACGGAAGTTGGGTCGTTCGTGGCGTTAACCCTCTGCCTGCGTGCGAAGGACGGGCTCGAGTTGACTGGAAACAGCGATGACGAGCGAGCGGCTGTGGTGCAGTGGGTGAAGGGGCGACGTAATTCCAATGATCGTTGTTTCCAGCCAAGTTGAGCCCGCCCTCCGCGTGCAGGCAGAGGGCTAACACCGACGACGGCCTAACTCTGCGCAGAGTTGTATCGGGGTCGAGGTGCTTGGATTTCGCTGTTTCCCAGAGAGAGAGAGGCGATTCTGCCATATACAACACTTGGGCCGTTCCGACCTACCTCTCCTGCTCCTCCTGAGGTAGTCTCCTGCTCAGCCGCGTTCAACGTCGCACGCGGCGATGTGCATGCGCCAGACCCCGGGGCTCTCTCTCTCTAGTGTCGCGAGCGGCACTGCGGCGCCGCGAGCTATCCGCGCAACATTGGAGAGATGTCCCGGCGTCGAAAATGGGTTACACAAAAGTGATTAGTCTTCTATGTCCTCCTTTGTTTTGTTTGCTCTGCTCTGATAATGGCTCTGGTAGGTATCGAAATCTAAATCGGGGTTAGTTAGTGCTTCATAGTGAAGCACTTGGACAGATACGTCACGCTGGCTAGCCGGGCTCACCGACGCCTAGCCTGGTGAGGTTCGCTACTGAGGCATCTAATACTGCGTCTAGCCCTGCCGGACATTCGGCCTAACTCAACGTGAAAGCTTCGTGGGATCACAGCCTTGTTCCATCGGACCCTGATAGTGAAGCGCCCTACCCAGAGTAAGGATACGCCTGATCATCAGGAACCATATAACATGGCGATATCCTTGAAGCTGAGCATGGTCCTATGAAGTAAATGCCACTAGCTGACTTCATGCAGTCCTGGCGGGATATAAAACCTTCGTACGATCCTTGTAAATGGGAAGTCCATCCACTCCTGTGTTCTTGGAAGTGAACCAGTTCAATTCCCGTCAGCCGCTGCCAAGTAGATTTTATTCCTAACGAGGCTACCCCTCCCCCCTCCCCCAACTTTCTTCGTGAAACAACGAAGGTGAAGTTCTCGACAAAGCGGAAACTCAGCGAGACGGCGGTTGCTCATGGTGCGAGTTTTTCGCGAGGTAGATCCCATGTGTGGTGTAGCTTCCCATCTTCACACCAGTAGTGTAACTCATCTGTGCGAGTTCTGCTGTAAGCGTGCCCTCTAGACGAGTGGCCCACATTCCGAGCTGTCCTCCTTCGTGTCTTTGCGATATGTTATGTATCCCACAGAACCAGGGATTAACCTTTGACAGGCGCCAAATGCTGTGGTCGTCACTTCTTTGCCAACGAGGTTGCTGGGCGGAAATGTATAATTTTAGCCTGGGCCTGAAGTTCGTCGCTTCAGAGGTCTAAGCTTTGTTCGCGGCATTAAATTCGTACACTGCCCTACAAAACGCTTCATCCGCTCCCCTATTTGTACTTAAAGCCGAGAACGAAACGCGTAGTTGTTGAGTGAGCTTATATGCCTTATTTCGGAATGTTGCGCTCACCTCTCAACTCAGTTCCAAAACGGCAGCGCAGGCCAGGCGCTTGGTGGCCTTGTGTACTGATTTGAAATCTTCGGACGATGCTTACAAGGAGAGCCTCCAAAGTGGCGGTGAGCTTTTGCGATGCAATTTTAACAGGATATAGCGTCCCGCTTGGGGAGTCTAAAACCGTGGCTAATTTTTTCGGGATGCTCTTTTGCGGTTGAAAGGCGGGTGGAAGCGCGAGCGCGAAGTTTATCACGCCCTGCTGCAAGCCAACCGAATGCGGTTGGCTGGCGCAGTGGGTAGCGATATGGCCTCTCTCCCGCTGGGGTGCGTTTTACGGTTCGACCCCCGGTGTCGCCGTAGTTTTCGCACACATCGGGTCGTTATTATTATATGCTTCCGCGACTACAGGAAGCAATTTGTACACGATTAATGCTTTTAGTAGGTAAATGTTGCCCTTTCATGCTTTCATTTGAGTTGCCTCTCAACGGATCATATTTGCACTGAATCATATCAACAACAAACTGTAAATGCACAGAAACACTCACACTTCAGGGGATACGTCATGAATTTGGTTTGATACCGGTAAATACTTAACGCTTACTAAAGGCATCAATCGTATACAAATTGTCTCCTGTGATCACGCAAGCACGTAATAAGAACTACCCGATGTGTGTAAAAACTACGGCGACACCGGGGTGAAACCGTAAAACGCACTTGGTGAGGCCGAGAGGCCACATCGCTATCCACTTTGCCAGTCGACCACATTCGGTTGGTGGCATCAGAGAGTGATGAACCTCGCGCTCACGCTTTCACACGCCTTTCGGCCATAGAAGAGCATTCCAAAAAAATTAACGACGGTTTTGGACTCCCCATACAGGACCCTGCATCCTATAAAACTGCCCAACGCCACTTTGGAGGCTCTCCTTGTTAGGCTTTTAAAACAGCGAAGCGGTCCAAATGTCAGGCCGATATGAGAAATAGGTTGTAGGGGATGTTCTCACCGCTTTTGACTTCTAGCTTCGAACGATTATAACTTCGTTCATGGGCAACCACTTCGGTTAAGGTAAGAACTGTTGCAACTGGAGCAGCGCTGCCAGTAAAACTCAAACTCATCTTTTTATTTATCAGAACAGGATATGTTTTCGGCAGATTTTCATGCTTCAGATTTTCATCGCGCGCGTCCTACTCTAATTTACTAGCTTGCTCAATGGATTTCGTTGTGAATTATATCAGCAGTAGATCATCAAACACCAAGTGTGATCATTTGAATTTGGCCTAGAGGCTTCGTGATGGCTGGAGAAAATTGGTTCGCAAATGCCTCAGAAACCGTCTTCTACTATTGTTCGTCTTTACAGTAAACAACTGCTATTTCAGAAAAATGTTCCCTCTCGTCCCACTTAAAAAGAAACACAGTAGTTGCCGTTGGCACACCCACTTGTCGAGGCGTCAGACCGTAGAGTTCAGAGTAACGAAGAAGGTCAACGAAGTGGCCGTGGAGGTTCGCAAAGGACCTATACAGGATTGTAGTGCGTTGTCTGGGAAGCACCGCAGTGGTTTTCGAATTTCCTGTGGACCTCTGGATAGGTCAGAAATGGCAAAAACTGTAGCGCGTCAGTGTGGGCTGACAACGCGCACGGACGCCTGGAACACCCTTGTCGTGCTGAAGAATATTTCTGCAGAACGTTTCGAGCCTCATTCATTGATAGAAGTTGGGAATTGACAAATTTATAATAGAAGCGAGAAGTCACATTCAAGGTAGGCATGCACACAGGTGTGTGTTTGCGTTGGGACGGTCGAGTGGATACAGCCGCGGACTTGCGGGAGAATGGTCAACGGATCGATTCCAGGGCTGTGGTTTATGCATCACTAGTGGCGGTTTTTGCATCCTTATCAATGTAGAGTGCACTTTGGCCTCGGTAGGGTACAATGTTCGCTTTTCAACCTCGTTTTTAACCTCTTGAGGTTACTGTAATAGGAGACACTTCCAAAACTAATTGAAAACATTACAAAGGGAACACACAGATGGCATCTAACGAGAGTTTTCCCAGCACGACAACCACGGTTTATCGCCATCGGCGTATATCTAATCGACAAAAACAAGCCTGGTCCACATCCCTCAAGAGCTTAAAAACGAGGTTGAAAGGCGAACGCTGTACCCTACCGAGGCCAATATGCACTCTACAGGGTGGCCGATAAGTATTGTCGTCGCGAAAAACGTCATATTTTCAATAATACGCGAGATTTTTCAAAAGTTACTATTCTTCAATATAACTAACAACCTGTAGATTAAATTTCACAAGAATGCTTCGAAGTGACCTCTCTTGGCTTTTACGTAGGCTTCAAGTCTTAGTTTCACTGATTCCACGGTGCGCCGCAGGTAGCTGGCATCAGTTTCTGCCCAGGCTTGATTAAAATCGCGCCGAAACTGGTCCAAATTGGTGATGTCCTCTTCCTCAGCTTCTGCTCTAGATATCCCCATATAGCAAAGTGCGGAGGATTTAACTCCGGGCTGTTAGATGACCATTGATCCTTCGTTAGGTATCCAGGGAAGTTGGCGTCCAGATACGCAATCGTCGTCCTCGCTCCATGGGCAGAAGCCCAGCCCTGTTGAAAGATCATCTCGAAATTTTTTTCATAGAAGGGAAGGACTACTTTCTTCAGAAACCCCTCTTGGTATGTTCCGGCGTTGATTTTCACGTTTCTTTTCACGAAAACCAGGGGCGTCCTCTGGTTTGCTGTGATACCGGCCCACACGATCAGTCCTTTGCGAAACAGCGATTTTGTGACTACCCTCCTTTTCCGAGTGTTTCCTTGATTGGGTCTGAGAAGCTGGCGATCATTCTGAGCGTTATGATCGACTTCGATCATGAAATTTTTCTCATCTGTCCACAGCACATCATCGAGGCGGCGCACTGACAAAAGCCGTAGCAGTTCCTTGCACTTCTTCTCTCAGTTTTCCTTGGCTGCCTCTGTCAACTGCTGTCCATTGACCAGTGGATAGTTGCGAAGTTCTAGTTAATTCTTAACAATTGACTGGACAGTAGAACGAGCAATTCCGCGGCTCTTTGCGATCTTGTTAGGAGATTTGCTGTCGTTTCTGTCGATCCTCTTCTTGATGAACGAACGGTTCTTCCTTGTATTCATAGAACGAGGACGACCTGTCTTTACCTTTATGCTGACGTCTCCTTTCTCCTTCCACTGCTTGATGATCCGTTGAATTGTTCTCAATGGAATACTGAGCTTCCTCGCAATGGCGGTGATGGACTATCCGCTTTCACCGAGGCGGGCTATTGCTTCTCGATGAGGGTACGGTCTTATAGAGGCTACAAACAAAAAGTTACATCACCTGTATCACACCTGTATCACCTGTCGTCCCGTTGATCATCGAATTGCTCGAGCGGGTGCCAGCAGCTTCTCCATTCGTCCCTGTCGCGTGTCAGAGTGGTCCAATGGATCCTCCTCGCTCGAGGGACATGAAGAGCGTCATATCGGTCGTTCAGGGCTTTAACGAAGAAGTCCGACCAACGCGTTGGTGGGCGTCCTGGTGTTCTTTTGACATCCCGCGGAATCCAGTCGGTGATGGCTCTCGTCCAGCGGGTGTCTGCGAAGCGCATTACGTGGCCGGCCCACCTAATTTTCGACAACTTGGCCCACGCGACAGCGTCTCTGATCTTCGAACGTCGGCGAAGCTCGGAACTCCGGAGGCCTTCTCTCACTTGCGTGAGTCGTGTCACTCCGAGCATCGTCCTCTCGATTCCACGCTGCGCGACGCTGATCGCGTGTTCATCCTGCTTTCGTATAGCCCAGGTCTCTGAGGCGTATGTTAGGGCAGGAAGAACAATGGAGTCGAATAGGTGGGCACGGAGTCGGACGTTCTTCGTCTTCTTCGCAACTTCTTCGACGCTCTTGAAAGCTCCCCAAGCCGCTCTTTTCCTCCTGCTCAGCTCTGGTGCTAGGTCGTTGGCCATGTTGACTTCGCGACCCAGATACACATAGCTGGAGCATTCGGAGATGTTCGTTCCGTTGAGCGAGAATGGGGCATCAGAAACCCATCCGTTCCTCATGAACATCGTCTTCGTAAGATTCAGCTGCAGTCCAACGTTCCCACATACACGATCGAAGTCGGCCAGCATTCGCTCCGCCTGGCTGATGCTCGGTGTTATGAGCACGATGTCGTCAGCGAAGCGAAGATGATGTAGTTGCCGGCCGTCGACCTTCACTCCCATGTCTTCCCATTCTAGTTCGCGCATGGCGTTTTCGAGAGTGGCGCTGAAAAGCTTCGGGGATATGGTATCCCCTTGCCGAACCCCTCTCTTCACGTCGATGACGACGTCATTGTAGAATGGTGAGATCTTGGTCGTGAATCCACTGTACAGCTCTCGAAGGACTCTGATGTACTGAGTAGGAACGCCCTGAGTGAGCAGGGCTTCGATGACCGCTTCAGTTTCGACAGAGTCGAATGCCTTCTTCAGGTCGATGAACGTAAGGCAAAGCCGCAGCTTGTACTCTCGCGACACTTCGATGAGCTTCGTAATGGTGTGTATGTGATCGATCGTGCTGAATCCTCTCCGAAATCCTGCTTGTTCGCATGGCTGTCCTTCGTCCAGCGTTCGGCCGATCCTATTCAGGATAACTCGAGTGAACAGCTTGTAGACTACGGACAGCAGGCAGATCGGGCGATAGTTGCCAATGTCGTGCACGTCTCCCTTCTTGTACAGCAATGCAGTCCTGCTGGTCCACGGGAACTACCTGAAGTGTAGGTCTGATCCAGCGATGCGATGCAAATGGGCGGAAGCTGCTCCCTCTCAGAAGTAACAATATGCAGGTATCTCGACCCGAGTACAACTTTGAGCAGAGTTACGGCCAGTGGAAGCTGCACCATTGAAAAGGAGTGGTGAATCAAGCAAGAAGGCTGGTATCTTATCACTCTCGAGTTCATTGTTCACTTGACTCCGTGTATCGACGGGGCGGCCGAGTGGATAGCGTGGCAGACTTACGAGCGAAATGCTAGGGGTTTGGATCTTGCGTTGGGCATGTCTTTTGCATTTTCACAAACCTCGTGTTCATGCGAGGGGTGTATGCACTAACAGCAGAGCAGGTAAAGAACAGCTTTATGTGTCATTGAATCTTGGACTATACCGCCTGTCGTCCGTTGATCATCGAGTTGCTCCAGCGGGCGCCAGCAACGTCCCAATTTGTTCCCGTCGTGTGCCTGGGTGCTCAATGGATCAATCTCGCTTCAGGAACACGACCGTTCGTTTCGGGCTTTTACGCAGAAGTCCGAGCGTACTGGTGTTTCTCTGAAAAATCCCTCCCATCCCCCCCCCCCCAGAATCCAGTCTGTGATGACCCTCGACCAGCGGGTGTCTTCGAAATGCATTTCGTAGCCGGCCAACGTAATTTTCGACGACTAGCTCATTCAACAGCGTCTCTAGTCCTCAAATGTCGACAAAGCTCGGAACTCCGGAGGCCTTCTCTCATTTCCTTGAATCATGTAACTCCAAGCATCATCCCTTCGATTGCTCGCTGCGCGACGTTGATCACTTGATCATCCTGCTTTTGTATGGTACGTTAGCGCAAGAAGAGCAGTGAATTCGAATGGGAGGGCATGGAGGCAAACGTCCTTCGTCTTCGTCGACACTCTTGGTAGCCCATCTTTTGGTCATTCTTCTTCATGGAGATCGTCACGTGAGATTCACCTGAACTCTAACGCTCTCGCATGCAGGAAGTCGGCCAGCTTCTTGACTGAAGATTGGTGTAACCAACATCGTGACCTTTCTGGTTTGGTAGGACCCGAACCAGGAACCTGAATTCGGGGTGCCCCCGGAAGCCGCTTTCACTCTCTTACACCTATGTAAACATGGAACACTAGTCAACAAACAAGGTTGCTCTCCGTAGCAGTTTCACATGTAGAATTCCCAGAATTCATGGTTTTTGCTTCTGGTCTCTCCAAGACTAACTACAAGTCTTCCATCCCGGCTGGATCGGCGGTCTTGCACCAGACTTTTTCGGAAGGACAAACTCTTACATGTCCATCGGTTGGCCACCGCAAGCCATTGTAAAAGACTATATTCGCATCAAACTGCTTTAGCGGTGTCCCGTAGGAGTAGAATACACGGCGCATCCTAAACTGGGCTATGGTGACACCAACCTTTATCCCTCATAAGGGTTAACAACAGGGTCAACCTGTTCTTTACCTGCTCTGCTGTTAGTGCATACACCCCTCGCATGAACACGAAGTTTATGAAAATGCAAAAGGCATGCCCAACGCAGGATCCAAACCCCTGGCATTTCGCTCGTAAGTCTGTCACGCTATCCACTCGGTCGCCCCGTCTGCACACGGACTCAAGAGAATAATGAACTCGAGAGTGATAAGATACCAGCCTTATTGCTTGCTTCACCACTCCTTTTCAATGGTGCAGCTTCCACGGGCCGTAACTCTGCTCAAATTTGTACTCGGGTCGAGATACTTGCACATTGTTACTTCTAAGAGGGAGGAGCTTCTGCCCATATGCATCACATCGCTGGTTCAGACCTACACCTCAGGTAGTTCCCTGGTGAGATGGAACCTTGCACTCCGACAGGTAACGTGTGAAGAGCCGCGCCAGGGTGTTGATGAGCGCTGGCGGGAGGTTCTTCAGGTGTTCGGGTCTAATCCTGTCGGGACCGGGTGTTGTACGTTTCTTCACCGACGAGATGGCGTGTCGGATCTCGGAAGGGAGAACAGAGGGGACGACGTATCCATCCTGCGGAAGATAGCATGGCGCAGGTGGACGTCGCTATCGAAGATATCGGGGTAGAAGTCGTGGATGACTTTCTCCATGGTCCTTCTGGAAGAGGTGACGGTTCCGTCGGGACGTCGGAGAGCGGTCATCTTGGTCTTAGCATTAGCGTTAAATTAGCGAAGTCTCGGCGGGCATTGCGTATGCTTAACCCTGCCTCTGCAGCTTCAGCCAACACTTCCGCCCTTCTCTCATTAAGATCCTCCATTATCGCCTCTCTGCATAGCTTCGCAAGCTCGGACGTCAGTTGGTAGTTGCCTGACGCTCGTGCTGCTCCACGCTGGCGTATCAGCTCGAGAGTTTCCGGAGACAAACGTCTCTTGGTGGTCTTCAAGCTCTCAGCTTCCTTAGCACTATCGTGGAGATGGTGCACGAAATGGTCGTATTCCTCGTCGACGTTTTCCATGACGGCATCTTCCCAAAGGCCGGCAAGAGAGGTGTAGAGGTCCCAGCTGATGGTCGTTCTGGGACTCCTCTTCTTTAACTTCGCGGCCTTCTCTCCTTGACGCGAAAAGCGGAACCTTGCGCGAAGGAGGCGGTGGTCCGATCCCGTGTAGAACTTGGGGACAACGGAGACGTCGGTCAGGCAATACTTGCGGTTGAAGATGATGTGGTCGATCTCGTTGTGGAACTGGCCACCGGGAGATTCCCAGGTCCATCGTAGGGAGGGAGGCTTCTGGAACTCCGAGTTTCCATGGATGGTCTTGGTCGACATGATAAACTCAGACAGCCTTTCACCTTGCTCGTTCCACTCCAAACCGCGGGTTCCGATGTGAAGTTCTTCCGGCGACCTTCGCGGTCCGATCTTGGCGTTGAAGTCGCCGACGATCACCTTGTAGAAGGTGTGATCTTCCTTATAGAACTTCTCCAGCTCTACGTAGAAGGCTTCGACCTCTTCGTCGTCGTAGTCGGATGTTGGGGCATACGCGACGAACACAGTCAAAGCCGGCACGGAACCACATCGCTTCAGTCGCAGACGTCCGATTCGGCTTGTCAGAGACTCGTACGAATCGATGTTCATGGCCAAGTGCGTGTTGACGAGGACACCAACGCCGCCTACTCCCCTGCTGTCGCATGTTCCGAAGAACAGTTCTTCTCCGGAGTCGTAGGCGGCGTGTAGGGGGTGGTGTCTTCTCGTCTCGGTCAGTCCGATGACGTCGTACTTAATCTTCCTGGCTTGCATCATCAGGTCCTCGACGGATGCTTCCGATGCAAGCGTGCGGGCGTTGTAAGTACAGATCGTCATCCTAGTCCTTAATTTGCGCAGCCTGGTTAGGCCCTGAGATTTTAGCAGCCTCTCCGTACTCGTCCTTCCCATCGCTGCAGAAATGGGGGCTCTTTCGGGGTCAGGGGAATGAGGCCCTTTAGTGCTGCTGTTTTTGACTGGAGTACACACGGGTAGCTAGTCGGGCTCTGTCGTGCGGGCGAAGAACTCCGGGCAGCCAGCCAGACTGCCCGAAGGGACGGGGCGAGACTTTTGAGGCGGCCTCGAATCGCCTTACGATGTACTCCCAGTCTAAAAAAGTTATGCTTTATGTTGAGAGATTTTATGTTATGTTGTTATTTTATGTTCTTATGTTGAGAGATCGTATTAACACAAAAAGTTACATATATCACAGAAATTGGATTCAGTGTCGTAAACGATGAACGCAAAGACACACGATTTCAAAAAAAAAAAGAGAAACAGGTGCGCGCAAATATCGCGACAATACTTATCGGCCACCCTGTACATTCATAAAAATGCAACAGTCGCCACTAGCAATGCACAAACCACGCGCGCGCAATCAATTCCTTTATCACTCTTCCGCAGCTCCGCGGCGGTATCCACTCGGCCATGCGATCGTCGTTGCTTTCCTGGTGGGAGACTTCCCATGAATGTGCCTTCGCGCTTCTACTAGGAATTTGCTCTAGCAAGGAGTGAGACTCCAACAAACCTTTTGCAGGATTATTTCTGTGCACGACAAGGGCACTCCAGGAGTCAGTTTTCTATCATCAGCCCGCCCTGAGGAGCTACAATTTTTTTTGCCACCTTTGACGTGCGCAGAGCTCCGCAGGGAATTTGGAAATCACTATGGTGCTTCCCAGACAATGCTCAGAATCCCGTATCGGTCGTTTTTAGAATGTCCACGTTTTTGACCCTCCTCGTAAGTGAATTTCTCACTTTTTTCTCTCCAAGGAGGTGTCTCAGCACGATATTTTTTGTTAGTTCAGACCTTAAGCTAAGCTAAGGTAAGGGTAGACTGCTTAGGCTTTAATTCTACCTTTTCCTCTGAACGATCGTCAATTCTGAGCATGGCTTTTTCTTGCTTTCAAGGCTCACTATTTCAAAGTGTCTTACGTCAGTCATTCACTGCTTATTTTTTCGGCAATCTTTTCCTGACCTAGCAGACAAATTTATGCGTATGTTTACGTTTGTCATGTCGTAAAGGGCAGACGCAACATGGAACTACAGGGTGCGCAAAAACTACCCGCACAATAGTATCACCGTGTAACTTCAACACGAATGCGGATTTGACAGCGAAACCTAAATCATAGCAACCTTATTCTCTTACTAACAGAAACGAGTCGGAGTCATTCGAAACGGCCGCCTTTCGTACGGACACAAGTCCTCAGACGAGTGGTGAACGCATCACACGTGGCACGGAGGTAGTTGTCACTCGTTTCATTCCACGCTTCCGTCAGAGAAGCTTTCAAAGATGTGAAGCTTGCATGTAGGGTAGAGCAGACCTTGCTCAATATCTGACCGAACAGGGAAGTCAAGGGGGTTTAAATCCGATGAGTACGAAGGCCAATCCTCGTTCGCAATGAAGTCCGGGAGTCCACGTTTGCACCACTGTTGTGTCGTCCTCGTCTTTTGTGCAGGCGAAGAGTCCTGCTTGAAGCACCATCTGTTATTTTCGAAGTGTACATCGGGCTGCGGGGCTGCAGGGCTGCAATACGTCCTCCAAAACCGTTTCCTTGCGCTCGTCCTTGTTAATTTTGACACCGGATTCGACAAAAACCAATGGAGGCCTGCCGTTTGAAGTGATTGCACCCCAAACCTTAATTGAAGCAGGATGTGCCGTTCTTCCGACCAATTTTCCTTCACGAGCAGAGCACCAACATTCCGTGGGATAATGTTGCGATCGTTTGGACGATTTACCGCATGTTTCATCGTGAAAACTTTCTCATCAGAGAAAACGATTGTGAGGTGCGTGCCGTTCGCGACCGATTCAGCAACTTCTTGCATCTTTGTAGTCGTAGAGCTTTCACTCTCTCAGTCAGCATGTGATTCCGTTGTGTACGATGTGGATACATCTTAAGCTTTTTTCTGTCTATGTTTCTAGCACTGGTAGCAGATTTATTGATTTCTTCAGCCATTTTTCGCAAGAAACTGCGAGGATTACGACGAATTCGCTGAGCAACTTTCTCGTTCATTTCCGGAGTTATAATAGTCCAATTTCTTCCTCTTTCAGTCCTCTCTGACACTATCCGAAGTTCCTGGAATCATTTTATAGCGTCATACACTGTTCATCGGGGAACATTGAGAACTTTGGAGATAAAACCAGCGCTGCGTCCAGAAGGGTGCAAGTTGATGATAGCCGGTCGTTTTGGATTTGCCGTTAGCCCCTTCAAGCATCCATCAGCTCCGACTTGGAATGCGTTTTGGTGTAATATAGGTGTGTAATATATTTCAATATGAAGTCCAAAACCCATTACTGCTAGTAGTTGTCGACTGCGCCGTACACTGTGCGGGTAATTGATGCGCACCCTGTAGATCAATACAAACGCAAGCATCGAACAGTAGGAAATAGCACGATCACAGCAAGAATTGCGTCCATTCGATCTCCTCGACTAGGGTCGTTCAAACGCAAGTAAAACTTTCGATGCGTAACGTTTAAACTGAGGTACAGAGTATGTTTTTCATGTTCCTAATCAATTCCGCCTTCGAGTTTCCGAGATTCAAGCCGTAGAGCTCCATGACACGAAACTGGGCTTTTTTTTGCTGTCATAAAAGGTCGTCCATATTCTTCAGTTTTCGGCGGTCGTCTTATGTATTTCATATGTACTCAAAGCTACCTGTTTTCTCTGCTTAAGGCTACGAATTCGTCGAGTAAAAACTGAAACAATGGCGGGAATATTCAAGACACTAAAACGGCGAGAAATTTCTCCTCAATTTAATACTTCCGCCTAGCAACCTCACTGTCACACAAGAAACAATCGCAGTGAACGCCGATGTCGAGGTCTCGAGGTGAGAGGATGTGGGGACCGTTGGGCATCGATTGTGCCTCAGTCTGCTTTTGCGACAGTGATGAGGACATTGCAGCCCAAATCTGCACTCCGCTGGCCGCCCGACCTGTAAAAACCAGAAACCGTCTTCATTGGCAGTGATTTGTTTTCCGGGTATCAGCTTTGCACAGCCGACACTGACAATTCTTTGAATATGGCCAGAACATGTTCGTAGAGCTGTAGAAAGGCACGTGCACCAGAAAAGGGGCGGACACCTCTTTGGAGCGTTTACTGTTGCCTCTAAAACAGGCAGGTTTCTCCACGGTGGCTTCATATGTTGTGGAACGCGAGTGGATATTAAATTTCTATTCACAGGCAATGAGCGCCGCAGAACAGCAGCTGTCTTCTTCCGTCCATCCATCTATCTGTGTACCTCTTCTTACTTCCTTCTTCACGTTAAAATACGGCCCTCTTGGGTATGAAACCACTATGGAGCTCCGTCCTCTCCTCACTCCTTCTTTTCCTTCCTTTTCTCTCCACATATTGCCTAGTCAAGTTCTTGATCTTAAGTATATCGCATCCTTCGCAGGTTTGAAATAAACGTACTTCGGTTAGCCGCTCCTTACTCCTTTATGTAGATTAAATGCTTTATTTCCGCAACCTACAATTTGTTAGGTAGCCAAAAACCGTTTCTTTGTACACATCTTAGTAAAGTAAGTCTAATGCCCTAGCTATATCTGAGTGGAAGCAACTACGAACTAGCTGAAATACAACCAAACTTGAAAAATGTCCTATTTCGGAAGCAATTTTCAGAGTTGCTGTTTAAGGCGAGTTTCTCTGTGGTCATTGTGGGAAAACGTTCTGCCACGCCGCGTCGCTGAATCGACATCGTCTGAACTTCCATGGGGACGACCAACACTGTCAGCTCTGCGACGCGAAGATTCCAGGTTTGTTCTCACAGCCGAAGCCCAGAATCGCTAGGGTCGAAGGCTTCTATTCAGCTCACGAAACCGTCCGTCGTCATATGGGAGTCCACCACGCCATCAATCGGGTGTTCACCTGTGGCTGCTGCAACTGGACATTCCCAGACAAGAAGGTGCGCCTTGCCCTCTCCGCATTCGACCGGGTCTTGTTTCCTCGTTAGGCGATGTGTTAAAATTCCAGGAGCTACATGCGCACAACAACAGCATGATGCGAACGGGTCATCCGGGAGAGGCGAAGGCCATAGCTATCAGCAGCCGACCTCCAGGTACCGCTCAGATGATTTTCGGCTCTGCTAAACGCCGACACCCTGCTCTGTCTAGGTTCGCTGTCGCAGGCTGAGCTTCGAGGGGAAGAGCATGGCTCTCCGAGACCGCTTCCCAAGCCTTCTGCACGCAAGAAGGAGGACAAACCGAGCGCTGCTCAGCTGCTCTTTGGACAGTTAATGAGCGTCAGTTTCGCACCGGCGCACACGCAGCAGCCTTCCGACGCAGCTCCGACTCCTCGATTTCAGGCCCAGGCGCAGTCTCCCTCACAAGTGACGGTGTCAGCGGACTGGCTCAGCGCCTTTCTACTAAACAACCCCACCCTCCTGCCTCTGCTTCACCACGGCCACCTCGCCGCCGTTGGAGACACGGATGTGGGTAGTTTGTTTACCAAAGCTCGTCCTCTGACGAACTTTACAAATCTGCACCGCTCCTGCGTCGTAGGCGTTGGAGGTCTTTGTGTAGACCTCGCGTAAACGTGACTCATCGCTTAAGTACTAGTGTCGTTGCTGCGATGTGGTAGTCTTGATTTAGTGCAGTACAAACTGAACTTCAACAGCGACCAAGCACTCCTGGGACACTTATCACCCTTGTAGTTGTTCAACGTGCTAATCCGATTTCTGCACTGAGATATGCTGCTATCGCTTAAAAAACCAAAGGCAGAATTTGCACAACCTAGACTACTCGAAGGCTAAGTGAACATTAGATTTAGTTCAATTTAAAAGACACAGCTGTTCAACTCTCAAAACGCTAGGCTTTTCTTCGGAGGATACCGGAGGTGTCACTTCTAGTTCTGCTTGCCAATTCTCTGTACGATTTCCAGGTGACACCTTCAACGTCAATCGATGAAGAGACAAATACCCAGGGCAAGAACCTCATCAACAACAACAACATTGAATTTTCCGAATTGAATGTGAAGACGGAAAACGACGTGGTGTTAAGCGGACCCGAGTCAGGCATCGCTTCTGGCGAAGAGGTAAGCAAACAGCCACTACTTCCGATCTAGTCAGTCTTGGGAAGGCACCTCTATCCCACCGTTTTTCTTGCTGAGGGCTTCCCGAAACATCGCATTCTCTATCACGAAAGTGGGTCTTGGAAACGCGAGAGCTAAATGGAGCCACTCGCTCAATTTTACTCGAGCTACCGACGCTGCGCAATTTAATCACCTAATTCTAAATCTGTCGAATCCGCATCGATGGATCCATTAGTTCTAATATCTCGCATAATAACGTGACCCTTTTGCGTTCTGAGTACCCGGCTAAGACGCAATCTTCCACCAGCCCTCTCTTAACATCCGCTCGATTTTAGTCCTCCTATTCCTCCACTTCTCACTACATATTTCCGTGTATATCCAATCTTTTGCTTCAGTCGTAACGGTGAAAATGAGTGAAATATGCATTACGCAGTGCAGACCATTTTGACGCGCGGCGTAAATCAAGGGTCTACGGGACGACGGCTGCAAACCCTTGCATGCAGAGGTAGAGTATGACTTGTCTGTCTGGCCTCCTGTTGAGTCCGTCAAAACTAATTCTCCTCGACGACCCTTCTCCCAGTTCCAAATTGAGCTGACCGGATAGGAACCTCCTAAAATTCAAAAGCTACGTTTCCGTTGATGGAGATATTCAACTGCCTCCACGTACGCGGTCCCCTAGCTCCTGGCCAACCAGAGGCAACGAATGTATGACCAGTTTGCTCTCTGTCTCTCGATTTCGGCGTCTTGTTCACTGCCTGTTCCACGAATAATTTTTGTGGCTTCTCTTGTCTCAGCTCGTAACATCAACGCTGCATTTGGGGAAGATTTCGCTAAGGAACGCACAATTTGCACTGGTTCGAAAGGTTTCGATCTGAAGATGAAAGTCTCGAAGATGAAGACCGAGGTCGCCATCACTCCATAACGACGACCAACTCAAAGCCATGGGGAAGCGGATCCGCGTCAAACTGTGAGAGACCTAGCATAGCATTTCCGCGTTGACGACAGCACTGTGAGTCGCCACTTAAAGGCGATCGAAAAGTAAAGAAATTGGATGAGTGGATCCCGCACGAACTGACCGCCTAGCAGATGCTGAAGCGCCACGACGGCTGTTTCGTTAAGGCTGCGCAATCTGAAGGAGCCTTTTGGGCAGGATCGTGACATTCGACGGACAACGGATCCTTTATGACAATCGTCGTCTTTCTGCACAATGGCTGGACAAGAATGAGAGTCCCAAGGAGATGCCGAAACCAAATCTCCATCTTAAGAAGACCATGGTGACCGTATGGTGGCCAATGGCTGGTATAGTCCATTACAAACTCTTGAGGACTGGAAAAGCTATCACAGCGGAGAAGTACGTAGCACTGTGTCGAAATTGAGGTGATGCACCAAAAGTTGATAGAAAAACAGCCAGCTTTGGTCAATCGAAGAGGCTCAATCCTACTGCATGACAACGCGCGTCCGCACGTTTCAGCAATTGTTGTCCAGAAACTGGATGAATTGGGACCCAAAACTCTGCCACATCCAGCATGTTCGGCAGATCTATCCCCTACCGATTGTCATTTTTCCAAGCATTTATATCGCCATTTGAAGGGTAAAAAATTCGGCAACCAAATTGATGTCGAAAATGACTTCTTATGTTTTATTAATTCACGTTGTTCCGATTTTTGCAAAGGTGGAATGTCTAAGCTATTGTCGCATTGGGAAGAGAGTACAAGCTGTAATGGTGCTTATGTCGACAACATTTCTTCCATGCAAAGTTATGATCCATCAAAGTTTTCAGTCAAATTCGGCCATTTCATATGCAACGACCTAATACCTTCGACCATATTTCTAGTCTTACCAGGATACTATCTCAACGGTAGGTCGGAACGGCCCAAGTGTTGCGTATGGGCAGAATCGACCCTCTCTGGGAAACAGCAAAATGCAAATATCTGACCCCATTACAACTCTGCGCAGAGTTAGGGGTTGGCGGTGTTGGCCCTCAGCCCGCACGCGGAGGACGGGCTCAAGCTAGCTCGAAACAGCGATCGTGGGGATTACGCCGCTCCTCTGCCCACTGCGCCAGCACCGCTCGCTCGCCGTTGCTGTTTCCAGCCAACTTGAGCCCGCCCTTCGCGCGCAGGAGGAGGGCTAACGCCGCCAGCGGCCCAACTTCCGTCATCCCTAAATCAGAGTTGTATTGGGGTCGAGATATTTACATTTTGTTGTTTCCTAGAGAGACAGTGGAAGCGAACCAGAGGCGCTTCAGATTTAGTGTGTTCAAGACTCCTGCCCACCAGTCTTCATCTTTTCCTGCTTTGGACATGGGCTTCCATGTTTCGAAATTCGTCCCCTCTTTTCCCAACAAACGCTTGATCCGGAGAAGGCACAACACTTGAGCTGATTTGTTTCGCCGCTCGTGCCCTTTGATGGTCAGTGGGTGCTCTCAACAACTGTCTTCCTCAGGTTCTGCCTTCTGCCGCAGTTCTCCTCCCCCCGCCCCCTCATCAAGTGGAGCCGCTGCGTCTGCAGTCGGTTTCTCGGTTACAGCATGGACTAGTACATGCAAGACGCGCTTCTGCTATGCTGGTTTTCACAGTGAAATGGCTCGCCAACGGTGACGCCCTTGATCATCCTGATCGTTGACAGGGATTCTCGCCCCACTCCCCACACCCGAGCAGCAGTGTCGGGATTATCCCAGGCCGGTGCACCCCGATGCTGGTCCCCCCTCCTAAGATGGGCTGGAAGCAAACCAGCACAAACCGCCCAGCACTGCTTGCGCTGCATGGGCTGCAATGGCATTGTCCTGCAGCTGCATATCGTTGGTCTACCGGATACTCGAATTTTTGGATCCCTTTTGAGGGGAGGCTGAGCGTCGTCGTGCGGTTCGCGGGCGAACGACGCGTGACAGGAGGCTTGGCTTACATATTGCTTTCGCACAGATACCTCCAGCGAATTCACTTTCGATGCCTCCAAATTTCTGAGTCAAACTGATTTCCTCAACCAATTTCGATGCCTCCAAATTTCCGAGTCAAACTGATTCAAGAAAGAGTGAAACAAAGTGCGCTCACACTCCCACCAAGCAGTTTCCTAGACCATTTCACTTCACTTGACGCAATCGTTTGGATTTATTCATCTTTTTACATAGCTGGGCGAATAGTTTGGAACCTATGCACATGCTAAGGAATCTTACTATATTAAGGATTAGTTCGAGTTGTTTAAGGGTTAATTTAGTTGCGGCGGTGGTCTCTGGATCATTTCCAGTGTCGATTTGATCTCGGTCTGTGCATTCTTTGAAGTGAAACAACAGACCACTTCTGATCCTGATTCCGATTCTCCATATATTTGTGAAGATGCTTGGAATTCTGCTGTTCTAGAGCGCTGAGTGCAGCTGGGTCACTCTGAGGTTTTTCTCTTCCTGTGTCACAGACAAGCACTTCTTCCATGGAGGAATTCGTTGTAACCGACGCTATCACTTCTTCTTCTTGATTGTAGGTGACCGAGACCGATTCTTCACCCGCTAGCAGTTCTAAGGAAAGCAGTCCGATCGCCAACGACATTGCGCCGCCATCTTCTGTGAGTGCTCATTTCCTGACGAAACCACATTCCCACGTTGCTCTCCTTATGGTTAGCATAGTGAGTACATCCCTAGACGCTCCAAGGAAGGAGAAGAAGCCGAAGCTATGACTGAGTTACTCCTGCACATCTGCTTGAAAACACAGCGGGAGTAGCCACTATTGAATTAAAAGTCCAAGACCACAAGATGAGCGCAACCATCTAAAACGATCTTCACAATGAGAACAAGCTGTTACACTGATATTAGCTTCCTGGGAGTACCGGTCAACAGGTTTTTATACTGTTGTCGCGGGTGTGGCGATTTAATTCCCTTCGAAAGTATCAATACTCGCTGCCGGCTGGGCTCTGGAGATCGGCATATTCTCTTCTCTCCCAATCGCGTGAGATGTCATGCTGCATACAGTTTCTGAAGGAGCGTATGACATGCCGTTTTGATCTTATAACTCATGAGTAGACCCTTTTTCTTTTTTGAGCCTGTGGAGGTCTGTAGCCGCAAAATATTATTTCTCCTCGTCAGTGATGCTGAAGGAATGGCAGTGCACACGCAGCGTATTCGCAGCGTTCTTGTCAGGCCGCTCCACAAATTCACAAGTTTGACAGTTACTCGCTTACATTAGGGATGATTACAGAGCAGTAGTGTAGGCCAGAGTGATAGAAATAGGCTCAATTTGGGAGCTGATTGGCCTTATCCGCTATGACTTCGCTTTGTTCCTCCATCGAAGATTCTTCTTTTCGAGTTTCCAATCTGGAATACCTTGTTAACAAATCACATGTTACCAACTTTTACTGAAGGTTTTATCTGGCCAACAAAAGCGCGGCGCTATCCAAGTTGGGTGGGTGCGATGATTGAGCAAAAATTATATCTAACTATTTATGTATTGATATTAATTCATTCATTCTGTACATGGATGGCCATACAAAAACTCGCCATTCATTGATTAAGGAAATTAATATTTTTACCGTAATGCGACCTAGAGCTAGCCTGTTGACTTCACTTTCGAAGTTCTCACCTTCCGTTTACCTCCCCGAATATCCAGGAGATCTACGAGATGGGAAAACGAGCAAAATGGAGGGCGTAAGCAGGTGCTGTCAGCTGATGCTGACCAGGAGTTGGTAGAGGAGCTGTTGTTGTGCGTTATGGCCGAGCACTCGTAGCCAGGTTGGGTGTATCCGCGAAAGGGCGTCGTTGCTGACTGTTGAGGCTGAACGGCCACTTCTGAAACTCCCTCAACATCGTCCAAATCAAAACGAGCGTCTTTCAGATTAAGGCAGACGCTCACTAGGGACATCAAAATGATATTTGTCCTGGAAGATTTAATAACACTTACTTAGGAACATAATAATTCTGCCCCAAAAGGGTGAGTACAGTATTCGAGATATCTTAAAATTTGTATTTCTAGAAAAGATAGTGGCTTAAAGCTTCTATTAAACTGTATTATATCATTAAAATGCAGGAAAGCATCAGTTTTTGTATATCAAAATAAGAGATCTATAATTTCCGCTTCACTGCATTTTGGCACAACCTTAATCCATTATCCTTCCTTAAAAAATACATATTTTATGAAATTTAAAACCATTGCAATTTAAAATTGCATTCACCCTTTTGGGATATACGAATTATCATCTTTCTAAAAAAGTAATAGAAAACTTTCCTATGACAACTATTTGTTTTCATCCTCTTAGAGAGTGTCTGCTTTAATCTGGAAGACGTTCGTTTTTATTCGGCAAATGTCCAGTTTGGTTTCATGTTGCTTCGGAAAGTATCCCATTGGTTGGGAGAGTTCTAGTTTAAGAAGAAATTTCGAACGAGTACGAATACGAACGGTTTTCGTCCAATGAAATGGTGTTTTCTCAATGCACTCAAACTCGAGTGTCCGGAAATGGCGAGCATTGAAAACCATTCGAGGGGCGAATGCTTTCGAAAGAGGACTACACTGTAAGCTAACGTAGCTCAGAATTAAAGGACCTTTGAACCGACTTTGAATGACGGAGTGGTTATTTTCGGAAACCTTTTCTAATCCTTCAAATTTTTCTAATCCTTCAAATTCATTTGTTGAGAGCTTCTGATCGTGAAACTGTTCACCTAACTCGCATGTGTGCAGCACTGCAGGTGGAGTGCCGTCGCAGGATTCTTGACACTCGTTTTGTCCGGCAAACAATTTCCGGATCGGCAAACTTACCATTGTGGATCCCTGTCATTATAAGCGCCAGTCTGCCGACCTGACTGGTGCAGTTCAGCCGATCTCCTTGCTTTGAACGCAAATTTCAGAGAAAGCGCAAGTCGGTCGACGCCATCGCCTCCCTGCTGTTCAAGAAGAAGTGCATGATGGGCTGAGTCGGCTCGCTGCCTTCCCGCCGACGGCAGGTCTCCAGATTCTTCAGCGAGGCGTTGCAATGAAATCTTCGGTTGTCTGCACCCTATTCGACGTTGATCAGGCTGCCCATGAAGCTCGAAGTGTATTCCCAGGACTAAGTCCCAAGTGCGTTTGTGATGTCCTTTCGAGATTAGGTTGTGATTTGTTTCGTGTTCATGTCTCACTTTCTCACCGTCGTTATTAGTGATAGATTTTCCTGTTATATTTTATGTTATATATAGATAGTATTGAGATAATGTTGCGTAACTATAACCACGGCTTTATGGCGATATATCTCAGCCGCACAGTTCTCCCGCCCTCACCCCTCCTCTATTCGACGCACTACTCCGCCCTCGCGCCTCCGAGCAATGTAGATAGAGTACGGTGGTTGCGCTCAGGACATTCTCACATTCCAAACACGGTTGGATAGCGAATCTGATGAGTTCTCAGTTTTATGTCACTTATATCTCCTAGCCTTTTGTTGTTGCCTTTGACTGTATCGCGTGTGTGTGTGTGTTGCCGTCCTCTCGTCGTTCTATTCCACTCACTTTTGTCTCTTAACAGCTAGTGTTATGTAGTGTTTTATTGAAGTGCAGCGGATACACTGTTAGAAACCTCACATGGCGAAGACTGTCGGCAGTGGGTGCTTCTATTTTTCGCTTTCCTCGATGAGCATCTTGAACAGCTTGATCTGCTGCGCCGACATCACTCTCATGGCGAGGAAGCTGGTGACGATCTGAAAGTGCGAACTAACAGGTGTTACACTGTTCGGAGCCACTAGCAACTTGTCTGCCCGAGGATTGCTAGAATTGCTCGACAAGTGTTTGAATAGCGCAGGTTTCTTCTAATGCAATACTAGATTTCAATCGAGAGAATAGGAGGCCGCGCTTTAACCGGGAGCATTTTTCTGGTTTTTAAGCGCATTGTGCTCGTTCTCACCATTCAACGCAACTTGCAGAATGAAGCCGTTTACGTCAGAGGAGGCGGAACGAATTTATTCGCTCGCCAACTTATTTCGGATTATTGGATATTTCGGCTTATTCGAAAATCGAGTATCCGAATAATTGGTTCGAATGGACGAACAAAGAGTAGCCGCCGTCTGCAGTGACGGTTCCTCCAGTTTCCGCAGTTCCCCCATCGTTCGCTTTGCACTATGGTTGGGCTCACGAAATTTTTTCGAAGGTTCGAATGTCTTTGCTTACAAATTTCAAATATTCGAATTAGTGTATATTCATTCAAAAAAAACTGGTTTTTTGGATATTCGAAGTAGAGTATGTACATTCGAAAACGCGATTTTTTGGAGATTTGAATTCGAGTAGCTTCGAAAAACGCGATTGTTCCAAAAATATTCGAGTCCGATGGCACTTGAAAAATGCAATTTTTTAAATGCGTGGTACTGTATTCAAATTCGAATCCAATAAATTGCTTCTCCTGCTTCTTCTTCTGCATCTCTTCATTATTGTTTCTGTCGTGAATTACAATCAATCAATCAATCACACGCGTATAAGACACTTGCACAAAAACAAATATATAAACATGTAGCTAAAACCGTCTGCGAAAGACCTCTTCGGATTAAAACGTGCTTAAATGACAGACAGACGTTATGAAAACCTTCAGATTCGCCTGTAAGCAGGTTGAGTTCCTTAAGGTTCCGATAAGTGTGGGAGTTGGACCCTGTGACCTTGGCACTTGGGGATTCAACCTAAGTCTTGCTCCTCTACTCCTCGTTATTGGGACATCATAAAACAATGCTTTCAATGGAAATGCTGATTGTGAGAATTTTAAAAAAGCATGACCAGATCAGCCCTTTTCCTTCTGCTTCGTAGGGAGGGTAAGCCAAGTTGCTTGGCCCTTTCAACTCCGCTTGGAATGTTAGCATATCCTAGCTTGAAGCACCACATAAATAGTTTACGTGTGTAGTTATTTTGAACGCTTTCAAGTAATTGGATGTGTTTCTTGAGACAAGGGTTAAAACGGAAGTACAAAACTCCATAATGGGTCTAACACAGCACTTGTATGCACACAGAAGAGCCCGAGAATCATTAGTTTTTAAAGTCTTGAACAGGTTATAAGTTCGATAGTTAGCTGACCTGAAAGGTCTTCAAGGAATTTAAAGTGGATCATAAGTCCAAATCACTCGATATAAGAATACCTAAGTCTTGATCCTTAGACTTCAATGAGCAGCACGAATACCAGCGAACAGAAATTAGCCGCTGCTCACCGCGCGAACGTCGGGGCGAATCTAGAGTTGTTACTGGAGACCAGGGCCGAGATCAAAGTCGCCAACGATCGCAATGCTGCTCTGGTTGAGTAAGTTCGAGCTTTCAGGGAGGAGAATTCGCTTTTAAAACAAGAGCTTGCTGACCTTATGAAATCCTCTCAGACTAGTGTGCCGACTCGAGCCGTGGAGGTTAGACATTCTTCGGGCAATTAGGATAGGGAGATGTCTAGGTCGATTATGTTGTCAAATGTCCCCAAACTGTCTTCATCTTCTGCTACTGAAAGATTGGCTCATGATTATAGTTATGTAGAGCAGCTTTTTGACCTTCTTGCAGTAGAATGTAAACCGGTGGCAGTGTACCGAATGGAAAAGTCGGACAGGAACTTTCTGCGACTAATAAAAGTTGTGTTACCTGCCAGCAGATTTCAAGAGCAAGCGGTACGGCATGCACCCAACCTGCACTTCTTTTCTCAAATGGGCATCTATCTCAGGCCCTCACTACCACTGGAGGAGAGGAAGCACAGGAGGAAAGCACGCCTACAAGCCAGGGCCTCTGCGATTGGGATATTAACCCCGGATACACGGCCCGCGGTGGATTCCCAATCCCAGACGGTTCTGTCTAGCACCAACACTGGTGGCGCTCCCTCGCAGTGCAGTGTTCCGTCGGGGAAATGCTGAAGGATCCCAGGGATATCTCTGAAAAAGTCACCTGTTTATTAGCTAACGTAAGATCTCTTGTAAGAAATTCGAATTCCTTGGTTGCAAATCTCCGCCGATATAAATATGACATTGTACTCTTAACGGAAACATGGTTAGGAAGTCATAATGATTTATACCCTTTATTAGGTGATGCCTGCAATCTGTACTCGGGAGTAAGATGTGATCGGACATCCCATAAAGGAGGAGGTGTTACATTGCTCCTACGTAACTCCTTCTCATATAAGGTAATATTCCAAGAATCTGTAGAAGATTGCTATGAGCAACTGATCTGTGATGTTTCGTTAGCGTCTAAAGTAGTCCGTTTCGTTCTGGTCTATAGAACACCCAGCTGCAGTGCTAGAGGTCCTACCAGCTTGCAAAGGCCATACGTGACTTTCTGTGAATAATGCCCGCAGCATTGTCTTAGGTGACTTTAATACTCCAGACCTAAGAGGTTCTAGCCCGAGCGCCGTGTCAAAGGTATTTTGCGATACATTCGATGCTCATGGTTTTGCATAGTTAGTTAGTGCTCCCACTAGAGGACGCTCCTTATATTAGGTTGTAACGAAATAAATGGCACTGAACCACTGTAAATTTAAACAGTTAATATCTCGGCTTGTAGGCAAGTTTATTAATCGAAATAAAAACCTTCTGATTCTACACATCTTTGCCAACGTGACACAAGCTTTTTTATCCCAGTAGCATAAAAATCAGAAGTTCTGGAATTGACGAAATCTTCGAAGGCACTTTCGGCATCCTGTTGGTATTTGAATATTTTCCCTACCAAGAAGTCGCCAAGATGCTTGAAGAAATGGTAGTCTATTGTGGAGAGGTCGGGAGAAAACGGAGGATGTGGTAGAGTTTCAATGCTCAGCTCATTCAATTTCTGCAACGTCATTCGTGCTACATGGGGGCGAGCATTGTCGTGCAGAAGGAGAACTCGCCTTCGGTTTACCAAGGCCGGCCGGATATCCTTCAACTTTTTCATCATTTCTTCAATTTCAATGCAGTACTTCTCTGCCGTGATGGATTCACCGGGAGGGAGGAAGCTGTGGTGAATAATTCCCAGCGAACACCACCATACTGTCACCATTACTTTATTTTGGTGCAATTCCGGCTTCGCAAAAACCTTGGGGCTCTCATCGCTGTCCACCCACTGTGCCGATCGTCGCCTGTTGTCGTACATTATCCATTTCTCGTCACAGGTTACGATGCGATCAAGGAATGGGTCCGCTTCGTTCCGTAGAAGCAGTGCGGACGAGATCTCATATCGTCGGTTTCTTTGCTCCTCAGACAGCTCGTGAGGCACCCATCTTTCCAGCTTTTTGGTCTTTCCAATTTCCTTCAGATGCCGGGCAGCTGTGTTGTGACTGACACAGACCTTCGAAGAACCTTCGCTATCTCCCTGGTACCTTTGTGTGGATCCTCCTCTACCACATCTCTCAGCTTGTCCTCATCAACATCACTATGCCTCCCACGACCTTCATGTTCTTCCAAGCTCTCATCTCCATTCCGGAACTTCTGATACCAACGATGCGCCGTCCGAATTGTGGAACATGCTTGACCGATTGCGGCGTTGATCTTCTCGTCCGCCTCCTTAGCTGTAGTGCCCAGCTTGAATTCATACAAGTAAATGCCTAGGATTACCCTTTTGTCCATCTGCAAAAAAGTCAATAAAACTCTAAAGTTTTTCCACTTTTACATAGAAAATTTGGTACTGTCCGGTAGTGCAAAGTTTGCGCTTCTAAATGATATGCCACATATTACGGTTTGTTCTTGATCAAACGCGCCAAAAAATGGCGCGAGCCAGTGCCATTTAATTCGTTACAACATAATAGGATCTACTTCTGTGCAATGAACGGAATCTTGTGAACACAGCTAGAACTTATCCGCCTATTGGGAACAGTTATCACTCTGCAATTGTTTTTAAGCTGGCCCTCGGTGCGAGGCATGAAAAACACAAACTAGTAAGAGATTTCAAGAATGCGGACTACAACAGTATAAAGCAATACCTCGCTGGTATTGATTGGATTGGCGTTTTTGGGAGAGGAGAATCGGTTAATGACGAGTATGAAACGTTTGTTGCTATCCTTCATCATGTCATAGAAATATTTGTTCCCATGAAAATGGTCAACACGGACTTGCGACATCTACCGTCTCACCTCCAGAAGATGCTGGATAAGCAAAGAGCTTTATGGACCATAGCCTGCTCATCTGATCATTACATGGCTAAGAAAAATTTTGAGCGTTCTAGAGCGAAAGTGGACAAAGCTTTATTTAAGTATAGTGTCTATGTGGAACGCAAAATCATTGGAACGGGTGATAAAATGGCACTGTATAGGTACATAAATTCCAGGCGTGGTCATACCATTGTCGTACCAAATTTAACTCGTGATGATGGTACCACAGCTTCTACTGATGAAGATAAGTCTAATCTGTTGGCATCGGAATTTCAAAAGGCGTATAACTCGTACACTGATGAATTGTCTTGCTCTGCAGAGTGAATTTCCAGTCAGTTTCCTCCAATGCAGGCTTCTCTGTGGTTCCACAGGGAAGAAATAACTGATATCTTAGAGAAGTGGCCCAAATCCTCGTTTACCTCTCCAGATTTCATTCCAGTCGCTTTTATAAAGAAGATTGCAGTGTATTTAGCCTTCCCTCTGGGACACATTTACAACTTGAGTTACATGAAAGGTGAGGTACCTTTGCGGAGGAAACATGCGCTAATCACACCGATTCTCAAGAAACCGCCTATTCACGATGCCAAAAACTACAATACCGCTCAAATTCTTTGCAAAAAAGACGCTTTGCGACGGATTAATCCGCAACAAAGCGTCGCATTGCCATAACTGTTTTCAAAGTTATTTGTTTAAAACCCAATTAACACCATTAGAAGCCCCGTCTCGTTTTCTATTCAGCGATCTAAACATAATCTAGAACGATTGCACAGTGAGCTAGTTATGAAGCTTTTGCTTCCTCGGCTCCGTTAATTGATTTACGACCCCTCCGAGATCACCAGTGGCATGTCCTTAAGGCTTTTCGTTGACGAGATTCATCGAAACTCAGAAATCCTCTATGGTTTTTGCAGATCTGTATTTTTTACGCATTAGGTGTTATTGTGGTACTAAATAGTGACAAATTTGAATAACATAGGCCCGATTTCGGATAAGCGCAAACGCGCGGAAACCTAAGATTCAGTTAAGAATTACCCAAATAGTAGCCTGCTACAGAAGGCAGTGTTCTACTATTCCATTGTGGGGACGGTGTTCTTTATAAAACGTGTAAAATGGCTTTGAAAAATGGACAGAAATTAATAGATTTTCTTTTTTCCAACAAGGGATTGGTCCAATCTCAATATGCGGAGTAGAATTTCTCCGATTTTTGAACTTCGGTTGTTTCTGTAAGGATAAGTACGAAAGCCGTGTTTTTTGTGGTCTACAGTAGACCACAAGCGCATTCGAATCTAATAAGAATGAAAAGATTTTGACCTTTCAAAGTAGATTTCTATGCGGCTAAAGTTTGACGAAAACAACAGAAAATTATGTTTCAGTCGCTTACCTCTTTGTGGATGAGTTTATTCGAAAAATCAACTGGACAGCATTTCTCAGCTCGTTGCGAGCTTTCCATGGATGTAATAATGTCCGTATTCAAACTGAAAACCATTTTCACCTCTTCGGCCGCCGAAACAAGTTT
>OX375867.1:53572444-53599963 GCA_947359475.1 Heligmosomoides polygyrus bakeri | reverse complement strand
CGAGATTCATCGAAACTCAGAAATCCTCTATGGTTTTTGCAGATCTGTATTTTTTACGCATTAGGTGTCATTGTGGTACTAAATAGTGACAAATTTGAATAACATAGGCCCGATTTCGGATAAGCGCAAACGCGCGGAAACCTAAGATTCAGTTAAGAATTACCCGAATAGTAGCCTGCTACAGAAGGCAGTGTTCTACTATTCCATTGTGGGGACGGTGTTCTTTATAAAACGTGTAAAATGGCTTTGAAAAATGGACAGAAATTAATAGATTTTCTTTTTCCAACAAGGGATTGGTCCAATCTCAATATGCGGAGTAGAATTTCTCCGATTTTGAACTTCGGTTGTTTCTGTAAGGATAAGTACGAAAGCCGTGTTTTTTGTGGTCTACTGTAGACCACAAAAACACGGCTTTCGTACTTATCCTTACAGAAACAACCGAAGTTCAAAAATCGGAGAAATTCTACTCCGCATATTGAGATTGGACCAATCCCTTGTTGGAAAAAAGAAAATCTATTAATTTCTGTCCATTTTTCAAAGCCATTTTACACGTTTTATAAAGAACACCGTCCCCACAATGGAATAGTAGAACACTGCCTTCTGTAGCAGGCTACTATTCGGGTAATTCTTAACTGAATCTTAGGTTTCCGCGCGTTTGCGCTTATCCGAAATCGGGCCTATGTTATTCAAATTTGTCACTATTTAGTACCACAATGACACCTAATGCGTAAAAAATACAGATCTGCTAAAACCATAGAGGATTTCTGAGTTTCGATGAATCTCGTCAACGAAAAGCCTTAAGGACATGCCACTGGTGATCTCGGAGGGGTCGTAAATCAATTAACGGAGCCGAGGAAGCAAAAGCTTCATAACTAGCTCACTGTGCAATCGTTCTAGATTATGTTTAGATCGCTGAATAGAAAACGAGACGGGGCTTCTAATGGTGTTAATTAGGTTTTAAACAAATAACTTTGAAAACAGTTATGGCAATGCGACGCTTTGTTGCGGATTAATCCGTCGCAAAGCGTCTTTTTTGCAAAGAATTTGAGCGGTATTGTATAGGCCCATAAGGATCACTTTTGTGTTTGCAAGAGTGTCTGAGAAAGTTGTTAAGAAACATATTATGGAGCATCTTTTGCACAATGGTGTCATTTCAGAGAACCAAGCACGGTTTCGTGAAGGAGAGGTCTGTAGAAACCTCTGTATTTACTGCCTTAAATGACTGGTCTCGAGCAGTAGAGGATAAGTGTGGCACAGATGTGGTCGTCTTCGACTTTACGAAGGCCTTTGACAAGGTCCCGATATCCAAGTTATTCTTCAAAATGGAGATGGTAGGCATACACTTCAGAATTATAAGATGGGTTAAGGATTTCCTCTCGGCAAGAACCTACCAAGTTTGTGTGAAAGATGAGTTCTCACCTTCGTATCTTGCGTGCAGTGGTGTGCCACAAGGCGGAGTCCTATCGCCTCTGCTATTTGTTATATATACGTATGAGTTTACTGCCATTTCGCGTTTTGGTGTGGTGTGGAAGATGTACGCAGACGACATAAAGATTTACAAGTGTATCAAAAGGATGGATGATGTTAGCGATTTACAGGCAGCAATTGAGTATGTCGACCAATGGTCCAAACAGTGGGAGCTCCCATTGTCAGCGGAGAAAACCAAGAGCATGCTAATTGGTCCGAAGGGTGAGACACCGGTTCCATACAAACTACAATCCACAAGTCTCATGACTGTAGGGGAAGTTCGAGACCTTTTTTGATTAATACTAACCTGAACTTCAGCAGTTACTACAGAACACTTGCAGGCAAAGCGAACTATACCATCTACACTCTGTTCAGGCTTCTATGATCGAAGGATCCCCAAGTTTATTTAAGGTTTATAAATCCTATGTTCGACCTATATTGGGGTTTGGAATAACTGTTTGGAATCCTTGGAAAAAGAAGGATATCGATTTCTTGGAAAGCGTTCAGAACAGTTTTACCCGAAAGCTATATTTGAGATGTTATGATGTCAACTACTTGCAGCTGCCCAATGGCCTAGAAAGGGCAAAACACTTGGCCTTCCAATGCTGGCTAGTAGAAGAAGAGAGGCTGATCTCACCATGATAATCAATCAATTCTAACTCAGAGGCTCTCCATAAATCCCCTTTCGCTTTTCGGTGTACCGTTGACTAGAACTATTAGAGGTAAACTACGGCTTAACGTCGCAGTTGCAAAGACAAAGATTACGACAAACTTCTTCACCTATAGGAACCTCAGCCAATTCAACACGTTACTAAGTGACGACAAAATGTCGTTGGGGTTGTCTGTACAGGCCTTCCGTATACTTATTGAGAAGTGACCTGTTATTGTCAATTCTTAGTCTATTTCCTGGAATTTGTCCCTGATTGTACTGTTTTGGTTACATTTAGCAGAGACATCACTTTGCAGTTATTTGTTCACTGTTCCTTCAGACGTTACTGTGTAGTTATTTTTTTTATGTTTTTTTTTTCATTCTATTTCTTAATTTTACACGTGTGATCACATTCCACGTTTTTAAATAAATAAATAGAGATTGATCAACCTTAAGGCCCCACACAGTTCTGCGGCAACGCCGCTCGCCGCAATGGCTAAAGATAGGGCAGGGACGGTTACCCAGAGCAGTAAATCGAAATGTCGATAGAGATGTGAAGCCGATTGGGGAACGATCACTGATTTTATTCGGACGGCCAGATGCAAGAATATAGCAGCGGAAGGACCCACTGGTGCTTTACAAAGGAGGCCCGTTCTTCCCCCCCCCCCCCCCATCCCGCCGAGCGCGTGAACTGGTTCGCGATGGGCGCTCCTCGCGCAATTAGCGCCGCCCCTCCGCATGCTGGGGGAAGAACGGGCCCCCCTCCCAGGGATACCGCCGCCGGCAAGGTCGGCGTCCCTGCCCTATGGTTGAGGATAGGACCGCGGTGTGGGGGCCTTTAGGACCTCGTTCGGCACAGAAGCGAGCAAAAGAAACAACACGCATTTCCATAAATAGTCACTTCATCCTAATTGACAAAACGGCAGGCGTTTCGCGTCTTGTAAATCGGAATGGAAATTGCATTTTGTCTTGCAAACATTTGCTCACGGAAGAGGAAGGCAAAGAATCTCGGAAAGAGTCCCGAGAGCTATCTGCTCCTAATGCTCACGCTGTCCACAAGTGTGTACTCGGACGCAAAGAGGAGTTCGAAAGGCAGCACTGCCCTGTTCCGTAAAACCCTTTCATAGTGCTCTTCGTCTCTTATGAATTAAGTACTCATATTCGGAAGTGTCTGAGCAGCTGTGGAATTCGGTTGTTGTAACTGATATATAGGAGTCTTATAGCCGCGAAGCCCGCAATAACCAATATGATCTTTCCACTGGGACCACAACTGCATGGTTTACTGCTCAGCTAGATGGGAAGGCAACTGCACCGCTTAATGATCCTGATGCGCCAATTTGGGGCGGAGAACATTATATGGAAGAAAGGCGATCTCAGCACATCAGCATTAAAGTGTGACCTGATGTGAGAGGAAAGCTTGGAAAGGCTGCCATAGGATCCACTCTCACCAAGCAGAGGACCTCGGAGTGAAGGTGGAAAATTTGGAGCACGAGATTCAATCCTACGTTCACAAAATCCTCAGTGCGTTCTGGATTTAATTTACATCAGATATCCTACTATCCTACTATATATAAAGCAGCAAGCGTGTGTCACTGTGTGTGTGTGTCACTGTGTGTGTCACACCGTCCGTCCGTCCCACTGAGTTGGGGCGCGGCAGCCGAACACGTCGAGAACCGTGCATGGCGAGCCGGAGAGGTACCGAGCACGTCGGCAACCGTGCATGGCGAGCCGTAGACGTGCCAAACACGTCGGCAACCCTGCATGGCGATGCCGTAGACGTGCCAAACACGTCGGCAACCGTGCATGGCGAGCCGTAGACGTGCCAAACACGTCGGCAACCCTGCATGGCGAGCCGTAGACGTGCCAAACACGTCGGCAACCGTGCATGGCGAGCCGTAGACGTGCCAAACACGTCGGCAACCGTGCATGGCGAGCCGTAGACGTGCCAAACACGTCGGCAGCCCTGCATGGCGATGCCGTAGACGTGCCGAACACGTCGACAACCGTGCATGGCGAGCCGCAGACGTGCCGAACACGTCGGCGGCGCGAAACTTCGGCCTTGGGGGTAATCGAGGTCGCTGAACACGAATCTGAAGTCGGATCAATCGATATCGATCGATATTATCGATTTTTTGAGGATGGCGTTCAAGTGGCGCGAAACTTCGGCCTTGGGGGTAATCGAGGTCGCTGAACACGAATCTGAAGTCGGATCAATCGATATCGATCGATATTATCGATTTTTTGAAGATGACGTTCAAGCGGCACGAAACTTCGGCCTTGGGGGTAATCGAGGTCGCTGAACACGAATCTGAAGTCGGATCAATCGATATCGATCGATATTATCGATTTTTTGAGGATGTCGTTCGGGCGGCACGAAACTTCAGCCCTGGGGGTAATCGAGGTCGCTGAACACGAATCTGAAGTCGACCAATCGATATCGATCGATATTATCGATTTTTTGAGGATTTTGTTCAGGCGGCACGAAACTTCAGCCCTGGGGGTAATCGAGGTCGCTGAACACGAATCTGAAGTCGGATCAATCGATATCGATCGATATTATCGATTTTTTGAGGATGGCGTTCAAGTGGCGCGAAACTTCGGCCTTGGGGGTAATCGAGGTCGCTGAACACGAATCTGAAGTCGGATCAATCGATATCGATCGATATTATCGATTTTTTGAGGATGGCGTTCAAGTGGCGCAAAACTTCGGCCTTGGGGGTAATCGAGGTCGCTGAACACGAATCTGAAGTCGGATCAATCGATATCGATCGATATTATCGATTTTTTGAAGATGGCGTTTAAGCGGCGCGAAACTTTGGCCCTGGGGGTAACCGAGGTCTCTGAACACGAATCTGAAGTTTGTTTTTGAGGTATGAAGGTCTAAAAGTTGGGAAAAGAAGATGGTCGGAGTGTTCTCTTCTCGGGGTTTGGGGGCGAAGCCCCCAACCAGTCGGAGGCGGCCGCTAGGCCGCTGAACGACTGGTATATAAAGCAGCAAGCGTGTGTGTGTGCGTGTGTCTGTCCGTCCGTCACACTTGAGTTGGGGCGCGGCAGCCGAACACGTCGGCAACCGTGAATGGCGAGCCGCAGACGTGCCGAACACGTCGGCAACCGTGCATGGCGAGCCGTAGGCGTGCCGAACACGTCGGCAACCGTGCATGGCGAGCCGTAGACGTGCCGAACACGTCGGCAACCGTGCATGGCGAGCCGCAGACGTGCCAAACACGTCGGCAACCGTGCATGGCGAGCCGCAGACGTGCCGAACACGTCGGCAACCGTGCATGGCGAGCCGCAGACGTGCCGAACACGTCGGCAACCGTGCATGGCGAGCCGTAGACGTGCCGAACACGTCGGCAACCGTGTATGGCGAGCCGTAGACGTGCCGAACACGTCGGCGGCACGAAACTTCGGCCTTGGGGGTAATCGAGGTCGCTGAACACGAATCTGAAGTCGACCAATCGACATCGATCGATATTATCGATTTTTTGAGGATGGCGCTTAAGTGGCGCGAAACTTCGGCCTCGGGGGCAATCGAGGTCGCTGAACACAAATCTGAAGTCGACCAATTTTTGAGGATGACGTTCAAGCGGCACGAAACTTTGGCCTGGGGGTAATCGAGGTCGCTGAACACGAATCTGAAGTCGGGATAATCGATCCATCTCGATTAACATAAAAGTCAGAAGGCCTAGGGAAGAATAGGAAACTCGTAGCGGCCATGGCGTTCTATTCTCGGGGTTTGGGGGCGAAGTCCCCAACCAGTCGTAGGCGGCCGCTAGGCCGACGTACGACTGGTATCAGATATATCAGGTCCCAATGTCCACCGAAGCAGTCCTCTATAAAGGACAAGAGATCAACCCTAGGTTCAAAGGTGCAACGGTGGAGGACAAAGAACAAGATCAGTCGCAGCCAGTGTCGAGTGGAAAAGTGGTCCGTGAGGTGCAATCGGATTAGAAAATCTCACACCCGATTGAAAATGTAAGCCCTTCTGTGACTGAAGCTACTAAAGGTTCAGTTCCATGGTTTCCATTCTTTTTTTTCCTTTGTGGTATTGTGGAAGAAGGATTAGGTGGAGGCCTTGAGACTGCATCGCATATGGAGTGAAAGGGAGGCGTCATAGCGCTTGTTTACAATTAATGAATTTCTTATAAAAAATGTAGTGTGGTGTAAGGTTGTTTGAAAAACAATGCGGATCCTAACTTGCCTATTGTGCTCTATCCACGGTGTCCAAAAGGGAATCCAACATTCGAATGGCATCCTTGAATATTCCAATAATTGCAGCTCTTTGACAAGTTTCGAATATTCGAATGGAAATTTTTCCAGAACAAAATATAAATCCGCTCTTGAACAGAGGAGTCAGACAAGCAGTTTTCGATAGAGTGTTAGTTATCAGAAGTAAGCAGCTGCATGCGAGGCGCATTCAGAGAGGTTGTATGTCATCTCTGATTCCGACTAAGCTTCTCAGAGAACGAAATGCCTCCCATCTATTTTTTCCGATTGTTGACTGGATTAGGGAGGGTGGGATTGGTGTTCATCTAGACTGCTAAGATGCGCTACACATTATTCCTTTCCCGTGGAGGTAATTTGAAGGTGTACCTGACCCTAACGAAGAAATGTGGTGGCTTACCGCTGAACGAATCAGATTTTACCATTTATACAACTGCGGGTTGAATGCGTGGATGGATGAGTGGCTTATTCCAGAGTTGAGTCATGAGTTTCCCCCTGCCTACTCGCAACAGTTCTGTTCTGTTGTCTATATGTTGAATGCGTGGCGCAATCAATAGAATTTCCAGTCCAGCGTTCTCTACCATAATACCTTAGATGGTACAGCTTCGATTCATCAGTGCTTCCTGTCCTTTTGTCTGCTCCAATAAGGAAAGCAGAGTGGCGTCCATCAATCGCAGCCCGGAATGCGCCACGCGTTCTACTTCTTCGGTGATCGGAGGATCAACACCGGGCCGCTGTATTGGGAGTGCGAACAATGGTTAGGCGATGTACGACGTTCTCAGATGGCACGAGGGACCGTAAGGCCTCGTGCATAGTTCCCATCGCCGCGATGGAATCGCGGCGATGAGTTTTGCAGAGCGACGCGAAAGAATTTGAATTTCTCAGCGCTCGTCGCATCGCTCATCGCTCTGCAAGGGAGCGCGACGGCGATCCGTCCAGGAGCAACGCTAAACACCGCGCGCGGCGCGAATAAGTATGCCATACCCGCGATGGGCGCGGGAAGCCATCGCGCATGCCGACCGCCACTGTTGCGGCGGCCGCGTCGAAGTCCTCTTTGACTATTCGGCCGCGTGCGGCGGAATGGCCATGAACTGAGCGCCGCGATGGCATCGCGGCGATGGAAGTATGCCCCCGGTCTAAGGACAGGCGAGTGGACTGTCTATACGGCGCAAGTCGGATGCTGGTACTGTGACCCTCGTCAAGAAGATTTTTAAAACCAAAAATTGATTTCGGACTACTGTTGAATTCAAAGTCGGATGGAGCGTATCTTCATCAACTGGTTTTCCAGTTTGAAACAATTTTTTAGTGACCAAGAGCTTCTGTCAGCTTAATGTGCATTAAAGCACCAGAAATCTCTGTCATCCTAACGAAGGGTCACATGTGGAGGGCCAGAAGGGCTTTCCGTATGTCTTCGAACCTATAATTTGCATTGCCCCAGGAAACCAGTAGGCGGAGCGATCAGTGGTCATAAAATAGAATTTTCCGAATTTATCGATTTTACCGCAATTTTTTTTCGGCAAGAAATGTTCGTTAAAAAATTACCGAAAAAATACAACACGCACCCCCGGTCTGGACGCCACAGGTACAGTTTTACAACGCACTAAACAGAACGACAGACTTGGAGCTTAGGGTGCCCATGCAAAAGCTTAAAATTTATCCGCTAGTCAAAAAAATATCCGATTGTAGAATATTGCCTACCGTCAATCTTTGAATTCGGATGAATACTCGGTTTTTGAAGATTATTGTTATTTTAATATGAAGGAATGTACGGAAATGAATAGCCTCTAAATATTCGGCAATTCGCGTAGAAACTCGGATTGGAATAGTTATTCGGACACATTCATTCGATCAGAAGTTTCCGCTGAATTGGGTGCGCTAGAGTTTTCAGAGGCTGCCTCTGAAAACTCTAGCGCACCCAATTCAGCGGAAAGAAAGGGAACGCGAAACGAGTGAGTGTGGCAGCCTTGTGGCAGGGTTTAGCTGTTCGACGTATTCTCCGCTCTCTCGCAGCTATAAGCCTGCACAGTGCAGTGAAGAATGATCGGCTGGCTTGGCGGAAGAGCGGTTCAGCGTCACTCCTCACGTTCTCAGTGCACTCCTTTCGATACTCCGAGGCTTCAGCAGTTAGCGAGAAGTAGGCGAGTACATGCGTGGGTTACCGCCGAGGCCGTGCCACTCCCAGCTGTCAGCTGCGGCCAGCAAATGACGAGAGGATGCACACGAGCAGATCTGCGGTGATTCTTCCGACGCAAGTGGAATGTGACCAACCTCAACGACGAGAAACAGAAGATGGATGGTGAGCAGTGCAACCTCGAATGGTACGGGCACCACCGCTGGACTCAGTAGCATAAATAGAACGGTCGGGAGCTGCAGAACTAGAGACAGCGTCCAGAAACCAGAAATAGCAGGAATCTGAAATGAAGCAGCAGCTGCAGTGGAATTTTCGGCCCGTAGGACTTGTATCTGGCCCAATAAATGTGGAATATCCAAAGAACAGTGTGCTAGCACGTTTCCAAATAGTATCAAGTCATCGACGCATTATCTCATTGACGCTCTACCTCTCACAACTCATCACTGAGGTTCTTGGTGGACTAGTAGCATGCTCTGACTGAAGGAACATTGACGAGGACGAAGTTAAGGTTCAAATTATTGTCCTGAAATGCAGAACCCATGCGATCTCTAATGAGGTTGAAGTCGCCAGGGTACAATAAACACCTCTGAGGTCAGACTTTGCCAATGCACACCGGAATTGCTGCTTCCCGCCAGTTATTTTCATGACATCCGCTCTAGGTTGAGGATTAATCGTCATCTCGGCAAACACATTTGTAAAAGTTTTCCAGCATGATGACGGCAAAACTCCGTCTACTACTTCGTTTGATTTCGATTCAATGCCCGATTTTCCTTGGTTTGATACAAAAACAATCTTTGATTTATTAATGAAATGGCCGAGGTCTACATCTGTAACACCTGACGGTATCCCGCTTTTCTTTTTTCAAAAAGTTGCTACTGTTATATGTGGTCCTCTTGCATATCTCTTCAATCAGTCATTGATGTACAGTGAGGTTCCCCTGCGTTGGAAACATGCATTTGTTACGCCCGTTAAAAAGAAGGAACCGGCTTACAACCCTGAGAAATATCGACCACTTAGTATAACTTCCATCTTGTGTAGGCTTTTTGAAAAGGTGCTAAAGATCTAAAGAACCACATAATCAGTTATGTTCTCTCTCGTGGAATTATCATTCAAGAACAGCATGGATTTGTTCCAGGGCGTTCTGTGGAATCTAATTTGCTTGAATGTCTCGATGACTGGTCAACTGCAATTAATAACAAACACTGTTGCGACATCATATATTTTGATTTCGCAAAAGCGTTTGATCGAGTGTGCCATAGAAAGCTCCTATTAAAGTTGGAAATATTATGCTTTCATCCAGTTCTCATCAAATGGATTGCTAATTACCTATCTGGCAGAACATTCCAGGTGAAAATAGGGGAAACCTTATCTGATGTTAAGCCTATCTTAAGTGGAGTTCCACAAGGTGGTGTACTTTCACCTATTCTTTTCAATATTTATACAGCTGATTTACCTCTTGTAGTCCAAAATCTTGACGTATCTATAAAAATGTATGCTGATGATGTCAAAATTTATAGTGTAGTTATGAAACCAGTTGACTCTAGTAGACTCCAATCAGCTATTGAATCTTTGGTTAAGTGGGCAAAAGATTGGCAATTACCCTTATCTCCTGAGAAGATAAAATTTATGCAATTAAATGCCAATTCACAGACTTGCGCGCGTATATACAAAGTAGATGGTGTTATGGTCTCACCCGTTGGTTCGTGACAGCCTGGATTTCTCGGGCAATATTAGAATTCGATGTATACAAGCAATTATGCGAACGTATCATATTTTCAAAGGGCTTTCTAGCAAAAACAAGGCTATCCTTCTACGCGCTCACAAAACTTACGTCCGTCCTATAGTAGAATCTAGCACTACAGTATTCAATTCTTGCAGGAAAAAAGACATCTATTGCATTGAAAGGAGCGCAAACTGGTGGTACGCACTGGCGATTTCAGGTATGAAGGATTGCCAAAGGCTCTAGTAAGGAATAGATGCCTTGAATTGCCTTCGCTTGCATCTCGGCGCAAAGTAATTGATGTACACACGGTTCATAAGATATTGCTTAACGGATACAGCGGTAATAAGTGTAGTATGAAACAGTTGTTTCGTGTCACGAGTTCAAGCACCAGAGGCTGTGCATTCAAAATCGCGTTAACTCGTCCTAAAGCGACACTATACGCTAAGTCCTTTACGTATAGAGCAGGAATTACATACCTTAAGGTTACGAAGAGCCTGGCTAATGGGCTATCCCTAATCCAGTTCAAGAGGTTAGTCAGCAAAAAATTACTTCAGTATGATGCTTCTAGGTGAACCATAGAGTAATACCGACTTCTACTGTTTGCTTGTTGTTCATAATGATGTTATGTTATGCTTTAATTAGTGTTCTTGTGTTTGAGATATTGTTCTTCTTCTATGTTTGCCTTTTGCAAATGTAATAAACTTATAACGTATAACTTATCTGTTAACCAATGTAGACGTCATACTCTGGATGGCATACGTCACACTTTGTCATTTTCATATTTACGCACTGCCGAAAAGATGGGGCTGTTAGCGGACTGTAAGCGCTGCAGGCTGTTCTAGAAAATGGGAAGAGTCTATACCAGTGAAGTGCAGAATAATGCATAGACAATGCTAACACACACAAATTACAAGTTTGCAAATAAGCTTAATCATCGCTCTAGCGCTCGTAGCAAAAGAACAAATCCAAGAGTAGTTGCCACCAAGCGCTGGAATAATGATTGTGCAAAGTCGAAGGCCTGGAATCCTAGATGAGTGCTACGACAGGTTCATGCTCGCGTTCATGGTTCATGTTGGGTAAGAGAAGGTGCGATGTCGTTCTATGCTCCATAGCGTTCAGTGGATACGGCATTTATAGCCTCTCCAGCGTCAGTCACCGGCTTCGCCGCCCTGCTTTAAGCCACGAGATGCAATGATATTGGAAAAAGGTGACAATGGGGATCACCGTACATTAAACTCACAAGAGAGGTTCCACGGGGCGGCTGGCTCCCCTACCTCAACGCACAGGTTAAAGTACCACAGGCATAATCAGCATGAAATGATTCCGCAAGAGAAGCTCTAACAAGGGAGGTCAATGAACTTCCCGTGGCAATTTTTAAAGTGACCTATTGAAGGTTGTAGGGGACTGCATGAGAAGCACCGTAGTGGTTTTCAAATTTCCTGCGGACATCTGGGTAGGTCAAAAATTGCAAAAAACCATTTCACTTCAGTGCGGGCCGATAAAGCCAAACTGACGTCTGGAACTGCCATATCGTGAATAGAATCTAACCTGTAAAAGGTTCGGGATTGGAACAGTAGCATAATCACAGCGATTTCACTATTTGCTTGTTAGCGGTACAGTGACCGAAGTGGAACATTGAGGTGCGCCGCTCATCACCAACGCCGCATCGACAGGATGGCCGAGTGGCTATGGGGGCAGGCTTGCGGGAAGGGTGTCGGGGGTTCGGATCCGAAGGTTCTCCACCTACGTTGCTGGTCTTGCTTCTTCCATTTTTGTCGATATAAAGTGTATCTTAACCGCGGTAGTGTACTGTACTGACATTATAACTCTATTTTAACCTGGATGATACGATATAAACACAAAAATAAACACCAAAGCAACAGCGTTCATAATACATAATTCGATTGGCCATTGAGGAGCAGGCGACTTTTCTTTGCCTACAAAATAGATAACTTCAGAACTCCAAAGATATTTTATTTTTATTTATTATTTATATTTTTATTTTAATTGTTCCCCTTCCCGCAAGCCTGCCCCGCATAGCCACTCGGCCATCCTGTCGATGCGGCGTTGGTGATGAGCGGCGCACCTCAATGTTCCACTTCGGTCACTGTACCGCTAACAAGCAAATTGTGAAATCGCTGTAATTACGCTACTTTCCAATCCCGAACCTTTTGCAGGTTAGATTCTAACCACGACATGGCAGTTCCAGACGTCGGCTTTGCTTTATCGGCCCGCCCTGAAGTGAAATGGTTTTTTGCAATTTTTGACCTACCCAGATGTCCGCAGGAAATTTGAAAACCACTACGGTGCTTCTCATACAGTCCCCTACAACCTTCAATAGGTCACTTTTAAAATTGCCACGGGAAGTTCATTGACCTCCCTTGTAAGAACATTCTGCTGTTTCATTTGCGCCTCTGTACATGTCAGGTAGTTGTGTTATTTGCCTACACACTAGAAGTGGCGACTGCTAATAAGTGGAGTAATTTATCAGATTCGGTGTAGTGAGAGTGGTGACACATAAATTGAGGAGGCTAATAGACCGCTGGGGATACGTATCAAAGAACACCTAGCTGGGAAGCGAGGTGGTAACCCTCTAACACCAATAGGCAAGCACAGAATTGAAGTTCACAACGGTAATGACTTTAATATCGAGTGCAAGATTTTGGCGTTCGAGGCCTAGATTTTTTCGCGCAAGGCGCTCGAAGTGGTTTGAATTTCTCCTAGAATGAGCTACAGAAATGAGTGTCTGTCTATCACCAACGATCTGCTCCCGTTTTCACCGCTCTGCGAGCTCAACGAGCGAGATGGGGTCCTAGTGAGTCTCATTCGCTACTGGTCTGCTAACGTATAGTCAGTTTTCCCGGTACCCTCCGCTCTGCAGAGATAGTAGTGGTAACGAAAAACCTCATTGTTGATAAATCTTCACTACTTTTATTTATCTTCTTACAAGGGAAGAGTCTGAAGCGTATGTCAGAACGGGGGAGCAAGTCATATAGGGGGAATCCGCACCCCTCAATTCGTATAAAAATGTGTTTATTTTTTTGCCAAGTCGTTAAACCCAAAGAATAGGAAGAAACCCCTTGAATTCACAATGGAATACGGCGCATCACGAGTTTGGAGGTCTTGTACGACTACGATGCCTCTGCAGACAAGCGGCTCGGAGAGCAGTGGGAGTGGAGTTGCTTCATGCAAGTAAGGTCGGGGTTTGGTCCTTGTGCGCTGCTGTATCTTTGCATTTCAACTGACTGGTTAAGATTTGGGGATTCTGAGTCTATACCATTTTCAGACGTTTTTATGATTAATTTTCCAGCTGTGGTATTCAACACGATGATGTAGAATTGCTCAACATCGGTGATACACAGGTACAAAGTGCATGAAGCACCACTGGGCATAATAAGGGCAACGTATAAAGGCTGTAGGCTCCTCACAATCTATTTCCATACAGGGACCAATAAACTCGGGAAAACCCTGCTCGGATTTTCAAAAGAGACCAGGAGGTGACGTCGGAGGTGGTTCAAGTGAGAAACGCGGTCTGTGGATCCCGCAAGTTAACCTAAACGATACACTCTATCCCTCATCTTCGCCTGTGTCCTGGAAATCAGAGGTCTGCTGGAGGTTTTCTAAAACCTAACACCAACAAGAAACGTACAGCACCCGGCCCTGACAGGATTAGACCCGAACACCTGAAGAACCTCCCGCCAGCGCTCATCAACACCCTGGCGCGGCTCTTCACACGTTACCTGTCGGAGTGCAAGGTTCCATCTCAGTGGAAGACCAGCAAGACCGTCTTGCTGTACAAGAAGGGAGACGTGCACGACATTGGCAACTATCGCCCGATCTGCCTGCTGTCCGTAGTCTACAAGCTGTTCACTCGACTCATCCTGAATAGGATCAGCAGAACGCCGGATGAAGGACAGCCACGCGAACAAGCAGGATTTCGGAGAGGATTCAGCACGATCGACCACATACACACCATTACGAAGCTCATCGAAGTATCGCGAGAGTATAAGCTGCCGCTGTGCCTTACGTTCATCGACCTGAAGAAGGCATTCGACTCCGTCGAGACTGAAGCGGTCCACGAAGCCCTGCTCACTCAGGGCGTTCCTACTCAGTACATCAGAGTCCTTCGAGAGCTGTAGAGTGGATTCACGACCAAGATCTCTCCATTCTACAACGACGTCGTCATCGACGTAAGGAGAGGGGTTCGGCAAGGGGATACCATATCCCCGAAGCTCTTCAGCGCCACCCTCGAAAACGTCATGCGCGAACTAGAATGGGAAGACATGGGAGTGAAGGTCGACGGCCAGCAGCTGCGCCATCTTCGTTTCGCTGACGACATCGTGCTCATAACACCGAACATCAGTCAGGCGGAGCGAATGCTGGCCGACTTCGATCGTGTATGTGGGAATGTTGGACTGCAGCTGAATCTTACGAAGACGATGTTCATGAGGAACGGACAAGTTTCTGATGCCCCATTCTTGCTCAACGGAACGAACATCTCCGAATGCTCCAGCTACGTGTATCTGGGTCGCGAAGTCAATATGGCCAACGACCTAGCGCCGGAGCTGAGCAGGAGGAAACGAGCGGCTTGGGGAGCTTTTAAGAGCGTCGAAGAAGTCGCGAAAAAGACGAAGAACGTCCGACTCCGTGCCCACCTATTCGACTCTACCGTTCTTCCTGCCCTAACATACGCCTCAGAAACCTGGGCTATGCGAAAGCAGGATGAACACGCGATCAGCGTCGCGCAGCGTGGAATCGAGAGGACGATGCTCGGAGTGACACGACTCACGCAAGTGAGAGGAGGCCTCCGGAGTTCCGAGCTTCGCCGACGTTCGAAGATCAGAGACGCTGTCGCGTGGGCCAAGTTGTCGAAAATTAGGTGGGCCGGCCACGTAATGCGCTTCGCAGACACCCGCTGGACGAGAGCCGTTGCCGACTGGATTCCGCGGGATGTCAAGAGAACACCAGGACGCCCACCAACGCGTTGGTCGGACTTCTTCGTGAAAGCCCTGAACGACCGATATGACGCTCTTCGTGTCCCTCGAGCGAGGAGGATCCATTGGACCACTCTGGCACGCGACAGGGACGAATGGAGACGCTGCTGGCGCCCGCTCGAGCAAGTCGATGATCAACGGGACGACAGGTGACAGGTGACAGGTAACACCAACAATGTCTGCCGATGCACGAGCAGTGATCCACATGCTCCCTCTGAAGTGTGGTCCACCTTTAGATAAGGAACATTCGAGGGAAGAAATCAAGCTGGCCGAACGGACGACCATACTATACTCAAGGACTTCGAAGCACGTCAACTTTAAGTTGACGAAGACGTTGTGATTAAAAATCCGGTCAGTAATAAACAAGTCGCAAAAAGGTACTCTCCGCAGCGTGCAGCTAGAAAATGCTCCGAAAACGTCTGAAAACGGTATAGACGTTTTCTGCGCATCAGTCGAAATGCAGAAATGCAGCAGCGCACAACAACCAAACCTCCGACCTTCCTTGCACGAAGCAACTCCTCTTCCACTGCGCTCCGAGCCGCTTGCCGGCAGAGGCATCGCGGGCTTACAAGACCCCCAAACTCGTGATGCGCCGTATTCCATTGTGACTTCAAGGACCTCTACTCCTTGTGTTCAACGACTTGGCAAAAAAAACACATTTTTATACTAATTGAGGGGTGAGGATTCTCCCGTTCAGACCTACACTTCAGACTCTTCCCTTGTTAAAGTTTTGACACGAGGTAAAAAAGAATGATTTAAGTAATGGAAAGCCTACTATTGACCTCTTCTTCAGGAGGAAAACGCCAACAGAAGTATGTCTCTATCCGTCAGTTAGAGGATTATCCGAGTGCTATTATATAATATGTACCTCTAACTTTCAACGGCATACGACTTGTGTAGCATTCAAAATAGCGGGTCTTCACCGTTTCTTAGGCATGAATGATAATTGCGCATTTTCACGTTCTCTCGCCACTGATTTTTATTTTAACACAATAGACACTGCCCGCAAAAGAAGCTACTAACCTTTTCGCCGAGGTTTCCAGCAACAGCAAGGGCGAGACGAATCACTTCCACCAAGACGTACACAAGCAGGACAGCAACCAGTATTACCTTATAGGTAACTGAGAGGTAGGAATACTGAAACGGAAGTTCCTTCTTACGAAGACATTGGTTACCTTAGCCTTAACCTGGTTGTTTCCAAGGGAGAGACTGACCTTTATATTCAGACACCAGATCACGCCGATGAACAGGAACGGTGCGAAACACACGTTCAGATGAACTGCTACTTGAAGAGGAAGGCTTGACAACGACTCTGAATCGTTCTGAATCACGCACTGGAGTAGATTTCCTGCTACAATCTGCTTAAGTGCCAGTGAGTAAGCCTCCTTTCGAAGCTACCCAAACGACTGCGAGCTGATCTGTAGCTCTGGCGAACTTTTGTGAACTTTCAATGAATGTGTTATGTACTTTACAAGAGATCAAGCGGCGGTATGGCAGCATAGAGCTGGCGACTTCGAAGGTAACATGCCTTGGCCACAACGGTTTCCTTCGTCGATCTCTTTGATCCATTAATGAAGAAAAGCACACACTACATTAGCTTTTCTAAGTAAGCTTCCACTCCATCCACCAAAATAACCATGCGTGGCACACTCCGAATAGGTATTGATTAACGAGGTGGTTCATCCTCACTGTTGCCATAAATGAACAGTTCTCCCAATTTCGGGACGAAAGATCAGGAAAGCTGCTTGTTTCCCAGCATGTTTGCTCCAAGAAGGCGCATTCCAACGTTATAGACGCCCCACCTGATTCTCGTAATGGCGGACAGCGCGTCGAGTCGCTGGGAGCGGCCATGCGAACAGCAGCAGAGCTCTCATCCGAATCCGGGACCCAAGCGAAGAGCGTTGCTATGGAGACGCCTCACACGCGTGTGCTAGCCCTGCGCAACCCATTTCAGACAGTTCCAAGCTTGCTCAACGCACTGTGAGGAGAACGTTGCGAGGATGCCGGATTCGACCCTCGACGGATTGCAGCTTCAATGAAGCAGACCTGCTAACTGGTGCGTTGAGCCCAGAGCAAGGGCCAGCGTGTGGTTCGATTTTTACCGAAAATTTACGCTTCCTCCCCTCCCAGAGTGCGTCTGGTACGACCCCCGCCCTTGTGCAGCTCACCGTTTTATTTCCTGTCTGTATTGAATTTTCAATTGTTTTATGCGACTTTTATACTTTAATAGGTTCTTCTTTCTAGGCGCAGCATCGACTGTGTCAGATTAGCTCAAGGAAGAGTGCTATTGAGTAATTGTTTGATGGAGTTATTTGTTAGATAAAACGCTGACAAGGTTTTGATTGTTTACAGTTGAAAATAAAGCACAATTGCGAGCAGTTGTCGAATTAATCACAACGAGTTCAATTTTTCAGACTCTCCGAGGATCTCATGGACACGACACATTTTTGTACCTGAAGGGGCAACATCTGCATTCGAAATTGTACTCTATAAAATGTCGGGTGTTATTTGCTGAAACTGACTTAAGTGCTGTCTCCATGAAATTTTTGAGACACTCTTGGAATCGATGACGGAAGCGCAGCTGAAGGATGGACTTCTCATGGAAAAAAATTTCTACCTTCTGAAGGAAGAATATCAGAGAGCGAAAATCGTTCCATCTTAAAGTACAAGATGTGATTATTATACGAGAAAAAACTAAGCTTCTTCGCAGCGATCTTCGATATGATTATGGCGGACTTTCCCACCTCTCGTTTTTTATAAAAAATTATTATTTTTTTATTTTTTTACCTGAAGGAAACAATCTACACAGTTAAAATTTTGCCACAAAAAAACTTCAACTCTTGTCCCACGCACAGTGAAAAAATCAAGGTGTACTGAAATGAATAGGTTGGATCGACCTCGGGTCGATCTTGTACCGACGTCATTGGAGCAACAAAATTGGACGTTCATAAAAATGATTATAACTCGGTAAGTTTTTTTTTAATTTGAAAAAGCCAATGACTTTTTGAAAAACAGAAGAAAAATACTTTCTAAACACATAGACACCTTTTCTCAAAAGAGACGTCTTCCATACGGGGCGGGAGCAGTCGATTTTTGAGTGAAAAAAATTGAAGTGATTTTGTATAAATAATTAATCATAACTCGGCAAGTTTTTCGAACTTTGGAAAAGCCAGTGACTTCTTGAAATCTATAAAAAGCGTCTTCCAACCATGCTAGAAACAGTTTTCAAAAGGGAGGTCTTCATAGGGGCGGGGGGGGGGTCGGTTTCTGGTCCATTGTTGCAGAAATACGTGCCAAAAATCGAATCCCCCGCCTCGTATGAATACCCATTCTTTTAAGACGGTTTTTTATATGGTGATAAAGCACGTTTCCCTAGTTCTCAAAAAACCATTGCATTTCTAAATTTCGAAGAACTCGCCAAGTTATAATTATTTATTCAAAACCACCTCAATTTTTTACCCAAAAATCGAATGCTTCCACCCCATACGAGGACCTGTCTTTTGAAAAATAGTTTCTATAAGCTTGGCAAGCACCTTTCTTATATTTTTTAAAAAGCCATTGACTTTTTCAATTTTCCAAAACTTACCGAGTTATCCATAGATCTCCCTCGATAGAGAGCCTTCGGGTTCTCTTGTTAAGAGGGATCTCGGGCCGCTTGTCGCAGGGCCACGTGGCGCGTCCCCGGGTGTTGGATAGGGGAATTAAACGCGAACCAAATGCGACCGTGTACTGCCCAGAGGCGCAGGTGGGATGCAGGAGATGGACTCCTTGCGCCTGCTGTGTCGGGTCGACGCGTTCCTTGTGCGTGGGAGCGGCATGTTCGCGCACACTGTGCGTGGATGCGTCCGTGACTGTGAGCATTGTAACTGTGTCGGCCCGGCCAAAAGCTTGCACTCGGTAGACTGGGAATACATCGTAAGGCGATTCGAGGCCGCGTCTAAAGTCTCGCCCCGTCCCTTGGGGAAGTCTGGCTGGCTGCCCGGAGTTCTTCGCCCGCACGACAGAGCCCTACTAGCTACCCGTGTTGTATGGAAGTCAAACGCAGCAGAACTAAAGGGCCTCATTCCCCTGACCCCGAAAGAGCCCTTATTTCTGCAGCGATGGGAAGGACGAGTACGGAGAGGCTGCTAAAATCTCAGGGCCTAACCAGGCTGAACAAATTGAGAAGGACTAGGATGACGATCTGTACTTACAACGCCCGCACACTTGCATCGGAAGCATCCGTCGAGGACCTGATGATGCAAGTCAGGAAGATCAAGTACGACGTCATCGGACTGACCGAGACGAGAAGACACCACCCCCTGCACGCCGCCTACGACTCCGGAGAATAACTGTTCCTCGGACCATGCGACAGCAGGGGAGTAGGCGGCGTTGGTGTCCTCGTCAACGCGCACTTGGCCATGAACACCGATTCGTACGAGTCTCTGACAAGCCGAATCGGACGTCTGCGACTGCTCCGTGCCAGCCTTGACTGTGTTCATCGCGTATGCCCCAACATCCGACAACGACGACGATGAGGTCGAAGCCTTCTACGTGGAACTGGAGAAGTTCTATAAGGAAGACCACAAGGTGATCGTCGGCGACTTCAACGCCAAGATCGGACCACGAAGGAAGAATCTCACATTGGAACCCACGGTTCGGAGTGGAACGAACAAGTTGAAAGGCTGTCTGAGTTTATCATGTCGACCAGGACCATCCATGGAAACTCACAGTTCCAGAAGCCTCCCTCCCCACTATGGACCTAGGGATCCCCGGGTGGCGAGTTCCACAGCGAGATCGACCACATCATCTTCAATCGCAAGTATTGCCTGACCGACGTCTCCGTTGTTCCCCAAGTTCTACACGGGATCGGACCGCCTCCTTCGCGCGAGGTTTCGCTTTTCGCGTCAAGGAGAGAAAGCCACACGTCGATGAGGAATACGACCGCTTCGTGCACCATCTCCACGATAGTGCTAGGGGAGCCTAGAGCTTGAAGACCACCAAGAGATCCTTGTCTCCGGAAACTCTCGAGCTTATACGCCAGCGTGGAGCAGCACGAGCCTCAAGCAACTAAAGCTGACGTCTGAGCTTGCGAAGCTATGCAGAGCAGCGATAATGGAAGATCTCAAGGAGAGAAGGGCAGAAGTGTTGGCTGAAGCAGCAGAGGCAGGGTTGAGCATCCGCAATGCCCGCCTTAACTTCGCCAACTTAAAGACCAAGATGACCGCTCTCCGACGTCGTGACGGAACCATCACCTCTTCCAGAAGGACCGTGGAGAAGGTCATCCACGCCTTCTACTCCGATCTCTTGGACAGCCATGTCCACCTGCCCCATGCCATCTTCCGCAGGATGGATCCGAGATCCAACACGCCATCTCATCGGTGAAGAAACGTAGAGCATCCGGTCCAGACAGGATCAGACCCGAACACCTGAAGAATCTCCCGCCAGCGCTCATCAACACCTTGGCGCGGCTCTTCACACGCTACCCGTCGGAGTGTAATGTTCCATCTCAATGGAAGACTAGCAAGACCGTCTTGCTGTACAAGAAGGGAGACGTGAACGACATTGGCTGCCTTACGTTCATCGACCTGAAGAAGGCATTCGACTCCATCGAGACTGAAGCGGTCTTCGAAGCCCTGCTCACTCAGGGCGTTCCAACTCAGTTCATCAGAGTCCTTCGAGAACTATACAGTGGATTCACGACCAAGATCTCTCCATTCTGCAACGACGTCGTCATCGACGTGAAGAAAGGGGTTCGGCAAGGGGATACCATATCCCCGAAGCTCTTCGGCGCCACCCTCGAAAACGTCATGCGCGAACTAGAATGGAAAGACATGGGAGTGAAGGTCGACGGCCGGCAGTTGCACTATCTGCGGTTCGCTGACGACATCGTGCTCATAACACCGAGCGTTAGCCAGGCGGAGCGAATGCTGGCCGACTTCGATCGTGTATGTGGGAATGTTGGACTGCAGCTGAATCTTACGAAGACGATGTTCATGAGGAACGGACAAGTTTCTGATGCCCCATTCTTGCTCAACGGAACGAACATCTCCGAATGCTCCAGCTACGTGTATCTGGGTCGCGAAGTCAATATGGCCAACGACCTAGCGCCGGAGCTGAGCAGGAGGAAACGAGCGGCTTGGGGAGCTTTTAAAAGCGTCGAAGAAGTCGCGAAAAAGACGAAGAACGTCCGACTCCGTGCCCACCTATTCGACTCTACCGTTCTTCCTGCCCTAAGATACGCCTCAGAAACCTGGGCTATGCGAAAGCAGGATGAACACGCGATCAGCGTCGTGCAGCGTGGAATCGAGAGGACGATGCTCAGAGTGACACGACTCACGCAAGTGAGAGAAGGCTTCCGCATTTCCGAGCTTCGCCGACGTTCGAACATCAGAGACGCTGTTGCGTGGGCCACGTTGTCGAAAATTAGGTGGACCGGCCACGTAATGCGTTTCGCGGATACCGGCTGGACGAGAGTCGTTACCAACCGGATTCCGCGGGATGTCAAGAGAACACCACAGGATGCCCACCAACGCGTTGGTCGGACTTTTTCGTTAAAGCCCTGAACGACCATTATGACGCTCTTCGAGTCCCTCGAGCGAGGAGGATGCGTTGGACCACTCTGGCACGCGACAGGGACGAATGGATACACTGCTGGCGCCTGCTCGAGCAAGTCGATGATTAAGGGGACGAAAGGTGATACAGGTGATACCGAGTTATAGTCATTTTTGTGAACGTCGAATTTTTTCGCTCCTATGACGTCGGTGTCATATCGATCAGGGGTCGATCTAATCTCTTCGTTTCAGAGGCCATGCTTTTCACACTGTGCATTGATCAGGACTTGCAGCTTTTCGTGGCACGATTTCAACTGTATAGGTGATCTGCTTCAAGTAGAAAATAATTAATTTTTCTTGAAAACGAAAAGTTTGAATACGCTCCGCCCTAATCGTGTCGGAGATCGCTGCGAAGAAGCTTAGTTTTTTGCTGCATAATAATCATGACTTGAAATTCTCTGACGCACTATTTCACTCTCTCATGTTCATTCGTTCAGAAGATAGAATTTTTCCGCGAGAAGGCCATCCTTCAGTTGCGATCGATGATATCGGAGAACGCAATGGCCGCACGTAACCTACCATATTTCGGGGATTCCATGTGATTAACGGCGTCGATGTTTTTCGGCAATTGATGCAAATCGGGACGTCTGTTCATACAGATCGCTTCAGAAAAACAAGGTTTTATTACTATGTGTCAAACTATGCCGTGATTTTATAAAAACTTTTTATAGGGTACAACTTCACTTTCTGATGCTTTTTCCTGCAGAAGAGAGAAAATTAGATCCGTAACAAGTCCATATGCCGGTTGCCATTCCGTCATCGATTCGAAGAGCGCTTCAAAAAATCTTGCAGGGAAAGCATTTAAGTTTCCTTAGTAATTGACACTTCAAATTTTGTTGACTGCAATTTAGGACGTTGATGTCGCTTGTTCAGGAAGGAAACTGTTGTGACCATGACTTCCTGAAAAAAATCTGGATAAACTGGAAGCCTCTCATTGACTCCGAATGCCCCCAGAAATCTTTATTTTTAACACATAATACAATCACCATGATACACTTTTTTAAAATTAAATTTTATAACTTTGAGGAACGAAGGGCAGACTCCATGCTGTCGTAGACACTCCTGGAAAAAACAACTTATTAAGAACCAGTCGTTCGTCGGCCTGGCGGCCGCCTACGACTGGTTGGGGGCTTTGCCCACAAATCCCGAGAATAGGACGCCATGGCCGCTACGACTTTCCTATTCTTCCCTAGGCCTTCTGACCTTTATGTTAATCGAGATGGATCGATTGACCCGACTTCAGATTCGTGTTCAGCGACCTCGATTACCCCCAGGGCCGAAGTTTCGAGCCACTTGAGCGCCATCCTCAAAAAATCGATAATATCGATCGACATCGATTGGTCGACTTCAGATTCGTGTTCAGCGACCTCGATTACCCCCAGGGCCGAAGTTTCGAGCCACTTGAGCGCCATCCTCAAAAAATCGATAATATCGATCGACATCGATTGGTCGACTTCAGATTCGTGTTCAGCGACCTCGATTACCCCCAGGGCCGAAGTTTCGCGCCACTTGAGCGCCATCCTCAAAAAATCGATAATATCGATCGACATCGATTGGTCGACTTCAGATTCGTGTTCAGCGACCTCGATTACCCCCTGGGCCGAAGTTTCGCGCCACTTGAGCGCCATCCTCAAAAAATCGATGATATCGATCGACATCGATTGGTCGACTTCAGATTCGTGTTCAGCGACCTCGATTACCCCCAGGGCCGAAATTTCGTGCCACTTGAGCGCCATCCTCAAAAAATCGGTAATGTCGATCGATATCGACCGGTCGACTTCAGATTCGTGTTCAGCGACCTCGATTATCCCAGGGCTAAAGTTTCGTGCCGCCGACGTGTTCGGCACGTCCGCGGCTCGCCATGCACAATTGCCGACGTGTTCGGCACGTCTACGGCTCGCCATGCACGGTTGCCGACGTGTTCGGCACGTCTACGACTCGCCGTGCACGGTTGTCGACGTGTTCGACACGTCTACGGCGCGCCGTGCACGGTTGTCGACGTGTTCGACACCAGGGGTGCACATGAAATTCTGTGCGTTAAATTTTTTTAACGAAATTTTTCACGGAAAATTTTCGTTAAATTTCCGGTAAATCGTGAAATTTCGTTAAAAATTCAAAATAGATGCAAACCCTTATTTCAAGTGAAAAAATCAAAGAAATCGTATAGGTTTCCACTTCAAGAGTTCAACAACTAAAGTTCAAGGAATGGAGTGCAACATTGCAATGCAATACAAACAATTCAAGATCAACAAACGTAGAAAAATAAACAAGCCTTCAGTAACAAATTAGCTACAGGGTGTGGAATAAGAACAGCTATGGAATTATCATGGAAGATGATCACCGAGAAGGCATCCTAAAATGTGCGATCAGGCAGAAAATCCGGAGTTCCCTCCTTTCCTAGATCTTTGCGAAACCGTTTTGTCTGACTGTTCTACGACCATATGCAATTTCGATGCAGGCACAGGCCACTAAGTACAAAACGATCAAATAAGGATACAATTAAAAGCCACTCAGTGGAATGTTTCCACGTTATCGGACGCATAATTTTCGAGTGCCGGGGCGTGGGACCATCCATTTCTTTTTGCAACGTCGTGACCATGACACGGCATCATGTCACATGTCCCACACTGCTGAATAGGTGTGACACATCGTTAATGTGTTAACGTTCAGGAAAGTAGCTTCCCAAGTTTTTGTTATTGGCGCTTTTCTAAAATCGTTAAAAATACGTCCAGCGGCCTAAAAAATATTCTCTCCGTCTCGGCTATTCCAGGTGGCGGGCAAAAGTATTCTGGGATAAGCAGCGCCAGGTGAGGATAGGCATATCTTACGACGAGGAGGTTAGACCAGTATATTCTTGTCGATTCGCTGACGTACTTGGGAGCTCGGCGAAGAAATTTCTAGCTCCAAAAAGCATTAAAGGATAAGGATAAAGGACGGCACTACTCAGTCCCTTTTGGGATGCGCCACGCATTCTACTTCTCTGAGATGCGGAGGCGATTTGAATGCGTGTTTGGCCTATACCTACTTGCGGTGGCGAGCCGATGAACAATTCAGCGCTTTATCCTCCCAGACAAGTCTGGATGGAAGGGTTGGTTGGCTGGGGCGGGAAATCCGAACCAGGAACCTGGTATCGGGTGAGCGCCACGCCAGGCTTGCCGGCTTCGGGTGGGCCACGCTAGGAACGTAGCCCAAACATAGTTTGGGATGATTCCCCAGCCAGTAGTTTGGGATGATTCCTCAGCCAGCGTCTCTCGCCGGCTTCGCCGGCGCCGTACACTGGACGTGCGCCACGCCAGGCTTGCCGGCTTCCGGGTGTGGTGGGCCACGCTAGGAACGTAGCCCAAAACATAGTTTGGTGGCGCACGTCCAGCGTACGGCCGCCGGCGAAGCCGGCGAGAGACGCTGGCTGAGGAATCACCCCAAACTATCTTTGGGCTACGTTCCTAGCGTGGCCCGCCACACCCGAAGCCGGCGAAGCCGGCAAGCTTGGCGTGGCCCGCACGTCCAGCGTACGGCGCCGGCGAAGCCGGCGACGGACGCTGGCTGAGGAATCATCCCAAACTATGTTGGGCTACGTTCCTAGCGTGGCCCGCCATACCCGAAGCCGGCAAGCCTGGCGTGGCCCGCATGTCCAGCGTACGGCGCCGGCGAAGCCGGCGACGGACGCTGGCTGGGGAATCATCCCAAACTATGTTTGGGCTACGTTCCTAGCGTGGCCCGCCACACCCGAAGCCGGCAAGCCTGGCGTGGCGCACGTCCAGCGTACGGCGCCGGCGAAGCCGGCGAGAGACGCTGGCTGAGGAATCATTCCCAAACAATCTTTGGGCTACGTTCCTAGCGTGGGCCCCGCCACACCCGAAGCCGGCGAAGCCGGCAAGCTTGGCGTGGCCCGCACGTCCAGCGTACGGCGCCGGCGAAGCCGGCGACGGACGCTGGCTGAGGAATCATCCCAAACTATGTTTGGGCTACGTTCCTAGCGTTGGCCCGCCATACCCGAAGCCGGCAAGCCTGGCGTGGCCCCGCATGTCCAGCGTACGGCGCCGGCGAAGCCGGCGACGGACGCTGGCTGGGGAATCATCCCAAACTATGTTTGGGCTACGTTCCTAGCGTGGCCCACCACACCCGAAGCCGGCAAGCCTGGCGTGGCGCACGTCCAGCGTACGGCGCCGGCGAAGCCGGCGAGAGACGCTGGCTGAGGAATCATCCCAAACTAAGTTTGGGCTACGTTCCTAGCGTGGCCCGCCATACCCGAAGCCGGCAAGCCTGGCGTGGCCCGCAATGTCCAGCGTACTGCGCCGGCGAAGTCGGCGACGGACGCTGGCTGGGGAATCATCCCAAACTATGTTTGGGCTACGTTCCTAGCGTGGCCCGCCATACCCGAAGCCGGCAAGCCTGGCGTGGCCCGCATGTCCAGCGTTCGGCCCGGCGAAGCCGGCGACGGACGCTGGCTGGGGAATCATCCCAAAACTATGTTTGGGCTACGTTCCTAGCGTGGCCCGCCACACCCCGAAGCCGGCAAGCCTGGCGTGGCGCACGTCCAGCGTACGGCGCCGGCGAAGCCGGCGAGAGACGCTGGCTGAGGAATCATCCCAAACTATGTTTGGGCTACGTTCCTAGCGTGGCCCGCCATACCCGAAGCCGGCAAGCCTGGCGTGGCCCGCATGTCCAGCGTACGGCGCCGGCGAAGCCGGGCGACGGACGCTGGCTGGGGAATCATCCCAAACTATGTTTGGGCTACGTTCCTAGCGTGGCCCGCCACACCCGAAGCCGGCAAGCCTGGCGTGGCGCACGTCCAGCGTACGGCGCCGGCGAAGCCGGCGAGAGACGCTGGCTGAGGAATCATCCCAAACTATTCTTTGGGCTACGTTCCTAGCGTGGCCCGCCACACCCGAAGCCGGCGAAGCCGGCAAGCTTGGCGTGGCCCGCACGTCCAGCGTACGGCGCCGGCGAAGCCGGCGACGGGACGCTGGCTGAGGAATCATCCAAACTATGTTTGGGCTACGTTCCTAGCGTGGCCCGCCATACCCGAAGCCGGCAAGCCTGGCGTGGCCCGCATGTCAGCGTACGGCGCCGGCGAAGCCGGCGACGGACGCTGGCTGGGGAATCATCCCAAACTATGTTTGGGCTACGTTCCTAGCGTGGCCCACCACACCCGAAGCCGGCAAGCCTGGCGTGGCGCACGTCCAGCGTACGGCGCCGGCGAAGCCGGCGAGAGACGCTGGCTGAGGAATCATCCCCAAACTATGTTTGGGCTACGTTCCTAGCGTGGCCCGCCATACCCGAAGCCGGCAAGCCTGGCGTGGCCCGCATGTCCAGCGTACTGCGCCGGCGAAGTCGGCGACGGACGCTGGCTGGGGAATCATCCCAAACTATGTTTGGGCTACGTTCCTAGCGTGGCCCGCCATACCCGAAGCCGGCAAGCCTGGCGTGGCCCGCATGTCCAGCGTACGGCCCGGCGAAGCCGGCGACGGACGCTGGCTGGGGAATCATCCCAAACTATGTTTGGGCTACGTTCCTAGCGTGGCCCGCCACACCCGAAGCCGGCAAGCCTGGCGTGGCGCACGTCCAGCGTACGGCGCCGGCGAAGCCGGCGAGAGACGCTGGCTGAGGAATCATCCCAAACTATGTTTGGGCTACGTTCCTAGCGTGGCCCGCCATACCCGAAGCCGGCAAGCCTGGCGTGGCCCGCATGTCCAGCGTACGGCGCCGGCGAAGCCGGCGACGGACGCTGGCTGGGG
>OX375867.1:53331244-53572244 GCA_947359475.1 Heligmosomoides polygyrus bakeri | reverse complement strand
GCCGGCTTCGCCGGCGCCGTACGCTGGACCCGAAGCCGGCGAAGCTGGCAAGCCTGGCGTGGCCCGCACGTCCAGCGTACGGCGCCGGCGAAGCCGGCGACGGACGCTGGCTGAGGAATCATCCCAAACTATGTTTGGGCTACGTTCCTAGCGTGGCCCGCCATACCCGAAGCCGGCAAGCCTGGCGTGGCCCGCATGTCCAGCGTACGGCGCCGGCGAAGCCGGCGACGGGACGCTGGCTGGGGAATCATCCCAAACTATGTTTGGGCTACGTTCCTAGCGTGGCCCACCACACCCGAAGCCGGCAAGGGCCTGGCGTGGCGCACGTCCAGCGTACGGCGCCGGCGAAGCCGGCGAGAGACGCTGGCTGAGGAATCATCCCAAACTATGTTTGGGCTACGTTCCTAGCGTGGCCCGCCACACCCGAAGCCGGCGAAGCCGGCAAGCTTGGCGTGGCCCGCACGTCCAGCGTACGGCGCCGGCGAAGCCGGCGACGGACGCTGGCTGGGGAATCATCCCAAACTATGTTTGGGCTACGTTCCTAGCGTGGCCCGCCACACCCGAAGCCGGCAAGCCTGGCGTGGCGCACGTCCAGCGTACGGCGCCGGCGAAGCCGGCGAGAGACGCTGGCTGAGGAATCATCCCAAAACTATGTTTGGGCTACGTTCCTAGCGTGGCCCGCCACACCCGAAGCCGGCGAAGCTGGCAAGCCTGGCGTGGCCCGCACGTCCAGGCGTACGGCGCCGGCGAAGCCGGCGACGGACGCTGGCTGAGGAATCATCCCAAACTATGTTTGGGCTACGTTCCTAGCGTGGCCCGCCATACCCGAAGCCGCAAGCCTGGCGTGGCCCGCATGTCCAGCGTACGGCGCCGGCGAAGCCGGCGACGGACGCTGGCTGGGGAATCATCCCAAACTATGTTTGGGCTACGTTCCTAGCGTGGCCCGCCACACCCGAAGCCGGCAAGCCTGGCGTGGCGCACGTCCAGCGTACGGCGCCGGCGAAGCCGGCGAGAGACGCTGGCTGAGGAATCATCCCAAACTATCTTTGGGCTACGTTCCTAGCGTGGCCCGCCACACCCGAAGCCGGCGAAGCCGGCAAGCTTGGCGTGGCCCGCACGTCCAGCGTACGGCGCCGGCGAAGCCGGCGACGGACGCTGGCTGAGGAATCATCCCAAACTATGTTTGGGCTACGTTCCTAGCGTGGCCCGCCATACCCGAAGCCGGCAAGCCTGGCGTGGCCCGCATGTCCAGCGTACGGCGCCGGCGAAGCCGGCGACGGACGCTGGCTGGGGAATCATCCCAAACTATGTTTGGGCTACGTTCCTAGCGTGGCCCCGCCACACCCGAAGCCGGCAAGCCTGGCGTGGCGCACGTCCAGCGTACGGCGCCGGCGAAGCCGGCGAGAGACGCTGGCTGAGGAATCATCCCAAACTATCTTTGGGCTACGTTCCTAGCGTGGCCCGCCACACCCGAAGCCGGCGAAGCCGGCAAGCTTGGCGTGGCCCGCACGTCCAGCGTACGGCGCCGGCGAAGCCGGCGACGGACGCTGGCTGAGGAATCATCCCAAACTATGTTTGGGCTACGTTCCTAGCGTGGCCCGCCATACCCGAAGCCGGCAAGCCTGGCGTGGCCCGCATGTCCAGCGTACGGCGCCGGCGAAGCCGGCGACGGACGCTGGCTGGGGAATCATCCCAAACTATGTTTGGGCTACGTTCCTAGCGTGGCCCACCACACCCGAAGCCGGCAAGCCTGGCGTGGCGCACGTCCAGCGTACGGCGCCGGCGAAGCCGGCGAGAGACGCTGGCTGAGGAATCATCCCAAAATATGTTTGGGCTACGTTCCTAGCGTGGCTCGCCATACCCGAAGCCGGCAAGCCTGGCGTGGCCCGCATGTCCAGCGTACTGCGCCGGCGAAGTCGGCGACGGACGCTGGCTGGGGAATCATCCCAAACTATGTTTGGGCTACGTTCCTAGCGTGGCCCGCCATACCCGAAGCCGGCAAGCCTGGCGTGGCCCGCATGTCCAGCGTACGGCCCGGCGAAGCCGGCGACGGACGCTGGCTGGGGAATCATCCCAAACTATGTTTGGGCTACGTTCCTAGCGTGGCCCGCCACACCCGAAGCCGGCAAGCCTGGCGTGGCGCACGTCCAGCGTACGGCGCCGGCGAAGCCGGCGAGAGACGCTGGCTGAGGAATCATCCCAAACTATGTTTGGGCTACGTTCCTAGCGTGGCCCGCCATACCCGAAGCCGGCAAGCCTGGCGTGGCCCGCATGTCCAGCGTACGGCGCCGGCGAAGCCGGCGACGGACGCTGGCTGGGGAATCATCCCAAACTATGTTTGGGCTACGTTCCTAGCGTGGCCCGCCACACCCGAAGCCGGCAAGCCTGGCGTGGCGCACGTCCAGCGTACGGCGCCGGCGAAGCCGGCGAGAGACGCTGGCTGAGGAATCATCCCAAACTATCTTTGGGCTACGTTCCTAGCGTGGCCCGCCACACCCGAAGCCGGCGAAGCCGGCAAGCTTGGCGTGGCCCGCACGTCCAGCGTACGGCGCCGGCGAAGCCGGCGACGGACGCTGGCTGAGGAATCATCCCAAACTATGTTTGGGCTACGTTCCTAGCGTGGCCCGCCATACCCGAAGCCGGCAAGCCTGGCGTGGCCCGCATGTCCAGCGTACGGCGCCGGCGAAGCCGGCGACGGACGCTGGCTGGGGAATCATCCCAAACTATGTTTGGGCTACGTTCCTAGCGTGGCCCACCACACCCGAAGCCGGCAAGCCTGGCGTGGCGCACGTCCAGCGTACGGCGCCGGCGAAGCCGGCGAGAGACGCTGGCTGAGGAATCATCCCAAACTATGTTTGGGCTACGTTCCTAGCGTGGCCCGCCATACCCGAAGCCGGCAAGCCTGGCGTGGCCCGCATGTCCAGCGTACTGCGCCGGCGAAGTCGGCGACGGACGCTGGCTGGGGAATCATCCCAAACTATGTTTGGGCTACGTTCCTAGCGTGGCCCGCCATACCCGAAGCCGGCAAGCCTGGCGTGGCCCGCATGTCCAGCGTACGGCCCGGCGAAGCCGGCGACGGACGCTGGCTGGGGAATCATCCCAAACTATGTTTGGGCTACGTTCCTAGCGTGGCCCGCCACACCCGAAGCCGGCAAGCCTGGCGTGGCGCACGTCCAGCGTACGGCGCCGGCGAAGCCGGCGAGAGACGCTGGCTGAGGAATCATCCCAAACTATGTTTGGGCTACGTTCCTAGCGTGGCCCGCCATACCCGAAGCCGGCAAGCCTGGCGTGGCCCGCATGTCCAGCGTACGGCGCCGGCGAAGCCGGCGACGGACGCTGGCTGGGGAATCATCCCAAACTATGTTTGGGCTACGTTCCTAGCGTGGCCCGCCACACCCGAAGCCGGCAAGCCTGGCGTGGCGCACGTCCAGCGTACGGCGCCGGCGAAGCCGGCGAGAGACGCTGGCTGAGGAATCATCCCAAACTATGTTTGGGCTGCGTTCCTAGCGTGGCCCGCCACACCCGAAGCCGGCGAAGCCGGCAAGCTTGGCGTGGCCCCGCACGTCCAGCGTACGGCGCCGGCGAAGCCGGCGACGGACGCTGGCTGAGGAATCATCCCAAACTATGTTTGGGCTACGTTCCTAGCGTGGCCCGCCATACCCGAAGCCGGCAAGCCTGGCGTGGCCCGCATGTCCAGCGTACGGCGCCGGCGAAGCCGGCGACGGACGCTGGCTGGGGAATCATCCCAAACTATGTTTGGGCTACGTTCCTAGCGTGGCCCACCACACCCGAAGCCGGCAAGCCTGGCGTGGCGCACGTCCAGCGTACGGCGCCGGCGAAGCCGGCGAGAGACGCTGGCTGAGGAATCATCCCAAACTATGTTTGGGCTACGTTCCTAGCGTGGCCCGCCACACCCGAAGCCGGCGAAGCCGGCAAGCTTGGCGTGGCCCGCACGTCCAGCGTACGGCGCCGGCGAAGCCGGCGACGGACGCTGGCTGGGGAATCATCCCAAACTATGTTTGGGCTACGTTCCTAGCGTGGCCCGCCACACCCGAAGCCGGCAAGCCTGGCGTGGCGCACGTCCAGCGTACGGCGCCGGCGAAGCCGGCGAGAGACGCTGGCTGAGGAATCATCCCAAACTATGTTTGGGCTACGTTCCTAGCGTGGCCCGCCACACCCGAAGCCGGCGAAGCTGGCAAGCCTGGCGTGGCCCGCACGTCCAGCGTACGGCGCCGGCGAAGCCGGCGACGGACGCTGGCTGAGGAATCATCCCAAACTATGTTTGGGCTACGTTCCTAGCGTGGCCCGCCATACCCGAAGCCGGCAAGCCTGGCGTGGCCCGCACGTCCAGCGTACGGCGCCGGCGAAGCCGGCGAGAGACGCTGGCTGAGGAATCATCCCAAACTATGTTTGGGCTACGTTCCTAGCGTGGCCCGCCATACCCGAAGCCGGCAAGCCTGGCGTGGCCCGCATGTCCAGCGTACGGCGCCGGCGAAGCCGGCGACGGACGCTGGCTGGGGAATCATCCCAAACTATGTTTTGGCTACGTTCCTAGCGTGGCCCGCCCACACCCGAAGCCGGCAAGCCTGGCGTGGCGCACGTCCAGCGTACGGCGCCGGCGAAGCCGGCGAGAGACGCTGGCTGAGGAATCATCCCAAACTACTGGCTGGGGAATCATCCCAAACTATGTTTGGGCTACGTTCCTAGCGTGGCCCGCCACACCCGAAGCCGGCGAAGCCGGCAAGCCTGGCGTGGCCCGCACGTCCAGCGTACGGCGCCGGCGAAGCCGGCGAGAGACGCTGGCTGGGGAATCATCCCAAACTATGTTTGGGCTACGTTCCTAGCGTGGCCCACCACACCCGAAGCCGGCAAGCCTGGCGTGGCGCACGTCCAGCGTACGGCGCCGGCGAAGCCGGCGAGAGACGCTGGCTGAGGAATCATCCCAAACTACTGGCTGGGGAATCATCCCAAACTATGTTTGGGCTACGTTCCTAGCGTGGCCCACCCGAAGCCGGCAAGCCTGGCGTGGCGCTCACCCGATACCAGGTTCCTGGTTCGGATTTCCCGCCCCAGCCAACCAACCCTTCCATCCAGACTTGTCTGGGAGGATAAAGCGCTGAATTGTTCATCGGCTCGCCACCGCAAGTAGGTATAGGCCAAACACGCATTCAAATCGCCTCCGCATCTCAGAGAAGTAGAATGCGTGGCGCATCCCAAAAGGGACTGAGTAGTGCCGTCCTTTATCCTTATCCTTTAATGCTTTTTGGAGCTAGAAATTTCTTCGCCGAGCTCCCAAGTACGTCAGCGAATCGACAAGAATATACTGGTCTAACCTCCTCGTCGTAAGATATGCCTATCCTCACCTGGCGCTGCTTATCCCAGAATACTTTTGCCCGCCACCTGGAATAGCCGAGACGGAGAGAATATTTTTTAGGCCGCTGGACGTATTTTTAACGATTTTAGAAAAGCGCCAATAACAAAAACTTGGGAAGCTACTTTCCTGAACGTTAACACATTAACGATGTGTCACACCTATTCAGCAGTGTGGGACATGTGACATGATGCCGTGTCATGGTCACGACGTTGCAAAAAGAAATGGATGGTCCCACGCCCCGGCACTCGAAAATTATGCGTCCGATAACGTGGAAACATTCCACTGAGTGGCTTTTAATTGTATCCTTATTTGATCGTTTTGTACTTAGTGGCCTGTGCCTGCATCGAAATTGCATATGGTCGTAGAACAGTCAGACAAAACGGTTTCGCAAAGATCTAGGAAAGGAGGGAACTCCGGATTTTCTGCCTGATCGCACATTTTAGGATGCCTTCTCGGTGATCATCTTCCATGATAATTCCATAGCTGTTCTTATTCCACACCCTGTAGCTAATTTGTTACTGAAGGCTTGTTTATTTTTCTACGTTTGTTGATCTTGAATTGTTTGTATTGCATTGCAATGTTGCACTCCATTCCTTGAACTTTAGTTGTTGAACTCTTGAAGTGGAAACCTATACGATTTCTTTGATTTTTTCACTTGAAATAAGGGTTTGCATCTATTTTGAATTTTTAACGAAATTTCACGATTTACCGGAAATTTAACGAAAATTTTCCGTGAAAAATTTCGTTAAAAAAATTTAACGCACAGAATTTCATGTGCACCCCTGGTGTCGAACACGTCGACAACCGTGCACGGCGCGCCGTAGACGTGTCGAACACGTCGACAACCGTGCACGGCGCCTAAGAGTTACTTAGGAGCACTGTGGGAGGTGATAGGAGGAAGGGGTACTCCATTGGGAGCTAGTGGGAGCAACTCCCAGTTCTGGGAGTGCTGCCATCAATGCTGCACCTGCTGGACCTCGGAGCTGCAGCCTCAAGGCAGCACGTGCTGTTCACGTAAACGACCCATTTAGTGATAGCACGTGCTTGAGCACAAACCGGTCATGCCAGTAGCAGCTCCTCGACGAATGCCGCACGAGCGGAGCAGCACATACCACCAAACCGAGAAAAAACAGATCACCAGATCACAACTGCAGCACATACCCCTAGATGCGACGCTCGTCGCGGACGTCAAGTGCTCGAATATATGCTGCTTGGGTCAAGCCCCCTGACACGCCCCTTTTGGAAGAGTAGCGCAGTGACCTCACCGCTAGTCAGATCTATTAGGTTGTAACGAATTAAATGGCACTGGCTCGCGCCATTTTTTGCCGCGTCTTTACGCGTTTGATCAAGAACAAACCGTAACATATGGTATATCATTTAGAAGCGCAAACTTTGCACTACCGGACAGTACCAAATTTTCTATGTAAAAGTGGAAAAACTTTAGAGTTTTATTGACTTTTTTGCAGATGGACAAAAGGGTAATCCTAGGCATTTACTTGTATGAATTCAAGCTGGGCACTACAGCTAAGGAGGCGGACGAGAAGATCAACGCCGCATTCGGTCAAGGATGTTCCACAATTCGGACGGCGTATCGTTGGTATCAGAAGTTCCGGAATGGAGATGAGAGCTTGGAAGAACATGAAGGTCGTGGGAGGCATAGTGATGGTGATGAGGACAAGCTGAGAGATGTGGTAGAGGAGGATCCACACAAAGGTACCAGGGAGATAGCGAAGGTTCTTGGCGTCAGTCACAACACAGCTGCCCGGCATCTGAAGGAAATTGGAAGGACCAAAAAGCTGGAAAGATGGGTGCCTCACGAGCTGTCTGAGGAGCAAAGAAACCGACGATATGAGATCTCGTCCGCACTGCTTCTACGGAACGAAACGGACCCATTCCTTGATCGCATCGTAACCTGTGACGAGAAATGGAAGATGTACGACAACAGGCGACGATCGTCACAGTGGGTGGACAGCGATGAGAGCCCCAAGGTTTTTGCGAAGCCGGAATTGCACCAAAAGAAAGTAATGGTGACAGTATGGTGGCGTTCGCTGGGAATTATTCACCACAGCTTCCTCCCTCCCAGTGAATCCATCACGGCAGAGAAGTACTGCATTGAAATTGAAGAAATGATGAAAAAGTTGAAGGATATCCGGCCGGCCTTGGTAAACCGAAGGCGAGTTCTCCTTCTGCACGACAATGCCCCATGTAGCACGAATGACGTTGCAGAAATTGAATGAGCTGAGCATTGAAACTCTACCACATCCTCCGTTTTCTCCCGACCTCTCCCCAACAGACTACCATTTCTTCAAGCATCTTGGCGACTTCTTGGTAGGGAAAATATTCAAATACCAACAGGATGCCGAAAGCGCCTTCGAAGACTTCGTCAATTCCAGAACTTCTGATTTTTATGTTACTGGGATAAAAAAGCTTGTGTCACGTTGGCAAAGATGTGTAGAATCAGAAGGTTTTTATTTCGATTAACAAACTTTCCTACAAGCCGAGATATTAACTGTTTAAATTTACAGTGGTTCAGCGCTATTTATTTCGTTACAACCTAATAGGTGCCGCGCGAGGTCTGCCGCCCTGCCTGAGTACTCACACCGCGTTCCTCTACTCAGGCAGGGAGTCAGTAGATGGACAGCATTTAAAGCGTACTAGCGGACAGGACACGCAGGGGCATGGCGGGGGCGTAACCTAAGGAGCATATACTCGAACACCCGCGACGAGAGTCGGAGGTAGGGAGTATGTGCTGCAGGTGTGATCTGGCTATCTGTTTTTTGGTTCGGCAGTATGTGCTGCTCCCTGCGTGCAGCATACGTCGGGGAGCTGCGGCTGGCAGGATCGGTTTGTGCTCGAGCACGTGCTGCCGCCAAATGGGTCGTTCAGCACGTGCTGCCTTGATCTGCAGATCCGAGGTCCAGCAGGTGCTGCCTTGAGCCTACATCCACAGGAAGGAGCACTCCACTCACAGAACTGGGAGTTGCACCCGCTAGTTCCAAATGGAGTACTCCTTCCTCCTATCACCTCCAACAGTGCTCCTAAGTAACTCTTAGGGTGGCTAAACTGCCTATACTCCCTCCTATTACCCTCCTAGTCGACCTAATAACCCTTGTAATGCTTCAACTGCCCATACTGCCCATGAAGTGCACCAACTCCTCAGAATGTCTCCAATATTGTCGTATTTGTATTTTTGCATATGTATACTTTTTGTTTATTTATAATATTTATTTATTTATTATTTAGATTTACATTCCAATTCTGTTCCTAACCCTACTCCTATCTTTACCTACTTACCTAACCTAGGAATAATTTTTATTTATATTACTGTTTCATTTTTTCTGTTTTTATACACTTTTTTACCTACCTACCTACCTATTTTTAAATGCTTCTGTGAAAAAGGGAATGTGTTAACACAAAGATAGTGCGCAGGAAACAGACAAAGTTACGGGATACAAAATCAATTATATTTTACAAGTGCTACGACACGCCTAACGGCGTGTCTCGCACTTGCCCGCTTCGCGGGGTTATAGGTTTAAACCTTGTTCTCAGAAAGTACTCTCACACAAAAAGTACGTGTGATCTTAAAAACAATTTTGTTAACAGAACAACAAAAAGACAACATTTACTGAAGCATCTCGGTGAATACTACGTTTAGTATCGACTTGAGTCCTGGTGTTAACCAAATTTTCAGATGGGACTTCTGTCGAACTCGCGAGCACGCCACGTACAGTTGGCCATGAGAAAATACTGGACTGGGGAGATATACGCAGAGGCGTACCTGGCGCGGGTAAACTTTTCCGTTCAACATGGGGTAATGCTGATTTCTGCAGGCGGCCGGTCGTCGTACGACGACGATGTGACCTCTGCTTCCTTTCTTTTCGATCTTCTGACTCCAGAAGGTTGTGGTGTGACGACGGGAACCCGTCTTCTGGATTCAGGGACTCAGAAACGCGCGCAGACGCCGTTATGTGAAGCAGGAGGAGGCTGCGCTTCCTCTGCTGCAGCACCTCATGTTCAATTCTGAAAGCGATCCCTCGTCGTAGGACGACGGTGTCTCCTCTTCTGACTCCAGACGGACTCCTCTTCTGACTCCAGACTCTTCTGGATTCAGGCACTTAGAAACGCGCGCAGACGCCGTTGTGTCAAGCAGGAGGAGGATGCGCTTCCTCTGATGCAAAAGTATCCCATGTTGAACGGCAAACGTTGCCCGCGCGAGGTCCGCAAAGGCGTACCTGGCGCGGGTAAACTTTTCCGTTCAACATGGGATAATGCTTAGTTCTGCATGCGGCCGGTCGTCGTACGACGACGATGTGACCTCTGCTTCCTTTCTTTTCGATCTTCTGACTCCAGACGGTTGTGGTGCGACGACGGGAACCCGTCTTCTGGATTCAGGGACTCAGAAACGCGCGCGGACGCCGTTATGTGAAGCAGGAGGAGGCTGCGCTTCCTCTGCTGCAGCACCTCATGTTCAATTCTGAAAGCGATCCCTCGTCGTAGGACGACGGTGTCTCCTCTTCTGACTCCAGACGGACTCCTCTTCTGACTCCAGACTCTTCTGGATTCAGGCACTTAGAAACGCGCGCAGACGCCGTTGTGTCAAGCAGGAGGAGGATGCGCTTCCTCTGATGCAGCAATATCCCATGTTGAACGGCAGACGTTGCCCGCGCGCGGTACGCGGAGGCGTCGCAAAAGGTTCCATGAGATTGCACGTGGTTCCACGAGGCGTATCTCAGCCAGGCTCCCCAACCTGAGTGGGATACGCCTCACCATCTACAGGGCAGGGAGCTAACTCAATTATATACATAGTGGTAGATAGATTATTAGAAAATCGCCTCTCCGTCAGAAAACGCCTGTCTTTTGGTAGCCGTGGACATCTCGGGCTGCAAGGGAAGCCCTTATGCATAGTAAAATAGCAAAACGTCTAATTGAGACCAATTACGTCCAGCGCTGCAGAAAATCTTCAGAAGAACCTGTAGGGATCAGATTCCAGATTCTAAAGCCTAACTCCCCAGGCTAATTTTGGAAGGGATCAGATTCCAGATTCTAAAGCCTAACTCCCCAGGCTAATTTTGGACTACTAAACTGCCTCAACGTCTCCGATATTGGCTGAATAGTATATAATTTTCACGTGAAACTGGGCACTTTTTAAATTGAACTAGACACTCTTCTATGCTGGACTCCCGCTTTGGAACTCGACCGAACAACCCGCGCTGGCGGAGAGTCGTTGGATACACCGCCCCCAGAAAGAGGCGGGGCGAGGGGCGCGCCGAGGACAAGATGTCCGGGCCTTCACATTGAATCATCACATTTCTAGTCACTTCCCTTGGCCCTGCAGCTCTATCCTGCACTGATTTTGTTCTCTAGACAAGAGTCAGAATCTTGTTCACCATATTTGGAGGAAAGGAGTTTTCAGGTGCAGCGCCAAGAGTTTCTTCAGGTCCCGTCACATTGCTCAGTACTAAGGCGCCGTCCGCATTTTCTGACAAGTACAGCAACATCTTCAGAGTTGACAACATCTGGAAAATGACCTCAGAGTTCCCCGAGATGCGCTTACCAGTCGTCTGCTATCAGCTTTTAGGCTTTTGGGTTTTTGTTTCACGACAATTAACGACTGTTTCGCGCGCAGCAAACTTGTCTAAATAGGGCGGCGCGGGCAGGGCGGGAAGTGGGCGGCGGGCCGCAAGGTGTACCGAACGACTGCCCCCCACCCGCGCTGAGTCAGCTCACTCGGCCGGCAGCCGTCGGATCGCAGCCGGAGTGTCTGTTTCTCTGCGCTCTCGTCTTTCTGCTCGTCTGGTTGACCCGTGTCCTTAGACGCGGCCAGCGCCAGTCCGTTGCCGGAGAACTGGTCCGCTTGGCATAGTGCCGAGGCGGCGCGCGGTTTTTCGTCGTGTCGTCTCGTGCACTCCACGTTTCCCTGTTCGCGACACCCCGGAGTCCCTTCCCTAGCCCAATCTGGAGACTCACTCTGCTCGTCTGACTCTCGCTGCTCGCGCGTGATGGAACTTTTCGGGGACCAGTTCACATGTAATCGCGCCAGTCTGTCCAACACTTGCGCCCCAATGAGAATCCCGCGCCCAGTCCACCGACCTCAGCATTCGTGAGCTGTTCCGCTCGACCTCGCGCCAAGCGTGCCTGGGCATCCGGTCGCATGTCTGAGCTCGACTCCGCCTTCCACTTCTTGCAGAGGTGCATTTCCGTCGACAAAGGTAATGACAACACCATATAGCTGGCAGTGGTTACGTAGTGATTATCTATGTTAGGATATCGACGTAAGGTGGGTGGGTGGAAGTGTCGGAGTGCTGGCCAGAGCCACCTTCTACGGTCGGGGCGTGACGGAGCGAGTCGCCGGTCAGCGGCCGAGCGGTCATTTCCGACGGATTTGTCTGCAAATTTGGAGCTGCGCAGCGAATTTCTGACGGGGTTCCGCAAGGTAGATGGATCGACCTCCGAGAGGTATCCTCCTACATGTGTGTCTGCGTAATCAGGTGTCCTAGTTTTGAAAAGTTGCTCAGAGAATCCCGTTCGACTCGCTACATCAGTAACGGTGTGGGTCTTGCGGGCATAGCGTTGAGCGCACTCGTGATGCGTGGCTACATGAGGCGAATGTTAGTGCACTGCTATTTCCTCTTTACGATAACATATCCCCTTTCATTTGTCTCCATATTTTGGCAAGTGAAGCAACTCTAACATTTCTAGTCTCGTAAGGTGCGCCACATATGCTGCTTCTGCGGGATATCGTCGGAGGCAGTTGAATGCGTACTTGGCCTGTACAACGATTTGCGGTAGCGAGCCGATGGAATTCGCGTCTAAAGCGACATGGTAGTGACGAGTTTTCCGGGGCGGGTTGGACGAGTTTTCGCACGGTACGCAGGCGATCGTCGCGGGACCGACTGGCGGCTGCCACGCGGTCGCAGCCAACCGAGACCTCATCGAGCTGAACTGTTCCGTGACTCGATCAAGGGTGGGAACACAATACAAGGTTTACACACATATAAGACGTTCCATCTCGGGAGGTAACACCAAGTGTACTTAAGGTCCTTAGGCTCCACCAAGAGAAGGATAATAGTTTTAAGTGCGGATTAAAAGCGGTCGGACACTTCTGGTAAAACTATTTTCCGACGTTCTTAATTTCCTTTGTTTATGTCCCTTTGTTGTTTTTGGACTTGCAGACGGAAACGAAAAAACCTTCATCAATAAACGATTATAGCATGTTTTGTTCCAATCCGAAGAAGATTTTACTGCAACGCTCCTTGCAGCTACAACGTTGTGGGTGATGCCAGCGAAGAAGGAAAGCGTTAGCCACAGAAGGTTTCAAACGTTGCTTCGGAGCGCAAAAGACCAAATCCACTGTTATTTAGATAGGCTATTTAATTTTCAGCTGCTCTTGTAAGCTTGGGACCAAGTTGTGGGGCAGCCTCAGGCAATCGAGATTTCTGCTTTAAAATAGAGAACTATTGGTATCTGGTAGTTAGGGGAAGGGTCACCATAGTATACCGTGGGGTGCGGGAGTGGCGCTATGATAGTTAGGGGAGGGGTCACCATAGCATACCGTGGGGTGCGGGAGTGGAGTAGCTACATACAGCGAATGTAAATACAGTCTTGTTTCTTATTTTCGATTACAGGTCCGTATTTTGTCTGCTTCCGTATTGGGCGAGGGAAGGAGCTCCAGGATGTAGGCAATTTTAACACGGGTGCGTCACTCCAGCCACATCCTGGAGTCCCTTCCCCTGCTTAAATCAAGAGCATAGAACATAGCTATAGCATTGTTTGTTTGTTTTCCTCATTATAGGTTTGCCATCATTTCTTTTTGTTCGTGTTAGTGACACTTTTTATAAGGTGACCCCCCCCCCACAACTACCATAGCGGCATAGTTCGTTATAGCAGAAGAAAATCGTTCAACATCTACTGCAGAACTCCGCTTAAATTGAATTTCCACCATCAATGAACAATGTGGACAGGTGTATGGATCAGTTCTTCAAAACAAATGTAACATGTGAGCCATAGTCAATTCTGATCGCGGTTATTCTTCCTTCGCTACGCCGCGAGCGCTCATCGCACGCACGCACCCGCCGCAATATTCTCACGCATCTTTGCGAGAGAGCGCGAAATCTTTCCTTCATAGCTGTGCGCACTCAGGGGGAGTGCGCAGTTGGGGTTCTCGCAGCATCCAGGGTGTGTGCCATCCAAACTGCCCCTGTGGGAACTGTTTTTGTCGCTCAGGGAGAGTCCGAGGATGGATTCTGCGCTCTTCGAGCGCAGAATCAGGCTAGGGAAGGGACTCCAGGGTGTGCGCCATCCGAACTACCCATGTGGAAACTGCTTTCGTCGCTCAGGGAGAGTCCGCGGATGGATTCTGCGCTCTTCGAGCGCAGAATCGAGCTAGGGAATGGACTCCAGGGTGTGTGCCATCCAAACTGCCCATGTGGGAACTGCTTTCGTCGCTCAGAGAGAGTCCGCGGATGGATTCTGCGCTCTTCGAGCGCAGAATCGAGCTAGAGAAGGGACTCCAGGATGTGTGCCATCCAAACTACCCATGTTTCCAAATTTCCACTGCTTTCCACTGCAGTTTCTACTGCTTTCGTCGCTCAGGGAGAGTCCACGGAGCAGTGAGCAGCCACCGACCGACCATCGGCCGCCTTCCACATCGACTGACCGCGCTGACCTCGTTTTCCACGTTTGCCACGTGTCCGCGACGCGACCGCTCGCGGCGCAGCGAGGGAAGAATAGCCGCTATCGTCAATTCTCTAGTGGAAGCGAAAACAGAAGCTCATGCCCATCCCAACAGTGCAAACGTTTGCAAACATTTTTAGGGAATTGAGGGTTTTCTATTCCTTACAGCTCCATGATTGTAGTTACTGCTCATTCCTAGCATTCGTTTCCTTTTCATTTCAACTTCCATAGAATCCTGCTGAGTACAGAAGTTTACGCTCGCTCGTTGGTTTCTTGATGATTGATTGGAGTACTTGGTCCCGCAACAATCGTCTGCATACTGTGCGAAAACTCGTCCAACCTGCCCCGGAAAACTCGTCACTACAATGTCGCTTTAAGGCCCCCACAGACTTCTGCGGCGCCGCCGAGCGGCGACGGCGAACGGCGAAACCGCTGAGCGGCGCCGCTCAGCGGCTTGACTCATCATCAGTGGGAGCGGTGACGGCGAGGTACTGTACTGTTTCTAGTCGGGACCGACTGGTGCTTAACAATAACGCGCCCCGATGACGATCGCGCGCCCGCATCGACGGTCTCCGCTCTGGATCCGCCGCGAAAGGGCAGAGCGCAGACAGACAGACGCTGGAGCGGCGCCGCCGGTTGGAATGATTCATGTCATTTCCGCCAGCGACGCCGCCGGTGCCGCTGGGCGACGCCGCCGGTGCCGCTGGGCGACGCCGCCGGTGCCGCTGGGCGACGCCGCCGGTGCCGCTGGGCGACGCCGCCGGTGCCGCCGGCCGGCCAGCGGCACTGCTGGCGGCGACCGCTGCGTCCCTGCCCTATGGTTAAGCATAGGGCAGCGGCGACGCCGCAGAAGTCTGTGGGGGCCTTCAGACGCGAGTGCCGATGGAAGAGTCAGTCACGGACCCCGGAGGGATAGGCCTCTGTTATACTCCCGCGGGAGCATCCGCGGAACGTCCGCGGACCAATGGTGCACGGCGGAGGCGGGCGTGGCGAGGCGCGGCGATTGGCCAGGTGAGGAGTCTCGGCGCGATTCCCGCCCTTCCGCGGATGCTCCCACGGGAGTATAACTCAGGCCATAGGAGGCTTGGTTAACCTTGACACGACCCGAATCAAGAGCCTTCTCATAGAGGCATTTTCATTCAAGACGTCTCCGACGTGCGGCTTCCTTGGAGAGTCGAAGGGACGTAGCATACATATCCCTGTGAGATTCCCTTCCAAAACAAATCAGTAGTTGCAGAGGTCAATCGCAGTGGAGTCCGTGTGTGTGCGACATGTCCCCTGCAGGTCGCCGCGTAAAGTCTGCTGTTTTGCTTTCCTTTGACGTGCCTTCGTTCGCAGTTCGTCTGCATCTCAAATTGAGGCAAGCGTTGTCAAAGGTCTGAACATGTGAAGAACACAGGCTGGTGCAGAAATCTCGTAGTGTCGTTCCATTTTATCTTACCACTCACCGAATTCGGTTAAGTGTAGGGTGCTGAGCGGCTCCACACTATCCAGCGACGCCATCATTAATTATAGCTTTATTTGTAGTAAGCACTGCTGTGGTGAGGCTGTGTTAGTGAGGTCCACTCGGTGAGCGTTTGTCGTTGTTATTGTATAAATTAATGACGGTAATCACTTCATGTAATCTGTTGGAGGCTTGAGCAAGCAGCTAAGCAGCAAAACACCGCCAATAGAAAGTAGCGGAAGTCCCATTTCTGCCAGCTCTATACATTCCCCCTCGTTATAATGCATTTGAAGGGAGGAAATCCACATTACAACAGGGGCCACGCCCTAACCGGATCTGACCTTTTTGCAGTTTCCTACGTCCATATTTAGTTATCACTATAGCAGCCTCCATGAAGAGAGTCTGAAGTCTGATGGAGAAACCTCACCATCAGGTTATTATTTAAGCCCCGTCTTTGGAGATACTCTGTCCATTTGCATAAGTATGACAGACATGTGTGCGGAATAACGAGTACCAGATAAGTTAGACGTTATTAGCAGCAAAAGTGTGGAGCCTGATGTCGCAAGATCTCTAGTCGCGGTGGAAATTCCCGCGCCAGACGGCGTTTGAACCCGCACTCGCTGCCTTTTGGGCAGGATGTTAGCCCTCGACGCTATCAGCGCTGCTAAATTGCGCGCCACATCCCCAATATCCTAGTTGCAAATAGCCTATCAGCACTCCCATATCCTGATGTTGCTGTGATCCAGCAATGCTGCTGCCATAGTCGTATCCGAAGAGCAGAGGGTGCAGGTACAAGTCCCGCCTGGCGTGAGAGTTCCGGTCGCAACGAAACATCCAAACATTCCAACGTCAATATTTGCGCGAACCTTTGAGAAGATTCTCAAGAAACATATATTAATGCATCTTGGAAGTCACAATATAATTTCGGAAAATCAGTACGGCTTTCTCAAGGGAAGATCAGTCGAAATTGCTCTTCTTACCTCTCTTAATGACTGGACAAGGGCGCTTGAAGAAAGAAAGCGTTATATATTTTGATTTCGCAAAAGCTTTCGACAGAGTCGTGGTGAACAATCTGTTGGTTAAAATGGAAGTGGTATGAATCCACTCCATGACTATAATTGGGTAAAGCAATTTTTATCTGGTAGAACATATCAAATTAGCATAAAGGTCAGTTTTCGAAAGTATTTTCCACGTATAGCGGAGTCCCTCAAGGAGCGGTATTCACCAACCCTATTTTTTGCTGTACACCTATGAACTTCCGAACTATCTTACCAGCCTGGGAGTCACATGTAAAATGTACGCAGACAATGTGAAGGTTTACAAAAAAATTAAACACTTCAGATGAAGTATCCCTTCAGTCCGCGATAAATTACATCACCCGTTGGGACAAGGCGTTCCTACTAGGGTACCACGTTTTCAAAACGGTTACCATAACAACAATCGTCACGGGACCATCACGTCTCTGGTTTAGCGCTGGCGCTATGCCAACTGCACAGAAATCAACAATATAGCTGCGGAACGATGGAATGAACATGTTTTATACAGTTTGAGGTCTTGGATGGAGTATCTTGGGAAGAATTATACTTGGTATGCACTATACTTATGCTCGAATGACCCATTCGAATAGGTATTCGAATGATTTTCATTCGAATTTGAATATTCGAATTCGAGTATTCGAAAAATCGCGTTTTTCGAATGTATTCGAATTCGAATGTTCAGAAAAATCGCGTTTTTCGAATATATTCGATTTCGAATGCTCGAAAATTTTCGGTATTCGAAACCATTCGAATATTCGCAATTTCCCAGAAAGCAAAAATTATTCAAGTATTCGAAAAGTGTCATTCGAATGCGCAACAAGAATTTGTGTATCGGCGTATTCTGAAAAGGCTTGGTGGGTTTCTTGGGTAATTTGGGTCGCCCAAACGGTTCTGTCTGTGAATCAAAGCTGTGGTACGATGGTGGCTCGGTGCCCGGATACTGAGCGCCTCATCGATACTAGTCACTTCCCGAAAAGCCCTGTTAAGAGGGAGAACTTCCACAACGTCTCACAATGTTGAATTGCAAAAAATTTTCCACGGAGAATCGCTGCAGTGGTGAATGACCGATCGGGGACCAGTAATCGTCGCCACCCCGATTGGTGAACTCTGAGAGAAAACCACTTTCACCGATAAAAGTATGGATAGTATCAAGCGATATTGATTGCGTGATCAATCTGTGACATGGTCTTCTGGAATTGAGGCGCTCGCTGGAGACGTCTGAATATTTTCCAGTTTTCTGACGCATCGACGATCGACAGCTCTTAGCGCGCTTCTATATAATATCAGACGTTTTTTAGATCTTAGAGTATGGACATAAGGGTTAGTTTGATCTGGACCAGTTTTGCATTCCACTCAAGCAGTTCTGGAAGCTATTTTTGCCGTAAACGTAATAACGTAAAGGATGAAGGACAGCAGAAGGAAGGATAAAGGTAAATCCTTGTTTGGGAGGTACCAAGCATTCCACATTTATTACTGCGCCTGTGCACAGCGGCCGAGGAAGAGTAGGAATTGTTAACAAAAAAAAATGAAAATGATGGTTCAAGCGGCGTTTCAAACGGACGTTATTTGTCCTTCACGCTGCAGTTAAGAGTCTGAGACCACAAGCTAGCAAATGTCTGCAGGATGGGCGTGGGGGTCAACAGGGTGCGCTTCTGTCTTCTGCCACGTCGGGTGTCTCCTGGTGCAGAAGAGTACCTCATGAAGTCGGCTTTGTAATTTTCGTCACGCTATGCTCTTCTGCTCCTCTGTGGTCTGAATGCTCTGCTTCTGGATTTCGTTTCTGCAACGACTACAGTTCCGCAAAAGCTATATTATAAGGTAGGACTTCACAAATGGGAGACGGCGTAGGTCGGCCGGATGTTATCGATCGATTTTATCGATTTTTGTTCTGAATTCGCCATTTGAAGTGGGATTCGCATGGGTACGTCGGCCGTATGCCGGACTTCACAAAGGGGAGGCGGCGTAGGTCGGCCGGATGTTATCGATCGATTTTATCGATTTTTGTTCTGAATTCGCCATTTGAAGTGGGATTCGTATGGATACGTCGGCCGTATGCCGGACTTCACAAAGGGGAGGCGGCGTGGGTCGGCCGGATGTTATCGATCGATTTTATCGATTTTTGTTCTGAATTGGCCATTTGAAGTGGGATTCGCATGGATACGTTGGCCGTATGCCGGACTTCACAAAGGGGAGGCAGTGTATGTCGGCCGGATGTTATCGATCGATCTATTTTTCTGAAGTTTACCGTAGTTTATCAATATGTTGGCTGGAGAATAATTACATTCACAAGTTCATCGCAAATAAGAAATATTTATTCATACGAAATGAGACTGGCCCTCATGGGTAGCCTATTCCTAGCTACTTGTAATACATTTTGTGGCCGCAAAATCGACAGTGTTATATTTCACATTTGTAGATGAGCAGGACAGACTTGCTACAGATTTACATGTAGTACTTTGTCGTCAGTCCTTCATTAGCTGCCGCTAGGCAAAAGCATTGTTTCATGAAAGTTCTTTAACAGTCAGTCTGCCACCAATTTCAAAAAGGATTGTTTTAAAGTGACCTAGAAGCTTACAGTGGCTCAACCAGATAATGTTCCCTTCAAATGTGTTGTAAACCTTTCGTTTGTTCCTCATAAGCAGCAATTAACAAAACACTAGTATTCCTTTGAGAAAAATTCGTATTCCAGTAAGCAAGGAAATTAGACGCTTCCATAAGCCCTTTGATCGTTCTACGTGTAAGTTCTCTATCTCATTTTTACGACTCACATGGGGGTTTATGAGATGCCTGTCGATAAAAACCTCGTGCTTAACTAGGAAGGGATCCGTTACGTATTGCTTCCCTTTTCTCTTCTGTGTTGCCTTCTATCATGTCTATAATACAGCCTGATTTTTCATTTAAATTCGAATATTCGAATCGAATATTCGAAAAATCGCGTTTTTCGAATGTATTCGAATTCGAATGTTCAAAAAATCGCGTTTTTCGAATGTATTCGAATTCGAATATTCAAAAAATCGCGTTTTTCGAATGTATTCGAATTCGAATGTTCAGAAAAATCGCGTTTTTCGAATATATTCGATTTCGAATGCTCGAAAATTTTCGGTATTCGAAACCATTTGAATATTCGAAATTTTTGGGAGAGCATAAGTATAGTATGCACTCATATCGATCGCGCGGCGCGATGGGATCGATATGGGAGTACATTATTAGGCGTCGCTCGGGGTGAGCGATGGTATAACTAAGACCTAAGATGTTCAAGCAACATATTCACCACACATGCAAGGTTACATCTTCTTGTATTATATTCCTAAAGAATAAAACACATTTTCTGTGCTCTTGAGACTATGAATGATTGCGGAAGCGACTCATTTACAGCTCTCCAGAAACAAATCAATGTCTCTTCCCAGTAAAAAAAATGCTCAGTACTTCTAGCAAAGGGAATGAAACTTGCAATGACTGTTTTAACGTCCAGTGAAGAAACCGTTGTTGTGCCGTTTTGAGGACTTCCCTCTGTGTAAACAGCAGAAGTAAGAATGATTGACCGAAAGGAATGCTTTGCAAAGACACGATCACGTGATTCCGTATCATTTGCTGTTCGTTTTCTTACAAAAATTAAGATATTTGATCTGCTTTCTCAATCCGTAACCCTTTTTTATCACTTAGGCAGTCAGCTGCTTGTGGGGTAAGTCGGCATGGCTTCTGCATAATCCAGAAACGTCACGAAGATTGTTCTTAGGTGACATTACTTGGGCCCTCTTAAATGTTAGCTCTATAGAACCGTCAAATAGCAATACTAATAGCACTTCCTCACAAAATTTCCCATCTAGAACCTCCGCAAAGAGTATGAAATCCCTCCTTTCCGTAGCCCCGCAGCTCCGTTATTGGTTACAGTGGAGTTGGCACGATACCAGCGCTGCATCAGAGACCTGATGGTCCCGCAACGATTGTTGTTACGATAACCGTTTTGAAAACGTGGTACGCTAGTAAGAACATCTTGTCCCGTTGGGCAGACAAGTGGGGTCTACCACTTGCGGATAAAAGAAAACATGCTTCCTAACAATTGGATTTAAAAAGCAGTCACAGTTCCAAACATACAGTATTAGCGGTCAGGTTCTAACCAATGTAAAAGAAGCCTGCGATCTGGGATTCATCATAACGTCCAATCTATGCTCTTCACAGCACTGCAGACTTCTCGTTAAAAAGGCCGGCTTTCGTATATATAACCTCTTTCGTGCTCTAAAGTCAAATCAACCAGAAATTTATATCCGAGCTTATAAAACATGTATGTGAGGCCAATAGTTAAATCGGGAATCACGGTGTTCAATCCAACTAAGAAGAAAGATATCGAGCTTTCGGAAAGTGGGTGCAATCCTAGTTGGTGGTGGCCGCTAGTAAACGATTTCACGACATAACGGAACCCAATAAATAGCCAACAACATATAGAGATAGGTAAACTGTACCAACCTAGCTGCCGAGGTAGGCTCAGTTTCCGAGTTTCTAGTCGGGAGGGGAACCTTAAAGTGTCGTTCTCGGTGCCAGTCTAGTAAGAGTGGACCCTATTACTACATTTGCACCGAGAACGGACATATTCTAGCAGATAGAACAGAGAACATCATTGTAATAAAAAATAAAATAGGTGAAGACACTACCAATCCATTAAAATTTTTGTACACAGACAATGCAGTGTACTTCACGTCCTAATCTTTTACGAACGTCCCGACCTAGCCTACAATATATATATATATATATATATATATATATATTCTCGTTTCTTTGTGTTACTTATTTTGAATTCTTTAATTAGTCATTTCCTATGGAATGAGTGAATCCCACATACTTCAATACTGAACACATTTCCAATGAAATCGTTTAAGAGCGGCTACCACCAACTAGGATTGCACCGGAAAGTGTTCAAAATAGCTTTTGTTTTGTAAAAAGTACGATGAAAAACCACATACTTCTCAAAGATCGGTCATACTTGGCCTTCCGTCGCGTAGGAATAGAAGAAAAGTAGCAGATTGTGTCATGATGTTCAAGATCATTAGCAGCAAGTTATCCGTTAACCCAACCGATTTCTTTGATGGCGCTCTGACGAGATCCGTAAAAAAAAGCTCAAGCATCGAGTTTCAGTTGCTAAAACGGGAGTCAGATCTGATTTTCTAACATACAGAGCACTTGGTGATTTCAATTTGCTGCTAGGTAAATACGAAGGCATTACAAGGTCATCTGTACAGGCCTGTTAAAGGTTTTTCACAGCTTAAGCATTATGGAATAAAGGATAAAAGGAGAAAGGACGGCGTTACTCAATCCCTTCTGGGATGCGCCAGCGCATTCTACTTCTACGGGATATCGTGGAGGCGATTTGAATGCGTATTTGGCCATACAATGACTTGCGGTGGCCAACCTATGAACAAGTCAGCGCTTTATCCTTCCCAGACAAGTCTGGTACCAATTCACCGACCCCGGAGGGATGGAAGGCTTGGTTGGCCGGGCGGGAAATCCGAACCAGGAAGCTGGTATCGAGTGCACGCGACAGTGGCGCCTCCTCCGACTGCGCTACACGCGCCCATTATGGAATATCCTCTATTATATATGGTGGGATTGTGCATGTGACTCATTTTTTCGTGTTTGGTTGTGTCGTGCATGTTCAGTTTTGGTTCCCTCTAAATAAATAAATATATATCGTAGCAGCATACAGCGTCTGTACGAGCTGATCTAGGTTTAAATCAAAATTGTAAACTTCTGGGATTCCTCCACCGTCCTCGACAGACGAAGGCAACAGACGTGTACGTCTGATCACAAGAGGAGTCAGCATTTGTTCCTTTTATTTTCTGTGTAGGAACTCAGCCGTGGTCACGTTAAGCCGCGTGCACACTTTGCAGCGGGCAGCGGGCAGTGGAATGTGGGCGGAGCTGGTTTCGCACACTACGGCACTGTTGGAGTGCGCCGCGGCCGCACGCAGCGACAGTGAGGAATGCCCGGGTCATTCCCCGCTGCCACTGCTGCTGCGGTCGCTGCCGGCAGCGGAAGTGTGCACACCCCTCACTGCGGCCTCCGCTGCCGCAGTGTGACTCCGCCCCTCCGTGCTATGCTTCAGCGTGGCTGCCGCACTGCCGCAGCGGAGTGTGCACGCGGCTTATAGGGCCGTTCATACTTTGCGACAAGAGCGACTCGTCGCTCCTGTAAAACATACATATCGATTAGGACCGAGCGCGCTCCTCCGAAAAGTGTTCGTACTCCGGCGCTGTCGCCCCAGTCGCTTGTTCATACTTCCGCACGCTGCGCTCCCATTGCTCTTGTCGATGATTTCGCGAAGTATGGACAGGTCCATAGCGGGGATAGCGTTATACCCAACGCGTCTTAACCAGAGTTGGTTCGTATTTGCGTAAAGGTGAGCTGGTCGGTTCCCAAAAATCTACGTTATATTGAGTCGCTTCTTTTCCGGAGGATATCGGGGCACTCTGTAGTGCTGCATCGTTTGATCCGAGAAACTTATGTCTTGCTTCATAGGGATGTGCAATTTCTGGATGATGCTTGATGCAGTAGCTTCGGTAGTTTTGCTTCAGCGTTGAATGAAAATGTTAAAAAATTGAAAGGCGTCTATACACCGCAGGTCAACTGAACATTGTAGTGCACTGGATGAGTAAGTAAATATAAATATAATATAATGAAATATAATTTGAAGCATGTACGCCTTCAGCTAACGTGTTAGCCTACGCCTTGCGGCTTGCAGTCAACATTTCTTCTTGTAATAATTAGAAACTTTGTTCGGAGCCGTTAAGAATTTAATTTGATTTCCACAGTGTTACCACATCAGAACAGTGTCAGCTTCCGCAACCAACTGTAAAGAAAGTGATGCCCAGCTGTTTTTCCTGATCTACCTCCTGTTCAGATTGAGGCGGTGGACACGTTGATGCAAAACAATCAACATCGATTTACAAAGTCATGGTTCATGAGTCACCATTTCCGCTCCATCTTTCCAAAAAGCGGGATACGTAACACGGAGCGGAAGCTTCAAAGAGGTCTGAAACCGGATTTCGGAGCGCAGAGATGAACTCGGCCGAGCTCTCCCATGATAAATCCCACTTCCTCTCTGAACTATCTCCCATGATAAATCCCACCTCTTCTCTTTTGAACTATCTCCCATGATAGCTCAAAAGGCAACATTTAGTGCAGTATGGGTTGGGTAGGGTGTATTCCTGTTATGATTCTTTTTTCTTCTTCTATGAAGTGCATCACTGCTAACAAGGCGCAGCGTATTACGCCAAGGCTGTGTATCGGAAGCATAGATGCCTAGTCGGGGTGCACCCCATAAAATGAGCATGTATAAGTAGTGATAACAAAAGCTCCAGAATATTTATCGAAGAACTAACCTATAAGGTAGTTATCACTGAGGTTAGCCTACTCTCTATCTATTCTTCGCAGATTCCGTATGGATTGCCTCGAAATCAGATCCCATTGCTGCATTGTTAGCATCTCTGGAGAGCGATGAAAGAGTGGGTTTTATTTTGAGACCGTTTTTTCAGCAGTTTCCTTTTCACTGGTCCCCTTTTTTGTTTTTAGGCTATCGAAGAATGTGATGCTTCTTCCCATTGCTTGTCACAAGGGATTGCCTCGAGGGCATCGTCTTCGAGCACACCGAATGACCAGGCTCAGTTTTTTGATGTGAGAATCCAATACGGCCACAAGATCATCTCGGCCTTACTTAAGGTAATTATTGCACAGAGTTCACCTGGGAGGCGGAGCAGATGAAGAGGCGTCCTTACTAGTGTTCATATCTTTGGATCGTTACGGTAATAACGATCGTTACGGCACCATCACGACGTTTGTGAGTTAGTCTTGGAGCCAGATTCACCAACGATTAAACCCGCGGATATGCTGGGTTTAGGGGTAGAGGTACCCACGATGGAGCATCCATCTCTACTCCTCATCTTACCTGTACCCCTTATACCCCGTGGTTTTAATTGTTGATGAAGCACCTAGATCCATGCCAACTTCATTTTCAACAAGCAGTTATGTGCCCAAATGTTGAAAAAGATTTGGCGTGTGAATCTGAGCTCTTAAGGGGACAGATCGAAGAGCTCAATCCTGTGTAAGGAAATGAACAGCAATCGGTACAGAACCAGTATTAATCTATCCCACTTAATCTTGTTCAAATAGGTCTACTAGGGGTAATCTGCCATACGAAGAATGAATATCCTAGTCGTTTTTTTGTGGAAATGATTTGTAAGTCCGCGTCGAAGTCAAAGTCAAAGCCCTGAAAGTTTTGTTAGCCGATGTCCGCATTCGGTTCGCCCCGACGGGTTGGAGAGTCCAACACCTCCAATGCAAATTCCGTTCCTCTGTGGTGCAAAGCAGGAATCATCAGTAGTCTTCGGCACTGACGACACTGTGACGGTTCGGAAGTAATCCCTTATCTCGCAGCTCTTGTTGAAGTCCAGGTCTGACAGGTCCAATTTCTCATGCAGATTCCTGAACGTGGATCCATGTAGCTCATTGAGACGTCTCTGCTGAGCTGCCATTGCTAGGGGCTTTTTCGTATTAGATTTCAAGGCTTATGCCCTGGCTAACTTCTGCTCCAGGCTAGAGGCGGCGAAATGGTTCGCATCGATAGGACACGCAGACTCTGCCAGTGCGCGCTATTTCGACGCCGCTAGCCTGCAGCTATTCGAACTTAATATAATGGACTTATAAAGCATTTTCTCAAAAAAGTACCTACAGAACGAGTCGATCATGTTTTTGCATAGCATTTCCTTCGATCAAGGACACCTACTTCTGCTGTTTTCACGGCGACTCCTGAAAACAGTTCAGCAACAGTTTCCATGGTAGCAGCTAAAATAATCCTTGAAATAATAGTCTTTAAAAGGTACTATTGTACTTATGGTATCCCACTAAACCTTGTTCAAAATGGGTCTACTGGGGATAGTCTGCCATAAGAAGAACGAATATCATAGTTGTTTTTTTTTTTTTGCGGAAATCCCACCATATATAATAGAGGAGGGTTTTTTTGTCTCAACGTGACTGTGGGAAACTTCGTAAACTCCGCGGGCTCGATGGTTTAATCACCCAAGTTTGAGGCAGGCTCTCGACTTCTCTCTCCGAAGGGAAGCGCAGGGAGGTGAGCAATCGCCGCTGCCGAGGAGGACACGTGAGGCGTTGCGAAATAGGCCGGCGCCGCGGCTCTGCCCGCGCACGTGTTGGGTGGCTACTACTTCGAACTGACCCCCTTGAAGGCTCCTGTCCTTGCTACCGGTCAATTGGTGCTTGCAATTAGGTGCTGCTACAGTTGTGTTACCGCAGGGTACAACTCTGCCGCCTGTGTGCATGGCCGAGGTCACTGCTCATTCCTGTTCTTGCTGCCTTCTCTGTGTTCGGGCATAACATTCTGATGTGTACGAGCTTCGGCCTTCACTTTTGACGTCAGTGTTGTGGTGAGAATCTGCGGCCCTATTCTAGTGCTCCTCGCTCCACACGTTAGAGTATGCCCCTTGGTAGGAAGGCACATGTATACCCATTCACAGCAGAAGTGAACTAACTTGGTTCACCATAGGGCTAGAACCCACCAGTGCTGCTGATAATTTTGAATTTCATACAACACAAAACGACGGATTGGGCGTTCCTACATCGTGGCCCTCCCGCCCCAGCCTATTTGATCCCCACTGCTAGTTGTAGCACTTATATCCACTCGTGTGCTTCTTAAAGAGGCTGACAACCACTTAACACGATGAGCCCTGTCCACCTGAGCCGTTTTGTGCCTGATTCTGTAGGCTGTAAGTAAGATTCTCCCATTCTAAGTTGGTTGGATTGAGCCCATCAGTTTCTCCCGCCCACATAAACTTCCTACTTTCTACACCCTTCCAAGCTGTTGGATTTTTATTCGAGTGATAGCAGAGGTTGAACAACAAACACAACGGTGAGGAACATACATATCCCACCTTTGTGATTAAGTGGCTTTTACACTATCAGTCGATTAAAGGCTGCGGTGAACTTTTCGAGGGCATGGTGCGATCTCGTCTTTTATTGCGCTATATGCTTGCTCATAGGCTGTAAGTAAGATTCTTCCATTCGAGCGCATGCGACAGTTTCTCCCGCCCACTCATAATTCCTATTTATCGCTTGGGCCCCCTTCAGACGTTGCGATATTTATTGATAGCGTAAGTTTAACAACAAATACAACAGTGAGGAACACACATATCCCCACTTTGGTGGATCAATTAGGTGGCATTTTTGGAGTGCATGGCGCGATCTCATCTTTTAATACGCTATATGTTTGCTTCTTAGCTGCGGGCTATAAGATTTTCCCATTCGAAGTTATTTCGGCTGAGCGATTTTTATTCGATTGATAGCAGAAGTTGAACAACAAATACAACAATGAGGAGCACACATACCCCCACTTTGGTGGTTCAATTAAGACGCATTTACGCTATCAATCAAATAACCAGTGGTGCTATCGGTTTTCTCTCAGACCTAACCGATCGGGATTAGAGTTGCCTGATTATGTTGGCCGACGGGAGCGTTCCACAGTAGATTGGGCGTTTTGATCAGGCAGTCGATATCGATCGATATTATCGATCATTTGAGTGGTGCTATCGGTTTTCTCTCAAACCGAACCGACCACGATTTCTATCTGACACATTGGAAGTAGGGAAATCAGAGACAGAAAATCACACCATATATAAAGCAGGGAGGCATAGGTCACTGTCTGTAGTGGTTCGTCAACAGCGGAAACCAAGTCCCCAGTTTTCGACTCCACTAGACTCTCGAAATAATTCTTCCCGTACGTTCCCTCAAAATTAGTGGCTAATGAAGTCACCTCCGGAATTCGCCACACCTAGCGGCTCGAAGCACGACGACTGGACAGAAGTGTCAGACATTTCTTTAGGCTTGACAAGCTACACACCCAGGCGGCGGAGCCGGCGGCTTGACAAGCTACACACCCAAGCGGCGGAGCCGGCGACCGACGCTGGTGCCTTATAAGCCCGTTATTTTAAGTTCAAATTGCCCAAGGCCTTGCAAAATAGCGCGCGCTGGTAAGAGACGCAGAGACTCCGCCTACTGCCAGCACGCATTCGCGACCGACCGTCTCCCGGGGGGGGGGGGGGGTCACCATAGATGGCATGCTGTGGCGTGCAGGCGTGGTTACTGGCAGAGTGGCGTTCAACCCCCCGCCCTTTAAACAGAGGCGTGGCAAATGTCTGCGTCTCCAGTATCTCGTACAGGAATGTTTTGCGCGCCATGGAGCAACGCTGTTACAGTAAGATTGCGCGTTGGCTTAAGTGTGCGCGATGTAGCGGCGGAAACACACGGTCGAGCGCTTCTTCCGAATTGATGCAAGCGTGCGCTATGACATCACATTTCATCACCGCCTTTGTTTCAAGAAAAAGTTACAGATAGCACCAAAACCTATTTTATTGATGGAATTCTAGGGGGTGTGTAATAAGAAGGCGATCGAATACTCAGTTCACTCAATGGTGAGTTATATGAGCAAATAGCGAGAAACAGTTAAAGATTAGTATTTACGCTTAATTCCAGACAGGGCAACTTTCAATTTACCCTGCCTTTACGAACCCAAGCTTAGCTGAAAACAGAGTTGAGTGCAAGTCGCTAGTTGAGTGGTTTGTCCCGCTTCTCCATACTTAGCCACCACAAACCTAAATGTCTCTCCACAGCTGCACTATATATGGATCCTTTTAGAGCGCACGGTCCGCAGCCCTACTGCTCCGTCTAGGGTTGTGTTCACATCCTATTGCAGCTCGTCAAGCCTAATCCAATATCTGATACTTCGGTTCAGTCGCTGTGCTCTAAACCGCAAGGTGTGATGAATTTGGGAAAAGGTGACTCAAGACAGAAATGCAGTCCTCCTCCGTATATGGATGTTACTTTGAAAGCTGGGCAAGCCACTGCCGAAAATTGAGAACCCAAGACTTGGTTGAAAACGAAGCAGAACCGAGCGTAGGTCCCACATACTTTCATCGCTGGCCTGTCCCAGTCCACCGTCAAAAATTAGAGGACCTGGGCAGGTAGAAAAAGCATAGTAGCCCAGCGCACGAAGTAGGTATGCGGCACCATCGACCACTAACTTTAAGGAAGAATTACATACGGGAGCCTGATGTAGTCGAAGACAAGGTGGAAGATGGAAATTTAATTTCCGCTGTCGACGAACCACTACACACCCATGCCTTTCTCCTCTATATAGTGGATTTTCTGTCTGGGAGCTTGGATGAAGCCGTCGTAAGTGTCACCATGGTTCTCATCGCTTTCCAGGGTTTATTAGGGATTAGCAAGCTTTGCGCGCTTTTGCGTTTTTTCCAACACTTTTCTTATAAAAGTGAATGCACGTTCTCATCGCTGTCACTGGAGCACAGTAAATCCTAAACATATGCACTTTCGAAATGCTCTTACGATTCGTGGTTGTGAAATTCAGTTGTTTATTGAGTGTATATGTCACACAGTCTGCTTTGCTCATACAGCCCTCTTAGAATGCACATTTTTTAAAGGGATCGCATCCATTTCGACATTGCTATTCTATGAGTTTGGTCCAAAACGTCGGATTTAAGATTCACCTCCACTCAGAGTTAATCTTAATGAAAGCTAAAAGAATCTACATGCTTTTGGTGATAATGTCTAAAGAAGGAGTTTCACGATTATGAAATGAAAGGCATGTCTAGGGATGAGACATGGCAGATTGAGTTGCTCATTGCAGTAATGAAATCCCAAATCCTTCATCTTAACCACTGCATTCAACATTTGTCCTCACAACGAGTACCAAGCAGAGCACTCCGACCCTTCTAATCTCATATGTACACTTCTCAGGGGCAAGAGGTAACTTCCAGATAGTTGACCACCCATAATTCCCTTCCAATGCACGATGTACTCTCTCCACATCGGTACCTGATTCAATTTTCCCATAGATCTTGATATCGTTCGCAAACAACACCGCTTTCCTCAAGAATCAACGGCAGCTCAGCTACGTATATAGCGAACAGAACTGCGGAAAGGAGCCCTCTCTGGGGAACTTCGCTCTTCACCAACTTACAGACTCAGGGGGTGTTTTTACGTGCCATCAAGGTAAGGAGGGTTTTATGTCTATTTTGAGTGCCAGACTGACGATGTAGGTAATGATTGTTCGCTTCTGTCTGTTTCAGTTACTAATAACTTTTTTGACTAAAAGTATGTCTGTTTGCTTGTGTTTGTCTCAGTTTCCGGAAACTTTTTACTAATATAACTGTTTGCTTGTGTCTGTTTCAGTTCCCAAAAACTAATGCAATTGAAGTTGAAGTTAGACGTGAAGACCTCTATTCACTTGATATTTTAGGCCACGAAGTAGACGTTATGGTGCAATTACGTACACCACATTACGCCCGACGCTCCAGTCGCTCTTGTTGCCCCAGTCGCTCTTGTCGCTCTTGTTGCCTGTTCAGGCCTTTGTCATACCGTCGCTCACCCCGAGCGACGCCTAGTGATATGCTTCCATATCGATCGGGTGGCGCGATGGGGTCGATATGGGTGCATATCATTAGGCGTCGCTCGGGGTAAGCGATGGTATGACAAAAGCCTTCATACTTCCGCGCGCTGCGCTCTTGTCGCTACTGTCGCGAAGTATGAACAGGCCCAAATGTGATGGCCCCGCGACGATTGTTCTTGCGATATCGGTTTGAAAGTGTGGTATCCAAGTAAGAACACATGTTCCTGTCCGTAATACTGTGATTATGGCGCAGTTGGCCTATCACCCGCTCGGATTAGAAGACTCAGGAGAAACATGAACAGCGAAGGTGCCCAATAGCTCGGAAAAGCGCTGGTATTCAGTTGTTACACAATTTCGGAGAGCAAGTGAATATTCAGGTATCTCAGGAGTTGGCGAATCTGAAAAATGACAGCGATTCCATGTCTACTCTCGTGTCCTTGAGGCGTCTTTCGGTGCTTTCGACATCTTTCCAATTCTTCATCCTTGCATGTATTTCACCTTATCTGGAAAAAGGTTTGCAATGTTCTGATCTCGTTGAGAAGTGGAGTCTTACCGTTAGACCTTCCTTTCTTTCAATGATCAGCTCGCTACTTCAAGGGGTGGGCGTTCCTCTGCAGCTGCGTTCCCAAATCATTAAATCATGGGAACAGTGTGCGGGCGATTTGGAGTTTAGGAAGTCGCAGGTATGTGCCGTATATACAGGTACTGTTGACCGCTTCGAGGTACAGGTACTGTTATCCGCTTGCTTACAGCTCACCAACGCTGCACAGTGTATTGTCTCACTTCTGGGTTGTAACGATGCCGTTCGAGCGGAAATTCTCAGAAAGTACTGCTCGGACATCATCTGTACATTTGAACAGGTCAGTTTCATTCTAAAACCACCTCTGCAGCGTGTTTGACAGAGATAGGTGTTTTCTGGTGCGCTCATTGTTCGTTAGGCCCATCTGCATGCAGCGAAATATCGTTGAAAACAGGGCAACAGTTGAGGAAGGTGGCATTATTATAGGGAAGATTTTGGTAGATCCTAGGTTTGGCTGATCTAGCTTACCCATTTTGAGATGTCTTGTCAATGTGGTGCTGGCCCAAGCCCGCGAAGCACCAGGATTTCTACCGCGCTCTAACATTCTGTCGTTTAAAAATGGGCGAATATTGTGCTTACATGGCACTTATTTCTCACAAAGTGCAATTTTAAATGTGAAACTGAATACTTTTCAAGCCAGAAGGGAAACAGTTTCCTATCAAACTGAACAACTTTCAAATTGAACTGGGAACAAAAACCTAGTCAGCTTAAACAAATTTATTAAAAATCTTATTTTGCCTCTAATATTGCTAATCGCCTTCACAGGATGTCTAGAGGGGACAAGTGTTCGTTGATTTTTTGTTCTCTTAGCTGTTTTTCAGGTTTATAATAATCGGAGAAAAACAAGAAAATTAGGTGTCGCAGGAATAGATCGGCGTCATGCACTCACTCACTACGTCGCGGTTTCTATTTGGTTGATAGTTAGGGTTTCGTTTACTTATACTTGTGTACGAATGAGCGCTATAGCAGAAATAATTCGAGGTAACGCGTAGGTGTCCACCGCGCAGCTACTTGTAAACAGTATTTACACCATCAGTTAGGACAGTGATGTATAGGACACATTCATGGCGCAGAATCCTTTTGTATGACGCCAGTTTTTTTTTTCGAAAATGCTAACTTATGTTTACTTTCCTGAAGGGAGTCCAGTCTCATTTGAAACACGCCCGCTTTGATTTGCAAGGTATTTAGTATTATATGTTTTGAAAGTGTTCAAATTGACGTAAAAATGGTCACTTCACCACCGACGTGTGAGACAGTGGCTCATTCGCAACTGACCTGGTACATCGTAGCATAAAGGGGGTATGAAATCCTTTACTGATCCGCTATGATCTGTTCAACGTTGTTTTGCTGTTCTTGTCTTAGGTCATTACAGTAGAGATGCATGGTGCCCATGGGGATTCCGTCGATAAAGTTTTGTCTTCCTTCTTAATGGGTTTCTTTTCGTTCTTATTTTTCTTCTTTCTGTCTGTAAACGTGTTTGTGTGAATAAGCCCATCACTTCAGCTTAGGTTTTTCGAATGTGCCGATTTCAACGCAGCGCAGGACGATATTTTAAGTGCGGTTCCTCCTCAGCTGCTAGTTATCACCCTTCTGGGACTTGTGAAACAGAGGACGGGGGCAGATCCAATACCGCAGTGGTTCTCAGTATGTTTCTTTTTGCTTAGTTTTGCGCTTTAATTCAGCGGTATTACTTTTAGTTGTTTTTATAGTCGAATGAGCCGTTTGTATTCTTACAACTTTAGTTAGCTGTTGGGTCTCGACTCTCCGCAATTCTGGTTGGAAACAATGGTTTAGAGGTTAACCTGTCATCGTTTGAGGAGATAAGTAAGTAAATGATATTTTCTCTTCTATTTTTGTGCTCTGTTGTTCCCTTCACGTCAATCTCTAGCTTGTTTACAGATGGTGATCAGTTTTGGCAAAACACTCATCTTCTTTCCGTTTTTGGAAGACAGCTTGCACTACCTCCTCGAAATATTAAGAGGATGCTCTACTATAAGAACATCACCAATCAGTTTTTGCTGCTCATTCGTGTCAGTTTTTTTATCCCACAGTTCAGTTCGCTTGATATATGTAAGTGGGTAGCTAAACGGAAGGCAACAAAGAGAAAGAAAGACGACATCCAGACATCGGAGCTCGTCGTTTCTCTGGAGAGTTTTGCGACCATAAAACCGTACATTAGTGGCGATGAGCGTGCAATTATGAGTCTGAACACACAGCTTGTTGTTTATCCAGTTTTTAGAACCCATCTCTGTGAATGGACGTGCTTGTTTCCTTTCTGTATATTGTTTTCAGGCTTTAGAACGAGAAATTTCCACTGGAGGGTTTGGCGCAGTTGTTTGCCTCCTTCGCTGACGTGGTGAGGGAGAAGGATGCTCTAGCATTTAGCCTCTTCATCGAGGATCCTCTGTTCAAACCGTGGGAGGCAGGTTTTTGAATGCTTGCATTTTAAAGATAAATGTGGTTAAAAGTCCGGTCAGCGGCGTTCGCTCTGCACCAATTACATCCTTTTAAAACTCTTCCGATGAGCATTTGCAGCCTCATCTCTACGTTTTTAGGTTTTGCCCAACGCACCGAGTCCTTCGTGGTCTCTGTCTCACTCGATTTCGCTTTGCTTGTTGAAGTTGTGGAGCTGTGACAAAATAGGCGCACAGCTGCTTAGGAACAACTCCCGCTACATGGCGGTGCATAGCATTCTTCTTCCTTCAATGTCATAGTTTAATTTTTAAGCCAATTTGTACAGGCTGTTTCTACACTTCTTTGCTTAATTCCCATTGCCTCTTGTGACGCAGCTCATGGCTTGAGGAACCTTGAAGATGATTTCCACGATGTTCTGAAGTTTGGTCTGGAAAAAGTGGAGAATCTTGTAAGTTATTTTGTATTTACTGCGTCACTAAGCTCTGCAATGCATAAAAATCTTATCCGTTTCAGTCAGACTTCATCCTCGCATTTGTTACTGATGTTTCATCTTCTTCCTTCCATGTGTCGCAAGAAAAAAGGCTTGTTGAAGTCGTACATGAGAAGTCAAGTACGCGTTATCTTGTCTAAACACTCGCTTTATACTTCTACCCTCCTTCAGAGAAGAAAGCGGGTCACTGCATAATCAAACGATTGTAATATGAGGCATCTTTCAGCAATCTATGGCAAAGTAACGCTTTCCCGTCTACGACTGAACACAGACGAGCTTTTAGCGAAGAAAATCGAAGCTGCTTTAACTTTAATAAAGGTTAGGCAGCGATTTTCTGGTATTGTATTTTATGCTTTACATGTATATGGTTCGGTGAAGAAATGATAGTCTAAGTCTAGAATTGGGGGTCCACCCTGATTTTATTCCAGTGTATCTAAGGAGCACACAAAACTCCTTTTGAATTAGAACGTTGTAGTATAGTATAAATATTAACTGTATCGCAGGAGGAAATCTAACCAGGGAGTTGTCTCAGGCGTATGTTTGAACAGCGAAAATGAATAGTACCACGAGAATCTCCACCCTCGAAACAGTAGTAAGGGGTGTTCCATTTTTGCAAATTTCTTGAACCCAACGAGGCAGCGGCTCCTGAAAGTTGGCCATGGGATAGGCACCTGACAACTACGTGCGTGTTCTACATGGAGATAAGAGAGATGGGGAAAGACGGCTGAACAGGCAGAGGCCAGATTCATCAACCGATTTCCGGTCGGTAACGTACCGCCAAACCTGATGCTGATGAATATCATATCATGAATATTAAATACCGCCAAACTCCCTGACATTCATCAGCATCGCATCGGTATTTGGCGGTATTTCTCACCGTTAGCCGGTGGCTCAGAGAGGTGGGGGGGGGGGGGGGTGACGATGCTTCGTAACCAAAGGGCAAGGTGTTCGACTCCCTTGGCGATTTTTTGCATTTTTTACTGTTCGTTTCTCATTTGGTGTTTATCACCTTTCCAACTTTTCATAGCGTGCACCTGATACCGTTCTTTGTTCCGATTTTCGCTCACGCCAAACCAAGCCTTCCATACCTCTGTGGTCGGTGAATTGGTATCGGCATGCCTGGGAAGGATAACACTGACTTTTCCATAGGCTAGCCACCGCTAGTCATTATACACATTCGCAAGAAATCCACGACATCCCGTAGAAATGAGTGCGCGGCGCATCCCAAAAGGGACAAAGTAAAGCCGTCTTTTGTCCTTATCCTTTCCAGGCGAAATCAGTGATCATTTTTAGGCGCAATTTAATGAGGTTAGATCTTCCGCACTTATTTAGAATCGAGCATTTTTGTTAACAATTAGATTCTTATAGACACCACACTTACAAAATGCATGATGACTGATGCTCCAGAGGACACTTGTTCATGGTCTTGACTGTCATTCGAAAAGTAATAATCTTGGTTATCCAGCCTCTGGTCATGACCCGAAATCAATTCATCTCGCATATTTATCTGCGATAATCCACAAAGCACGGAACGACAAGCCGGAACATGACTCGGCACAAGAGAAAACATGTCGACAATACATAACGGGAGATCACTGGGCACCGGAGCGGGGACGAATGCCGGCGTGGTCGGCGGAAGGAGCCGAAGCACCGCGTTGAAGGGCTGGCCGGGTCCCTGGGTGCAGTCGCGCGTCCCTCAACCGTCCTGGTGGCAGTTCCCGCGAGTCCTTTGTCCTCGCTTATATAGGTCCGTCCTCCTCAAGTCCGTGCCTGAAACAAGGAAGGGCAAGGGGCCGCGACGTTTCGAAAGATACGGCCAGCAAAGAGAGAGGCAACACGGGGGTAAAATGTCAAAACGGGACTCACCACACCGATTCCTCCTTCGTCCCTTACATCTCCCCCTTTTCGCGAAGTCCGTCCTCGGACTTAATACTTGATTGCAGCGGGGATAGTCTTCTCGAAGAAGCACATTTCAGCCAGAACTCTATTGAAGCGACACCATGTGATGATTTGTTCCCATAGTGGTATGACTTGAAGCGACGAGAGGCATCCTATGACGAACATTCCGTCTCGAGCCCGGGATAGCGCGACGTTGAGGCGCTTAGGGTCTGCAAAAAACGAATGCTTGGCGTCTTTGTCGATATGAGTCCGTGTGGTACACACAATCACAATAGATTTTTCCGATCCCTGTGCACTGTCGACCGTAGCGACGGCCACCTCGGTATCGCGCAGCACAGCTTCACATAGATATTTTTGGTCACGATAGAGGCATATGACCATAATGTCCTCAGCGCGGACTCCTTTTGCTTTTAAAAGGCACACTAGGACGCGCACCGCGTTTGCCTCGATGTCGTTGCTGTATGACCCAGTAATGGATCTAACCGCGTGACCTCTCACGTTCACGACTGCGAGTGGAATCTCGGGGTTCGTCAGTTTCACACGCGACAGCAGATTTTGGCGTAATTCTACTGGTGTGCCGCACCGCAAAGCGTCGCCGTAAAAGAACTTAGAATTGAGGCGCATGAGGCCCGCGTGCGGACGGTACACCGTCCGGATGGTGCAGACTGGAGCGTTGCCCCTGCGGTGGGCGACATCCAGCACCGACTGTGAGCAGAGAGCTACCGCCTTGGGGACGTTGTGGACGCCTACATACGGTGGTAATTGCTTACTATCACCCACGAGGGTGTAGCAAGCATACTGAAAGCGCGAGAGAAGTGCAATGAATGTGGCCTCTGGAATCATTGATGCTTCATCTAAAAGCACCGCACTCCATTCCCGTGAGGGGCGACGCCAAAGGCCCTTGCGTATAGTTAAATTTATGGCGGAGGAAATTGTACAGAGGAACACATTGGGTTTGTAGATCCGAATAAAGGCGCGGGTCAGCTTCTTAATACGTGTGGAGGCATAACGCTCCAGGAATAAAAGGCGCTTGTGCTCCCGCGTAGCGACTCCCCTCTCCTCGCCAGTGAATACGAATTCCCTGAGGGCGTTACGATGTTCCGCAAACTCCTCAAACATTGCTAGATCATTTTTAGACATAACTTCTCCATGGGTGCTTGGAAGATTCTCCATGAGGGTAGCCATGTTAAAGGGTTCATTATGAGCGGCGTCCTGCGAGAGTAGCTCGCTGACATAGCGCACAGGACGTATTCTGTCCGAGTTAAGCTCTCCTATTTTTGCGCATATTACATCTAACGCGCTGTTTTGAACCGCGGCTACCAGCACGGTTTGACCCCTTTTTACCACTTCTTCGGCCATGACTGCCGTGCATAAAGACTTGCCGGCCCCGTATGCGCTGTCAATGATTAGGACAGGGCTCTGCCGATTGAACCAGTTTACGGCATTGACTTGGTCTGCGTTGAGCTCTACGTCGTTTCCTGAGACGTTGACAGTTATGGAGGTGCGCTCTTCTACCTGCTGGACCAATATATCAGCGTCTCCTGCCAGTACTGCGCGAGCCGCCAGCCATGACGTCGTGTCCGGCTCGAAGGTGCTAGCCATTCGGCAGTTTTCCAGCATCGCCAACACAGGATTGGCGCGCTCTTCGACGCTGCTGAGGGAAGTCCCGACCGCCATACGACGGTGTGGTGTGCTCAACATGTACGACCGAAACCTGGTGGTGTCCTTGAGAAGGAGTTCCGCAGTGACCCCGACTCTTGTGTCTCCTATGACTAGATGAATTATCCGGGCTTTAAGTATATCAGCCTGGTATGCTCCTTCAACGAAGCTACCCACCGCCCAACCCGATTTGCTACTAACGGGGATTTGAAACTCCACCTTAGCCGGGAAAGCATTTATATCAAGGGAAGTCCAGATTACATTATGTACTCGATGGTCGGACGCTTCTGCGACGCATGCCGCTATGGTCCCACAGGCAGTGCTGTAGAGGGGCTCCAGGAAGTGCATGACCTCCTTAGGACGAGACTCGAATAATGTGAAATCCGTGAGCTTGGCCTCGATTAAATCCTTATACGCCTGCTCTACAAGTCGCATGTGCCCTGGAACGGGAGGGGCGCTTGGGATGTACTGAATATCGGCTAGGAAAGCGTATATTTCTGCTGAGTTGTCCTTAGGCATACACGCGAAGCGCATGTAGTCAATCTGTCGTGGTCTAAATAAGGCTACGATAAAGGAGTTATCGATGACTTGTTCAAACTCCTTAGGATCGCGAAACCGATTTTTGTTTACGGTGACCAAGTAACGGTGACCTTGCATGCACAATTTGAATGTGCCGTTTTGCCTGGAAACCACCCTGATGACGAATCCAAGGGTATCCTTAAGTTCGCGATATACAAGGCCGAACTGAGCCACGCGCCATATGGTGGACTTCCGCGATAAAGTAGCTTCCTCCACGTTTGTGGGGGCTACCAGATAGGAGGTTTGGAACTTTACAGTTACGGCGAGGGAATACACCCAGACTAGATCACCGATAATAAGGCTACGGAGGTCGACTCCTCTTTTACCAGTACGAATATTGATGCCGAACTGGTCGATCTGGATGGTATGGAGGTCCCACCGGTCGGGGAAGGGAAGCTCGATATGAGCTGCTTCTAGTCGTGCCCCGGAACCATACAAGGTTTTGACCCTATATAAGACAGGTAGGATACCCTTGTGGCGTTTTAACCCTCTTACGTAGGTGTGCTGTTCCTGAAGAGAAGCCTGGTCTACTAGGGGCATAGTTGGCAGCTCCCCTTCACTCCTCTTTATACTTATAATGTTGTCGTAACTATTAAAACGACGAAAGTTTTCAATAGCCCTTGGACCAACCGCTTCCAAAATGGGTACCTCGTGACCCACCGTAGGTAATGGCTCTCCAGATGGGTGCACGTGTAAGCCGCTGTACCCCGCAGCTGTTACTTTCTCATAGTTGCGAACATCCAGGTCGGAGTGATAATATTCACATTCCTGAATCTGTACCCTGGGCTCGAAGAAGGGAGCCCATGGGTGGGATGAAAACCGCTCAAACTTCACCGAAGGAGCGGTTTGCGGAACCTTATGTTTTAGTTCTCTAGAGGGGGCAACCACGGTTTTTTCTGCTGGTGGTGCCTCCTCGGGAACTGCTCCTTGGGAAAGAGTTGCTTTCTCGATAAGTGATGCCAGCGTCTCAGCCGCTGATTCATTATTTTTGAGTCGTTTCACGGCTGGTTGGCTGAAAGCTCCGGAACTAGACCCGGCAACGTTTTCATATTCGGTTTGGGGCGCTGATTCCTCAGAAGAGGTAATGAGCTGAGACACTGTTTGTATTGCACTGCCAGGTGGCATTTCTTCAGAAACAGTTTTGTTTGGGGCGGCAGATCCCTCCGAAGAGGTGATGAGCCTCGGTTTCTGCACTAGTTCTAATTTCACACCTTCCTCGTCAGAGTCGTATGAAATGAAGGTGAGAAACTGCTTCGACTCACCGCCCGCCGAAACGGGAGCGTTTACCGCTGCCGCCGGCGGTGGTGTCTCCTCCCCATCACCAGCATTTGAGAGCACGACGTCCATCGGTTCTTCATGAACGTTGCCGTCAGAAACTGGCAGAGGAGGGCGGTCTTCTACTGCTAGGGGCGAGAGTCCCTCAGGTGAGGTAACGCTCTGAGCACTGTGAGAATCACTTGACATTTTTCTGAAATAGGTGAAAGTTTCTTTTTGGAGAGGCTTCATGAAACACACGACATATTAGCGATCTATGGCGGTAGGCGGAAATGATGAAATTGGAACTTGATATGAAAGATAGATGCGTTTAAGTAATAGAGGAACAGATATCGCCGAAAATGGCGCCCGAGGGAAGCCGAGAATAGGAATTGTAGTCGTCGTGCAGCAAATAGAGAATGCGTCGTGGGAGCGAACTGAAAATTAAAGTAGTCGCGGAAAGGAAAAAATGTGTGTGAGGTTATGAAACTCATTGACGATTTCGAGGACGGAGATTATAGTGATGCGATGGACTCCCTGAGGCTGTATCCGTAGGGGATGCTATAGGTGCTTCCTCCCGTTGGTGGATGTAACCAGGGATATGCTCTTCAGGTAGTGCGTCTACGTAATCGTGCTCCTCCGGTACCGAAGGGAGGGTGGATGCTGGACCCGTGAGATCCACGACCTTTTTTATCTGATTTAGGTGAACACGACGGGGCTGGGACTGCGGCGACGTTATGCTCACAATCACCGCGTATGGATGGTCGACCTTCAGAACGCGAAATTGACCAATCCAGGGGAAGCATAACTTCCGTGCGAGCCCCGATTTGCTGGTATAATTGCGGAAAAACACCCGATCACCTTCGCAGATTGTAGAGGGGCGAGCTTTCTGGTCGTACACGCGCTTCATAGACGCCTTATATGTTCTGGCGTGCTCTGCTGCTTGCTGCCACGCCAGTTGTAAAGCCGATACTAGTTGCGCTTTATAATCGTCCGTTTCCGAGGGGCCAGGGATTTGAGGTCGGGCTTCGGGCAATAGTATGCGATCTATGGTAAAAACAGGATCTCTACCAAACATTAAAAAGTATGGTGATTCACCGGTGGCTTCATTTATGGAGGTGTTGTAGCAAAATGCTACGCAGTGTATAAATAAATCCCAATCCTCCTGTTTTATATTGATAAATTTGGAGAGAATAGCTTGAAAAGTGCTGAAAGTTCTCTCCGTAGCGCCGTTTCCCATGGAATGATACGGAGTTGCAAAGCGGTGTTTGATGTGCAAAAGGTTGCAGAACTCCTGGTAAAAATGCGACGTAAAACTTGAAGCCTGATCGGAGACTAATTCAGTCATAGTGCCATATTTCAAGACGCATTCCGTCAGAAGTGCGTGGGCGATCGTATTAGCCCTCGCGTCGGGTAAGGGAACGGAAATTACGTACCGGGTGAACCAACAAACAATATTTAAAATGTATTTATTGCCGCGCTCCGTAGTTTTGAGTGGTCCGCATAAGTCCAGTCCTACTTTGGATTTGAGAGCACGACGTCCATCGGTTCTTCATGAACGTTGCCGTCAGAAACTGGCAGAGGAGGGCGGTCTTCTACTGCTAGGGGCGAGAGTCCCTCAGGTGAGGTAACGCTCTGAGCACTGTGAGAATCACTTGACATTTTTCTGAAATAGGTGAAAGTTTCTTTTTGGAGAGGCTTCATGAAACACACGACATATTAGCGATCTATGGCGGTAGGCGGAAATGATGAAATTGGAACTTGATATGAAAGATAGATGCGTTTAAGTAATAGAGGAACAGATATCGCCGAAAATGGCGCCCGAGGGAAGCCGAGAATAGGAATTGTAGTCGTCGTGCAGCAAATAGAGAATGCGTCGTGGGAGCGAACTGAAAATTAAAGTAGTCGCGGAAAGGAAAAAATGTGTGTGAGGTTATGAAACTCATTGACGATTTCGAGGACGGAGATTATAGTGATGCGATGGACTCCCTGAGGCTGTATCCGTAGGGGATGCTATAGGTGCTTCCTCCCGTTGGTGGATGTAACCAGGGATATGCTCTTCAGGTAGTGCGTCTACGTAATCGTGCTCCTCCGGTACCGAAGGGAGGGTGGATGCTGGACCCGTGAGATCCACGACCTTTTTTATCTGATTTAGGTGAACACGACGGGGCTGGGACTGCGGCGACGTTATGCTCACAATCACCGCGTATGGATGGTCGACCTTCAGAACGCGAAATTGACCAATCCAGGGGAAGCATAACTTCCGTGCGAGCCCCGATTTGCTGGTATAATTGCGGAAAAACACCCGATCACCTTCGCAGATTGTAGAGGGGCGAGCTTTCTGGTCGTACACGCGCTTCATAGACGCCTTATATGTTCTGGCGTGCTCTGCTGCTTGCTGCCACGCCAGTTGTAAAGCCGATACTAGTTGCGCTTTATAATCGTCCGTTTCCGAGGGGCCAGGGATTTGAGGTCGGGCTTCGGGCAATAGTATGCGATCTATGGTAAAAACAGGATCTCTACCAAACATTAAAAAGTATGGTGATTCACCGGTGGCTTCATTTATGGAGGTGTTGTAGCAAAATGCTACGCAGGGTATAAATAAATCCCAATCCTCCTGTTTTATATTGATAAATTTGGAGAGAATAGCTTGAAAAGTGCTGAAAGTTCTCTCCGTAGCGCCGTTTCCCATGGAATGATACGGAGTTGCAAAGCGGTGTTTGATGTGCAAAAGGTTGCAGAACTCCTGGTAAAAATGCGACGTAAAACTTGAAGCCTGATCGGAGACTAATTCAGTCATAGTGCCATATTTCAAGACGCATTCCGTCAGAAGTGCGTGGGCGATCGTATTAGCCCTCGCGTCGGGTAAGGGAACGGAAATTACGTACCGGGTGAACCAACAAACAATATTTAAAATGTATTTATTGCCGCGCTCCGTAGTTTTGAGTGGTCCGCATAAGTCCAGTCCTACTTTGGCGAACACTGCTTCGCTGTGCACGGGAATGAGGCGTTCGCGGAAATTTGGCTTCGGATTGCGGCGCATTTGACAGGTGAGACAGGAGTCACACCACTTTCGGATGTCACTGTGCACTGAATGCCAGTAGTATTTACGCAGGATCTTTGCAAGGGTCTTTTTCCATCCCATATGACCGCCGGAAAGAGCGCTGTTGTGATGAGCATCAAAAATCAGATTCTGCAGGTGCTTGGGGACTAATAAAACGGTGTGCGCGTTATTCTCCTCTTTTAGGAAATAGTGGAGACAATTGTCATTTTTAATAATGCACCTAGGCGCCATTTTTGCAGCCTGAGTTTTAATCGGTTCTGGTGTATCTATGGGTAATTCTGAATCGGTTATAATACTTCGGAGACACTGCAGCAGGTTGTCCCTTTTCTGCTCATCAGCAAAGCTAATAAGGTCAGGGCTTCCGCTTACGTATGTGTTGAGTGAATACACTATGTGGGGCTCATCCGCCTCGAAAGCCATGGGTAGGCTGAGAGGGAACTCGATGATATCTCGTAGTTCCTTTTCAGGAGGGGAAACACTATCCTGGCTCTCGTTTGCTCTAGAGAGTGCGTCGGCGACCGTGTTTTTTGAGCCTTTAATATGAATTACCTTAATATTGTAGCTCTGCAATTCGATGAGCCAACGCGCTAAATTATCGTGGGTCTTGCTTTTGTTAAGAAGAAACGTCAATGGCTTATGATCGCTATGCAGTGTTACTTGTGCCATGCAAATATAAGGTTTAAACTGTCTAAGGGCGTAGATAATCGCTCCCAACTCGATTTGAACTGCGGGCCATCGGCGCTCAGTCTCAGTCAATGTTCTACTACAGTAAGCGACGGCATAAAACTGTTTTGAACCGACCTCGCTTTCCTGCATTAGAGCTCCAGCTTGAGCGACGCTGCTTGCATCGGTAAAGATGTGAAACGGCTTGTCGTAGTTCGGGTAGCCAAGAATAGGCTTCCTTAATAGTGCGTCTCTCAACTCTGGCAAGTCTCCTGCGAGTCGGGCGTCCATATGACCGCAGCTCCAGAGGCCATCGAACATTGCCCGTCCTTGTATAAGCATCCATTCAAGGGTCCGATGGAACTTTCCATTGATGTTGAGCCGTGGTAGGCGTATACCGTTGCCTCGTCGATAGTGGGAAGCTTAGGGTCGTTGGGTGATCGCTGCGAAGGGGTTGACCTGGAACGCTTAATGATAAAGGCGCGAGAGACGATGGACGTCTGCAATGTATGCTTTGAGTCCTAGACTACTTTTATAGGGGGGGAAGTACGAGACAGGTGCAAGCTGGCCTGGGGTAACATGTTTTGCTTCGGAACGGCGAATGGTGGAGGGCTTTTTGTGCAGACAAAGAACGATGTCTTACTCATGCGTACGGTAGACAAAAAAAGGGCACGCGGGGAGGAAGTGAACTTTCTGGACGGCAGGAGCGAAAACATGCAAAAAGAGGTCTGAGAAACGGGGCTCCGCTGCTGGCAATTCGGGAAGATTCTGCGCAAACACGACGGAAAAGTTCAAATGTGTCCGCAGACAAAGACCTACCCGTGAAAACAGCGAATACTGTAGCCTAGACAGCGGCCGTGCAATACAGTGAATGAGCGGCTCTGGTGGCGATTGGAGGCGTACGATGCCGTCTGTTCGCGAGGCGGTGTGCTACAGGACCGAGTGTATCCCGCGGGTGATCGTTTGATAGCGTTCGCGGGGAGGTACTTAACGAAGTCCGCGAGCATGCCGCTGGGTGGGCTCGATGAGGCACTCGGCTATAAGGATGTTCTCCGTAGCACGTCCCTTCGTGTGGCCGCATATTCACCAGACAGTTTGGACGCCCTACGGTCTGAATTGCGCAAGGGAGCCACGTGAACCCCGTCTTTGTGTCATTTTCTAGGCGCTACTAGACACATAATGGGCGCTGAACCCAGCTGTCAGATGCAGCGGTTGTCAGCACTCTCCACGTCCACCGCGGCCTAATTACGGTATTTCATTTGGATGCGAGGCGATTCCGTCGTAGTCCTAATATAACTAGCATCAGACTTCATATTTATTTTAGGCAGTGTATGTAGCTCCAGGTCCCCGAGGGTGACGTGGATTTTACGGCCCTTTCCCTTTTTTGTTGGCGCCAAGACCACTCCAGTGTCTCTTTTTCCAAGTTCCCGTAGGGAGCAGCGTGGATTCCTCTTTAGGACATCCAAACAGTGGATTTTTCTTTCCATAAATGCGTTCCGGCACTCCACAAGCAGCACTCCAAAACACTGACTACTGAGTCAGTGAAGGAAGGAGGGAGAGGAGGCGTAGAAGGCGAAAGGAGCTGCGCAGAATTCCCCATCCGCCTAACCTGGCTATCCCTCCTAAATTCACCTGCCCCCCGGTCGAGGCTTAAACCGGTCATCCCTTTGGGCCGATTGCTCATCCCCAAAGAGGCTCTACTACACCCCGAGATCGGGGATCGCGGCCTATCCTGAGACCGCACTCGCTGCTACCAGCAATAATCTTGGTTATCCAGCCTCTGGTCATGACCCGAAATCAATTCATCTCGCATATTTATCTGCGATAATCCACAAAGCACGGAACGACAAGCCGGAACATGACTCGGCACAAGAGAAAACATGTCGACAATACATAACGGGAGATCACTGGGCACCGGAGCGGGGACGAATGCCGGCGTGGTCGGCGGAAGGAGCCGAAGCACCGCGTTGAAGGGCTGGCCGGGTCCCTGGGTGCAGTCGCGCGTCCCTCAACCGTCCTGGTGGCAGTTCCCGCGAGTCCTTTGTCCTCGCTTATATAGGTCCGTCCTCCTCAAGTCCGTGCCTGAAACAAGGAAGGGCAAGGGGCCGCGACGTTTCGAAAGATACGGCCAGCAAAGAGAGAGGCAACACGGGGGTAAAATGTCAAAACGGGACTCACCACACCGATTCCTCCTTCGTCCCTTACAGAAAGCAGGAAGAATAAAGCTCCGAATTTCATATGGGAGAAGAATACATGACAAAGATCTTAATTGCAAGGCTCTTGGCTTGATTGTTGTATGGTGCTTCTCGTTCCATCTCCTCACAAACAATAAGAATCGTAACTTGCAACAGAAGTTCTCGTTTCTCTCTTCAATGTTCCCTTTCTTGAGCTTATAATAATAATTTTTTCAGATATGGTATCGGCACAGAAGCATTAACACATTACGACTTCATCATCCTTATCTCAATATCCTTATCATAATCTCTCCTCCAAAATTTCTTCACTCCGTTTTTTGCATTTGAGAACTTGTTTTGCTGCAAGCTACGATTCACTGAATTTTTCATCGGAAACAAACATGGAATCGAGAAACACTTAAGTCCGTTAAATGTTTTTTCGTTGATGTTCCTTTCTTGTATAGCGCACAAACATGTGCAGTAAATCAATAAATCAATAAATCCTTTATACTCCTTCTATATATGACAAGAGAGAGGCTTCACAAAAGAGGGTTATTTGGAGTGCCGATCACGAATCTGACACCTGTTTTGAAATTTCGCCTTGTTACAGTGGGTGAGAAGAGCAAAGCTGTCGGGGTCACTCTTACGCGGATTTATCACACCCATCGTAACCTACCGTGCCCCATCACAGTACTAAGAACGGTTGTCAGATTCCTGATAAGAACCCCAAATAACGCCCCTGAATGAAGTTTGGACGAAATTTTTTCGACCTTTTTTCAACCTCTGGGGTATGTAAGCGCCGCTTATGATTTACCCATTGATAATCGCTTAGTCAGGAGAGCCTACATCATTGTCATGGCGAATTATTGTGATTAACTTTTTGAGGATATCACTCCATACAGGTAGATAGACAGATATCACTATGTTTACTACAAAATCTACATATTTTAACAACTTTTGAAAAATCGCCTCACCAAAAAAATCCAAACTGCCATCCAGCGGTATGCAAGAAGATGACCGCAAGTTATAATCGCTGAGCTACCGACATTGTTCTAGCTACCTACTTGCCATCATCAATGTGTCTAGTTGTATACCTTCGAGGGGCAGTAGAGTAACGCTATATTTTTGCACCAATCGGCTCTCCTTCCTTGAGCATGTGCAACCGATGCCAGCTGATGGAGCTGGATACTCAAACTCTACTAGTGGACTGGTGCCATCATATCTTGCTCGTAATTGCTACTGTTTCATTTGTATCGATATTGGGAGTGGTTTACACCTCATCTTGTCAAGGTCCTGCCAAAATCTGCAGCAAAATGCAGTGTCGTATATAGGGGGGAGTGCTAACGCTTCTGGGAGCCAATAGTGGAATATACACCTATGACATGTTAGGAAGGTGTTCAATACCAAACAAGAAACGCGGCGAAAATTCGGCAAGGTGGGGGAGTCGAACACCTTGCCCTTTGGCTATGAAACCCCGTCACCCCTCCTGAGCCACCCTGTTTCAAGGGGGGGGGGAGTGAAGCTGCTAGTTGTGGAAGAGATACAGGTCGACCAGCTTTTATTTATTTTATTTATTTATTGTGAGTGTCGGAGCCGACACAAAAAAACAACAATCACAAACCGAAAAACAAACAAGCACGGTTATAAGATCTCGGCTGATTGGAATAAAACATTGACTATAGACAATCAACTTAGTAGTATGCTTCTTAAAGGTTACATAACTCAATGACCAATCAGAAGAACGAAGAACACGATTAAAACCGGTACGAGTTCTAAGACTGAAAAAACTTTGACCTGACCAACGTTTTAGCTGATTCAGTTGTAAGTTTCTTATCGGCACCTCTAGTGCGAGAAGAAGTGGAGATGAAGGAATCAGATCTTTAGTTCTATAACCCATTAAGCATTTTATATAGCATTAAGAGGTCAAATCTTTACCTTCTCCATTCTAAGGAAGGGAGACCAAGTGATTTGTTTCTGACGCCGGAGTTAGGAATTTCAGAATACGAAAGTTTGTGGCAGCGAAGGTACAATTTCTCTGTCCAAACCTGCTTTGAAACAAGATTTTGCACGCCTAACAGGAGACATTCTGAAGCTTATTGAGAACTGTCAGTTAACGTCATTTCAGGGGCAGCTTGACATAACAGAATTTATCTCTGTCAATTTCGATATTTTCAGAGTTTTGAGGGAACGGTAGCTAGCCGTCTGTTGATTGAGGTTTCTTGTAAAAGCGTGAAAATGTGGGAAAATCAGGATTTGCCACGATTCATGGAGCATGGCTGTCCGCGAGGCGACAGCATCGGTGTGCATTTTCTCTGATTAATTCAAAAGACATATGAAGTAGCGACGCATTACTGAAGCTTCATTAAACTGCAGAGTTTCGACGCATGTCGTCTCACTTTATCGCTGGCTCCTTTTTCGAACAACTGCAGGATATGAGCGTGAGTTTTGCCGACTCCGATATCACAGTCTCACTGCTGGACCTAATTCAGGTACTTCAATCAAGTTTTCGCGTCCAATTGATTAAGTTCTTCCAATGTTATAGACCATCCTGGACACTACAATTCGGTATTTGAATGACCGCAGCATAAGGGCTTCTTTGGACGTGGTGGGCGTTTTGAGCGAGCAGGATCTTCAGCTGCACTCAGCTATTTCACAGAACGTCAAAATAGCTATTGGACTTGCTGGAGCTGTGATCATGACTGCGACTGTGAGCGAAAAAGTAGGACATTATTGGTTCAAGTTTTTAAAGTTTTTTCCTCGGTTGCAGATGAGAGATTACGACTTTTTCACTGACGCGACATATCAAAACTATTAGGTTGTAACGAAATAAATGGCACTGAACCACTGTAAATTTAAACAGTTAATATCTCGGCTTGTAGGAAAGTTTGTTAATCGAAATAAAAACCTTCTGATTCTACACATCTTTGCCAACGTGACACAAGATTTTTTATCCCAGTAACATAAAAATCAGAAGTTCTGGAATTGACGAAATCTTCGAAGGCACTTTCGGCATCCTGTTGGTATTTGAATATTTTCCCTACCAAGAAGTCGCCAAGATGCTTGAAGAAATGGTAGTCTGTTGGGGAGAGGTCGGGAGAAAACGGAGGATGTGGTAGAGTTTCAATGCTCAGCTCATTCAATTTCTGCAACGTCATTCGTGCAACATGGGGGCGAGCATTGTCGTGCAGAAGGAGAACTCGCCTTCGGTTTACCAAGGCCGGCCGGATATCCTTCAACTTTTTCATCATTTCTTCAATTTCAATGCAGTACTTCTCTGCCGTGATGGATTCACTGGGAGGGAAGAAGCTGTGGTAAATAATTCCCAGCGAACACCACCATACTGTCACCATTACTTTCTTTTGGTGCAATTCTGGCTTCGCAAAAACCTTAGGGCTCTCATCGCTGTCCACCCACTGTGCCGATCGTCGCCTGTTGTCGTACATTATCCATTTCTCGTCACAGGTTACGATGCGATCAAGGAATGGGTCCGTTTCGTTCCGTAGAAGCAGTGCGGACGAGATCTCATATCGTCGGTTTCTTTGCTCCTCAGACAGCTCGTGAGGCACCCATCTTTCCAGCTTTTTGGTCTTTCTCTAAAACTCTAAAGTTTTCCCACTTTTACATAGGAAATTTGGTACTCACCGGTAGAGCAAAGTTTGCGCTTCTAAATGATATGCCACTTGTTACGGTTTGTTCTTGATGAAACTCGTAAAGACGCGCCAAAAAATGCCGCGAGCCAGTGCCATTTAATTCGTTACAACCTAATACATGCTCCACATTCAATATGTAAAGTAGTAAAGGTTATTAGCTCCAAATCGATCTCTGCTGCTATTGGAAGGAAGTGTCTTCCTCTATGACGATATATGTAACGGGTATCGCTAAAGATAAGCATCGAGAAATAGCATTTCTGCTGGACTATCTAATCGTGATTCTCCTAACTAAGATCGCTGGACTGATTTATTTGAAAACTGATTACTAGTGTTCATCCATGTCAGCTTCCCTTAGTGCATACAACGCACTGCTTCCGCAACTGTTTTGATTACGTATAGCTTTGGAAGAACTGCTGCTTGAATTCACAGAAAATGACCGGTCTCGCTCGTCGTTCGTATTGGATGAAGAAGAAATTTTTTACTATTCCCACTTTTAGGTTTCTTCTGCACTATCAGCTGCTTGTTCAGCATTGGCTTCATTCTCCGACAATGTACAAGAACTCGGATGTGAAGATGACGCTATTTTTGCAATGGCACAGGATGCACGTCAGTTGTCCTCCATTTTTTCAAACGAAAGTCCAGTGCTGCAGTCTGCATCGAGTGTTTCTTCTAAGGATGTGTGAGTTCTTTTTTTCGCCTTTGCATGATTTAAAAGAGAGTTAGACGCATGCTGCGATAGTTCATGGAGGGCGTTTTTCAACCCCTTCGATTTAGCATTATAGGCCAAACAATCTCATAATTTGCTGAGACATTTTAGCAATGACCTGGGCTTGCACTTAGGCGAATAACGCGCTTCTCCGCTTCTGATTATCACTGAGTCGGTTTCCAACAGGCAGCCGCTTTGTGTTTCGGAATGCTCACCAAGATAGCGTCGTTCTATCATTGTGCACTTACAATAACTCTTTGAATATAAGTGGCGCTTACCGGAAATCTAGTAAGCAGCTTGTCGTAAATTGGAGGTGAGCGATCGAGTAGCGGTTGTTGAATCCTATTCGTAAAACAGAGGGCAAAATCCGGAGGTGGTCGCCGACCCTGGTCAATCCTCTTACGCGATAGACCATTTAGCGTATATCATATTGCAAGCACAAACCATACTTACCTTGAAAAGAGTAACGATGTGCGCTTTCGTCAGTCCAAAGCTGTTGTTGTACATCACATCTAAGCTTAGCAGTTCAGATAATGCTTATAAAGCTTCTTCGTTTTGAACGTGACACCAATGACTCATTAATTGGTTCGTAAAGTTTCATGGTTTTGCTAAAGCTTAGAGCGGCTGATATAGAGTTACCAGCGTCGGTCGCCGGCTCCGCCGGCGCCGACGCTGGAGTGTGCGGGCCACGCCAGGCTAGCCGGCTTCGCCGGCATCGCATCCGCGGGCCACGCCGGGCTAGCCGGCTCCGCCGGCGTCGGGTATGGCGGACCACGCTAGGGATGTAGACCAACCTAGCTACAGATGCTTCCTCACCCAGCGTCGGTCGCCGGCTTCGTCGGCAACCAACGCTGGGTAATGAAGCATCCGTAGCGTCGCGCACGTTGAAACTTCCGCCTACTCTAGACTGAATCCTAGTTTGCTACCACTCACTCAGTATAGCACGCAGAAGAATGTCCTCAGCACTCCTTCTTCATCTAGCGATGAGCTCACAGCTTATTGCAGCTTGTCAAGCCTAAAGAAATGTCTGACACTTCTGTCCAGTCGTCGTGCTTCGAGCAGCTAGGTGTGGCGAATTCCGAAGGTGACTTCATTAGCCACTAATTTTGAGGGAACGTACGGGAAGAATCATTAGCCACTAATTTTGAGGGAACGTACGGGAAGAATTATTCCGAGAGCCTAGTGTAGTCGAAAGCTGGGGTGGGACGGGAACTTGGTTTCCTCTGTAGACGAACCACTGCAGACAGTGACTTATGCCTCCCTCCTATTACATAAAAGAGAACTTTCACTATAAAACGCACAAATCAGAATTAATCAGCATGTTTCGCAACACCCGTGATATTGGTCGCATTCATAATTTATTGTTCAAGGAAAATTTTAGTATAAATTTGTTTGAGTTTCAATTTACTTCCTAATGAGGGAACACATCGTTTGAAATTTTATAAAAATTGTATTCTTCGACAAAAAACAGTGATTTAAAGGTTGTTTTAAAGAACAGGAAGGCGGCCATTTTACTTTGCTAAAACAGAGATTGCGCCACGCCCCCGTCCGGGATGTCATTCGATTGATAGCAAAATTTCTGTTTGCATTCAGTTTCACATCTGGAAACGGTGTACATAAACAATTGTAAAAAAACACATATCGTAACTTTCTTGCTGCACGTAAGCAGTATTTACACTATCAATCGGATAAACATAGCGACTTGGTTTCAGAGTGCATGGCGGGATCCAGTATTTTAGTGAACTACATGACTGCTGCTTTGCTGCGCCTTAAAACTAAATGTAATTTATAATTTATTCTGAATGAGTGAAATAATGTTATTAAATTATTTCACTCATTCGGCAGCTGAAGTAAAAAAAAAATTCAAAAAAAAGTTATCCTAAGTTTTCACTGAACAAAAAATTCTTCTAACCATCTAGAAGGGTGTTTAGTTAAACCTCTAAGAAGCTCGTCTGGAGTTGGAAGACGTTCAATTAAATTTCAAAGTTCATGGGCCAGTTCACTCATTCGGCAGCTGAAGTAAAAAAAAAATTTTTTTTAAAAAGTTATCCTAAGTTTTCACTGAACAAAAAATTCTTCTAACCATCTAGAAGGGTGTTTAGTTAAACCTGTAAGAAGCTCGTCTGGAGTTGGAAGTCGTTCAATTAAATTTCAAAGTTCATGGGCCAGCTTAGAAGAATGTCCAAATTGACGTGAAAATTGTCCAATTTGATTTAAAAAGTGTCCAATTCGACGTGAAAATGGTATAAATGCGCAAGGCGCTCCCCTTGCTTCATCAGCGAGGCAGCTTGTGCCTCACTGACCTTTCTGGATTTGAATACAAAAAATTATTCTAACCATCTAGAAGGGTCTTTAGTTAAGCCTGTAAGAAGCTCGTTTACCTAGCAGCAACGCGCATGGAAAAAGCAGCGAAAGTAGGAAGAACAGTAGCGACCTGTGGGTGGGTCGGCCAACGCAATCACGAAATCTCATCCGTTTCGGTTAGGTATGCGGCCATGATAATCACGTAACACCCACCTATTGAGCAGAGAGCAAAAGGAAGAAGAAAGACACGCTAGCAAGAACGCGTAGCGAAACAGTGGCGACTTAGCAGGGATACAGAAGCGAATGTGGATCGCGTAGACTCTCTAAGCACTGATCACGGGGAGACGAGCCGTGTTAACCCGGCAGCGGCGCCTCGTCATAACGGCATGCCTCACAGCCGTTGTGAAATGTTGCGAAAGCTCATCAAGTGGATGTTCTTTGGGGACGACCTGTAGTGGAAGGCAGTCAACAGCGGTGGTCGTGGCTGCCTGCCACGCATCCTTGTTTACCTCTTTGCACCCGTTTACAGCGTTTGCACCCGTTGACCGTCGGTGATTCATGCCTCTCCGCTTTATATAATAGGATAAGCTGTCATAAAGATGCTTTGTTGCGATCAAAACTTTTGTGTCAGTCGAGACGGCTCCTTTCGATACCAAGCATGAGTGTTAGTAGGTCGTTGCAAAAACGATATCGGGAGCAAACATTGCCGGCGGTGTAATGGCTTGCTATCTTTCCCAGAAAACAACGCTGGTTCGAGTTCTACCTGGCGCAAAAGTTTTGACCGTAACAAAACATCCTTGTAACAGCTGGTTAATAACTTTGTCAGGAAACAAAGAAATTTGTCGGTGGGTCGTCCAAAACAACTGATTAAGGACTATTATATATCGTGGGATATGTAATTCTATGCGACGACATGCATAGCATATCTTCTTGGAAGATCCTGTGAATTTAAGCCATAAAAATGTACCGACGGGTCTGAAGGTCAGGTCAGCCTAAGGCTCGTTTGCACCTAAACCAGTTTAACCCTTTCACGACATTGTCTGACGATGTCGTCGGACACCATCATAAAAACAGTTCATGGAAAAATGTCAAACATTTAATAGTACAATATTAATCACCGAGTCCACTAATATCTACGGTCAAGATGGTCCACGGGGAAACTTCATTGGTTACTGTTTTATTCCTATCTAAAAAAATAATGCAAAAAAAAGTAAAATTATTGCATTCCCTGCTAAAATAAGCGCCGTCTCACGCGGCAGTCACGCGCAAAATATACATGTCGTGAAAGGGTTAACCATTCTACCAGACATCCCAGTGCTCATCCAAACATGGCTAACTGTACACGTCTCTTTTACGACTTGAACCCTCCCAATAACGCGCTAGTAAACGGAGATGTCGCTCAGATGGAGCTATGTTATAAATGTATCCAGAAGTTGCCCTATAGCCACCAACTCTGGTTAATTACCGAAGGAGATCATCGGTGTGCCATTAAATGTGAAATTACGTGACATTTTAAACCATCGCCGTTGTGCATGATCAAAATTTGCGTTACATTTCCGCATGTGCCGATTGAGGATGGTCAGCACACAAGAAAGTACCACTCGGTTCTAGAAATCTGGGTCATGTACAGAAGCAGGTTCTCTGTAGAAAGTGCGTGGAAAAAGACATAGCGCTCCTCCGTTGCAATCAAAAGGACATCTCCAGGCCTAACTTTTTTCTTCGTTTGTTTCGTAGTGGGTTCCTACTCAAAGTCTCACATCACCTCGTGGAATGCATCAATACTTAAGAGGGTAAAAATGAAAGCTCCAGCACTCAGACTCAGGTCGTTAGTCGTAATTTCAGTGTCACCAGAACAGTGGCCCTCACCGACTGGCCATCGTTCTAATCGTAAGTTGCGATGTTATCATTGAGGCCATTGGTTGAGCTACTCACAGCGATGCGAGACCTCTGAAGTGTTCGCCGAAGTCTGTCATTCTTTGAACGAGAGGAAGTCTTCACCTGTATCATCTATTGCCCCGTTGATCTCATCCAGTTGCTCGAGCGGGCGCCAGCAACCTCTCCATCCGTCTGCCACGTGCCACAGTGGATCGCATCGCTCGAAGAGGCACGAAGAACATCATATCGTTCGTTCAGAGCTTTCACGAAGAAGTTCGACTAACGCGTTGGTGGGCTCTCTTGACATCCCGTGGAATCCAGTCGGTGACGGCTGTCGTCCAGCGGGTGTCTGTGAAACGCATTACGTTGCCGACCCCATAATTGTCGACAACGGCTCATGCGATAGCGTCTCTGATCTCCGAACACCGACGAGGTTGGAAACTCCGGAGGCTTTCTCTGGTCTACGTGAATCGTGTCACTCCAAGCATCGTCCTCTCGATTCCCCGATTCGTGACGCACATTGTGTGTTCATCCTGCTTTCGTATGGGTCAGGTCTCTGAGGCGCATTTCAAAGCAGGAATAACAGTGGATCGAATAGGTGGGCCCGGAGCCAGATGTTCTTCGTCTTCTTCACGACTTTTTCGACACTCTTGAAATCCCCCAAGCCACTCGATTCCTTCTGCTCAGCTCTGGTACTAGGTCGTTGGCCATGTTGACTTCACTACCTATATATAATGCGATACGATTGAAGTCGGCCAGCATTCGCTCCGCTTGGCTATGCTCGATGTGATTAGCTCGATGTCGTCAGCGAAGCGAAAATGGTGCACTGCCGGCCATCGATCCTCACTCCAATGTCCATCCATTCTAGATCGCGCATGACGCTTTCTAGAGTGGCATGAAGAGCGTCGGGGATATGGTATGCTTTTAACGGTGCCCCAGTTCCGACAAAGTCGAATGCCTTCTGGTTGATGAACGTAAGGCACAACGGCAACTGGTACCTTCACGATTCTTTGTTGAGCTTCGCATTTGTGTGTGCGTGTGTGGTCGATCATGCTTAATCTTCTCCGAAATCGTGTTTGCTTGCATGGTTGTCCTTCGTCCAGCGTTCTGCTAATCCTATTCAGGATCACTTGAGTGGACAACTTGTAGACTACGGACAGCAGGGAGATCGGGCGATAGTTGCCAATGTTGTGCACGTCTCCCTTCTTGTACAGCAGGACGCCCTGCTGGTTTTCCACTGAGATGGAACCCTGCAACTCGACAGGTAGCGTGTAGAGAGCCGCGCCAGGGTATTGGTGAGCAGTGGTGGGAGATTCTTCAGGTGTTCGGATCTGATTCTATCTGGAACAGGTGCTGTACGATTCTCCACCGATGATATGGCGTGGCGGATCTCGGAAATGAGATAGAAGGCACGGCACATCCATCCCGCGGAAGATAGAATGGGGCAGGTGGACGTTGCTATCTGTTATGTCTGGCGGTGACGACGTCGGACGCTGGACGGCTTAGTAGAACCGTTTATTAGCAGAATAATCGTGAACAAGACATGAGCAATAGGGGTCGCTTATATACAGCAATTTTCCCGCCCGTGACGGGTACATTGCAGCCAAAACCGCGCCAATGAAGATCAACAGATGTTTGTTTGACTTCCTATGTAACACCTCCCTTTCTTGAAAAATAATCTACCAACATAATGCAATTGAAACGATCTACAAATATGTTTTCTGATAAGGATCCATGTTGAGACTGCGAGTCGGCCGTCGCGTCCGAGTCGGTCGGCGAGATTGAACGGCGTCTGGAAGCGGTTGAACCATCGATCCTTCGGGAGGTAGCCGTGGTGAAGTATGTGACCTTTCAGTGGGGGGCTGTGTCGAAACAGGCGGTGAAATTGGAGGATGGTGACGTTCCAAATCAAAGGTTTCGAATAGTGTGTCGAGATCCGTGTCGCTGTTGTCGTCGATGTAGCGATTTCGCATTTGGTTTGCATGGCGTATCCATATTTGATGTCCGACGCGGACCTTGTAAAGTACTCGTCCCATGCGTTCGTGCACGACACCGCTAATCCATTTGAGTCGCTGCTGGTTGTGATTGCTGACGAACACGGGATCTCCTTGCTTGAATGACTTGCGTTTCGCGCCGTGTTTCCTATTGTAGAGTCGCTCCATGGCTTCATTTCCATTCCTCTTCTGTGATTGGTGTGGTTCCAACAGGGATAATAAATTCCGAAGTTTTCTTCCCAGGAAGAGTTCTGCTGGCGTTTTCAAGTTGTCGAAAGCCGGATGTGGTGTTGAGACATATGTCAGGAGGAAGTCTTGTAGATTTCGGCATAGAGTTCCTTCCCCTTTCATCTTGAGCAGACTCCTCTCGAATGTGTCCACGAATCTCTCCGCCTGTCCGTTGGATTGGGGATGATACGGAGGGGAGAATAAATGTTCAATTCCATTTTGTTGGCAGAAGTCCTTGAAGTCGGCTGAGGCGAATTGTGTGCCGTTGTCCGACACTAGCACTTCAGGTAATCCATTCCTTGCGAAGGTTTGATGAAGTAGAGAGATGGTGGCCCCTGCCGTTGTGCGATCTGTGGGGAATATCTCTGGCCACTTAGAAAATGCGTCGACGATTACGAGATAGTTAGTGCCCTCGAATGGGCCGGCGTAGTCGACGTGTATTCGCTCCCATGGTCTGTTGGTAGTCGGCCAGGATGCAAGCGTCGTCTTAGTTGGAAACTTGGCGACAGATGAGCATTTTGCACAGCGACGGACCATTTCTCCGATGTTCTTGTCGATGCCCGGCCAATAAACATAGCTGCGAGCTAACGCCTTCATCCGAACGATTCCCGGATGTCCCGAGTGAAGCTGCCGGAGAACGCGTTGCTGCACTGACATCGGTGCGGCGACTCGTTCAGCAAACATCAGACATCCGTCCTGCACCGAAAGTGAGTTGCGGCGATTGAAAAAGCATTGGAGCGCTGGATCCTGAATTGTTGATGGCCAAGTTGACTTTATATACTTCATGACGAGTTGGAGACGTTGATCATGGTTGGTCGCTGTCCTTATGTCCTTCGATGTGACTGGAAGTGCTCGAATCGCATTGGTGAGGAGAACGGCTACTTCCGAATCCACCGATATGCTTGCTATGACTTGATCCTCGCTTGACATTGCTTGATTTGCGATGAGTCTGGAGAGGCATCTGCTTGTCCCAGTTGTACGGTGGAGCGGTGCTGGATCGTGAAGTTGTAGGCTAGCAGTGTCGTTGCCCATCGTTGGAGCCTACTGGCGGTGTAGACCGGAATTCCCTTCTTCGAGCCAAAGATAGCCAGAAGAGGCTTGTGATCAGTGAGGAGAATGAATTTCTGCCCATGTAACATCCTATGAAACTTTCGGACGGCGAAGATGAGTGCTAAGCCTTCTTTTTCGATTTGGCTGTAGTTCTTCTCGGCTGGCAGTAATGAGCGAGAAGCGTGAGCGATGGCTTTCTCGGATCCGTTGGCATATCGGTGTGAGATGACTGCTCCAATTCCATAATTTGAAGCATCTGCAGCGACCACAATGTCTTGGCTGGGATCGTAATGGGCCAGGAGCAGGTCCGAGGCGAGGATTTCCTTGGCGCGTTTGAAACTCTGGTCACAGGCTGGCGTCCACTGGAATCTCGTATCCTTTTTGAGTAGGGCGTCGAACGGTGCACGTAGGCTCCTCATTTCCTTGACGAAGTTGCCATGGTAGCTAAGAAGGCCGAGGAACGATAGGAGTTGTGAAAGATTTTCGGGCGGCGGCATCCTTTGAATTGCTTCGATTTTTCTCGGATCAGGTCGCCTGCCTTGCTTGTCGATGACGTAACCGAGGTAGGTTATCTCGTGCTGGGCGAACTTGCATTTCTCTAACCGTACGTGAAGACCAGTGCTTGTCATGCGTTGGAAGAACGCCTGGAGGTTATGTGAGTGTTCCTCCGCATTGCTCCCTACCACGATCACATCGTCAAGATATGCGACGACACCTTGAAGACCGGCTAGTATCGTGTCCATTATCTGTTGGAATACGGCAGGAGCTGACTTCACTCCAAATGGAAGCCGGTTATATTGGTAGAGTCCTCGATGAGTGTTGATAGTCAATAGCTCCTTGGACTGGTCGTCAGCGGGGATTTGAAGATATGCGTCGGCAAAATCGATGTGGGAGAAAACACATCCACCATTCAGGGTTTTGAATATGTCGTCGGGTAGCGGCAGCGGGTACTGATGTAGATCGATGGCATCGTTCAGGCCAGTGGAAAAATCAGCGCAGATGCGAATAGAGCCATTTGATTTTGTGACGATCACAATGGGAGCAGCCCAATTCGAGTAGTTGACCTTTGAGATGACACCGATGGATTCCAGTCTTTCGAGCTCCTTATCGACTGCGGCTTGAGCGGCATAAGGTACTGGCCGTTTTGGTCGGAAGACGGGCTTTGCTCCTGGTTTGAGCTGAAGAGTTGCCGCTGAATGCCTGTAGAGTCCAAGGTCTGTGCTGAATGCCTCGGGAAATTGACGTTGAAGCTGAGCCGCTATGTCATCGTTTGATGCAATGACAGACGTGTTGAGTGTGTCCTCAGGTTGGCCTGGATCCATGCTGGGTAGAGTATCCATCGTTGAATACATTTTCAGGTTTGTGATCCATCCGCTCCTAGCAGGTTGGTGTGGGTATTGGACACATAGTACATTCCTGGTGCAGATACGCCCTTGAAACTGTAGTTGCATTGTCGTTGGCCTGAGAAATGAATCCGGTCTCCAGAGGCACTTTGAGCGATTAGCGTTGCTGGCTCGAGCTTCGGCTTGCCTATGTGACTCCATGTCTTATGGCTGATGACAGTGATATCCGATGCTGTATCGACTTGGAAATTGACGGCGTGATTGTCTACGGTGACTGTTGCGTAGTGACGGTAGTGCTTGCAGTCAATATTGGATATCCTGATGATTGCATCCGATCGTATCCTTTGCTTTGGCGGTTCGTTGCTGTGGCGCATTGAAGATTTAGTTCTGGTTCGACGTTTGGCTGGTGAGCAGAAGCCGTCCTTGTGGCCCATGATGTGACATTTGGAGCAGATGTGGTTCTTGAATGGGCAGTCTCTGACGAAATGCAAGGCTCCGCAGTTCCAGCATGGCGACGGTAACGTCTTGTGAGAGTTGCTTCATCGGGGACGTCGAGAGCGGTTGTGGTCGTGGTCGGACTGCTGTCGTCGGTGGGGAGTGTAGAGGGATGCAGAGGCTGGAGTCGATTCGGGCTGTCCCTTGATGGCCTGGACTGCTGGCGTGCCATCCTCTATCATTCGAGTGTCGTGGCGAAGATTCAAGAGTCTCCTGCACTCTTCCGTAAGCGTCTGGACGGTGCAGTTTGGATCGGCCTCAATCTTGTCCAGCAGCTTCAGTCTGATGAAAGCTTCGTCGCTTGATTGTAGACCGCAGACGAATATCAGGCACTTGAACTGGTCCTCATTGCATTCAGACAGCTTGAATTTGGCGCACTCCCGGTTTACGCGTCCTGCGTACGTGGCAAAATCGTCACTTGCGTCCTTCACCAGCTTCATGCAAGCGTACCGGGCGCTTAGGAGCGACTGTGATGGCCCGAACAGGTCCTTTAGTGTGGCCACGGTCTGCTTGAAGGAGACGTCCTTGGGGTTCTGAGGTAGAATGTAGCTGGAGTATCTTTCGTAGGAACCGGCGTCCAATTTGTGGAGCAGCAGGCGTACTCGAGTGGGCTCGTCGAGACCGGTAGCGTCCACGTTGAAAACGTCGTCGTGTCGGCGGTACCACGATTCGAACGTTAGATCCGCATCGGGGTCATAGACGAACGGAGCGATCCGCCCGGCGAGGGCATCGAATTGCCTCGCCGGATCGTGTGGTGTTGGTTGGGGCGGGTGGTGACGACGTGCGAGTCCTTCGACAGCAGTTGCTAGAGCTGTCAGCAACCGCTGGAACTGCTCGTCCGTCATGGTGGCCATATCCAGGCGACTGGGAGTCGATAAGTCGGCGTGGCAGTCCTGCTGGATCCTGATCGCCAGTTGTTATGTCTGGCGGTGACGACGTCGGACGCTGGACGGCTTAGTAGAACCGTTTATTAGCAGAATAATCGTGAACAAAACATGAGCAATAGGGGTCGCTTATATACAGCAATTTTCCCGTCCGTGACGGGTACATTGTAGCCAAAACCGCGCCAATGAAGATCAACAGATGTTTGTTTGACTTTCTATGTAACACTATCGATGACATCGGGGTAGAAGTCGTCGATGTCATTGATGGCCTTCTCCATTGCTCCTCTAGAAGGGGAGACGGTTCCATCATCACTTCGGAGAGCGGTCAACTTGGCCTTTAAGATGATGAACTTTGACGGGCATTCGGATTCTCATACTCGGCTCTACAGCCTCAGCCAACACTTGCGCTATTCCCTCTTTAAGATCTACCTTATTGCCGTTCTGCACAGCTTCGCATGCTCTGATGTCGGCTAGTAGTTGCCTCACGATCATGCTCATCCAGGCTGGCCTATCACCTTGATAATTCCTAAACGCGGACGTCTTTCAGTGGCCTTCAAGCTCTCGGCTTCTGACGCTATCTTCCCTGGTTGGCTAAGGGGTGTTAAAGGCATCAGTTGATGGTTGTTATGGGACTCCTCTTCTTGAAGTTCGCGGCCTTCTGTCTTTGACGGTGAAAGCGGAATCATACGCGAAGGAGGCGGTAGTCCGAACCCGTGTAGAACTTCGGAATAACTGCGACGTCGCTCAATACCTGCGGTTGAAGATGTTGTGGTCGATCTTGTTGGGAAATGGCAACCGGGGATTCCTAGTCTTCTCGAACTGCTGGAAGTTTCTGGAACTGTTTCGATGAATGGCCTTGGTCGACATGATGAATTCAGTCGTTCGCCTTGTTGATTCCACTCCAAACCTGGCTCCCGGTGTGAGATTTTTGCAACCTTCTCGGTCCCATCTTGGCGTTGAAGTCGCCGACGATCACCATGTAAAAGACGTGGTCCTCCTCCGTCCTAATAGAACTTCTCTTCATTGTTGTAGTTGGATGTTGAGCATACGCGAGGAATACAGTCAAAGACGTCCGATTGTCAGAGACTCGCACGAATGACCAAGTGTGGGTTGACGACTACACTAACGCCGCCTATTCCCCCGCGTGGCATGTTCCAAGAAACGGTTTTTCTCCGGAGTCCTAGGCGGCGTTGTAGGAGTGGCGTCTTCTCGTCTCGGTCAGTCCGATGATGTCTTACTTGATCCTTCCGGCTTGCATCATCAGGTCCTCGACGGATGCTTCCGATGCAAGCGTGCGGGCGTTGTAAGTACAGATCGTCATCCTAGTCCTTCTCAACTTGCGCAATTTGTAGGACCGTGAGATTTTAGCAGTCTGTCCGTACTCCCACCTCCCTTCGCTGCAGGAATGGGCTCTTTTGGGGTTAGAGAATGAGGCACCTTAGCGCTTCTGTGTTTGATTGAGGAACACGCGGGCAGCTAGTCGGGGTGTGATCGTACGAAGAAAGTACTCTGGGCAGCTATCCAGGCAGTCCAAATGGACGGGGCGAGTTTTCAGGTGGCCTCGATTCGCCTTTCAGTGCACTCCTGGTATACCGAGTGCATGCTTTAGGCCGACCAGGCCAATATGCAGAATACAATATGCGCAGACACGAATAAACCCTTTTACATTCCGCGTTGCCGGAGAACTGGCAAGGTGCCAACGCGGCGCGCAGGTTTTTGGCAGCCATGCCTCATACCCTCTCACGCCTCATATGCATCCCGCTCGTGTCTTTATCGTCCGCCACTCCTCACACTCAACATGCACCTCGAATTCTGGCTAATCGACGGGCCTCTCACTCATGAGCGTACTGCCTGTAATTCTCCCGTTGAGGCCACGTGCGGCAAGTTGGCAAGTCCGAGAATAACAGTAGTAGCAACAGCAATAACAGAGGTGGAATGAGCATAATCAAATAGCGGCAACAGCTGAGAGAAGAGGGGAACCAATAATAGATCTTATAAGTAGTAGGCCGTTAATCAGATCAGCACAAATACCTGTTACAAACATTGAGAACATCTAATGTAGCGCACATTTTCAGGGTCCCTTATACCTCTGTTGAGGCTACAGTGAGACTAATTGAATGGAAACTGGTGCATCACATTAGCACAGTGTCACTGCGCTCTCAAGGGAAGAATAGCAGGCACCTCAGACCGTGCAGTTACATGCTACAAAACGGCCAAGCAGGGTGAAAATGCTAATTCAAACAGCGTTTTGGAATCAACCCTATTATGTCGCCACATCAACACGAGACGAATGTCGTGTGTGTGGTCAGTAAGTCGAGCTGATTGCTAAATGATAGCGCACTGGATCCACGTGTGTCTCTGGGCAGTACACGGTTGGTACGAGGTTCGATCTCCTATCCACCACCCGCGGCCACAATTGTTCCTGCTTGGTATATAGGGAAGCATTCGACGCTGGAACAAGCGGCTCGAGATTCTTCTAGCAAGAGAGAAAGAGGAATATCCGTTGAAGTCTTAGGCCTGAGCTATACTCGCGCGGAAGCATCCGCGGAAGGGCGGAAATCGCGCCGAGATCCCTCACCTGGCCAATCGCCGCGCCCCGCCACGGCCGCCGTCCGCGGTGCACCCGTAGTCCGCGGACGTTCCGCGGATGCTCCGCGGGAGTATAACACAGGCCTAACAAGGGAGATCAATGAACGTCCCGTGGCAACTTTCAAAGTGACCTATTGAGGGTTGTAGGGGGTTGTCTGAGAAGCACCATCGTGGTTTTAAAATTTCCTGCAGACATCTGTGTAGATCAAAACTTGCAAAAACCGTATCACTTTAGTGCGGGCCGATAAAGCAAAGCAGATGTCTGGAACTGCCACATCGTGATTAGAGTCTAACCGGCAAAAATTTTCGAGCTGCAACAGTAGCGAAATTACAGCGAACTCACAATTTGCTTGTTAACGATACAATAAACAAAGCGGAACATTAAGGTGCGCCGCTCACGATCGAGGTGGCAGCGACTGGACAGCCAAGGGGTGGGGGGCGGACTTGCAGGAAGAGGGTTTTGGGTTCGATTCCCTGGGTTGGGATTCTGCATTGCTGGGCTTGCTCGCTCCTCTTTTGTCGATGTAAAGTGCGATACATTGAGCGCCGTAGATGCCACACTGACATTAGAACATAATTTTAGCCCGTATGATAGGATTTAACAACGATGCTGCCTATTTCCCCACCACTTTCTGCTAATCGAAGGTGTAGAGATTTGTGCTTTCACGACTCTGGAGATCGAAAGCAATTTCCGCCCATACTTCTTCTTCTAGGTTAATTGAGGCGCTGATCACAGTCCGATAATCGTTTCATGTGATCGCGTGATCCCGCGTTTTCATGAGTGATCAAGGTTATAAATGAGAGCACGTAGAATTTCTTTTTCAGCTATGTGATCAGGCTTGCTTTCCAATCTTCTACTTTTAGATGGAAAGTAGTGCACGAAAAATAGATAATGAAGGAAAAGGTATGACATATTCGTGGTCAGCAGCTTAAATAGTTTCTGTCGGTGAGGGAAGGGCGAAATCAGAAATCATAACCTCGCCTTCCTTACTCACGACACCCACAGTAACAAAGCCTGATCGGCCGAATTTTCAAAAATGGATACCGTACTCGTGATCAGCACCCAAAATAACAGTACTGGGCGATGTTCGGGCGAATTTTTTTCGACCTCCCCTCGACTTTTGGAGTCATAATAGTATGTACAATCTTGAATGACCTTGAAAATGAAAAAGAGTTAGGAACTGAAAACGGTGTCTGGCCGAGGTCAGAACGCATTCTACATCTACAAAAACGGAAGGCAATCCGCAAACCCCTGTCCCGGATTCGAACCCTATACCCTTCTCTTGTAAGTCTGCATCCCTACACACGCCCCCCCCCCCTGTCGCTGCCCATTCTGCAGTGAATAATTCACTTGAATGTACCTTTCAGCCTTCTTGAGGAAACCTAACAAATTGCTAGATTTCTAACATACAACTATAATTAAAGCTCCACAACTTTTTCAGGTTCATTTCTGAGCATTCCAAGGTCATTCAAGATTGATTGTAGGATAAAGGACGGCGTTACTCAATCCCTTCTGGAATGCGCCAGCGCATTCTACTTCTACGGGATGTCGTGGAGGCGACATGAATGCGTATTTGGCCATACAATGACTTGCGGTGGCCAGCCGATGAACAAGTCAGCGCTCTATCCTTCCCAGACAAGTCTGGTACCAATTGACCGACCCCGGAGGGATGGAAGGCTTGGTTGGCCTGGGCGGGAAATCCGAACCAGGAACCTGGTATCGGGTGCACGCGACAGTCGCGCCTCCTCCGACTGCGCTACACGCGCCCAAATCCTATCATACGGGCTAAAATTATGTTCTAATGTCAGTGTGGCATCTACGGCGCTCAATGTATCGCACTTTACATCGACAAAAGAGGAGCGAGCAAGCCCAGCAATGCAGAATCCCAACCCAGGAAATCGAACCCAAAACCCTCTTCCTGCAAGGCCGCCGCACACCCCTTGGCCGTCCAGTCGCTGCCGCCTCGATCGTGAGCGGCGCACCTTAATGTTCCGCTTTGTTTATTGTATCGTTAACAAGCAAATTGTGAGTTCGCTGTAGTTTCGCTACTGTTGCAGCCCGAAAACTTTTGCCGGTTAGATTCTAATCACGATGTGGCAGTTGCAGACATCTGCTTTGCTTTATCGGCCCGCACTAAAGTGATACGGTTTTTGCAATTTTTGATCTACACAGATGTTTTTAATACCACGACGGTGCTTCTCAGACAACCCCCTACAACCCTCAATAGATCACTTTGAAAGTTGCCACGGGACGTTCATTGATCTGCCTTGTTAGGGCTATGTTATTCGGCGACGCTGTTGTCGGCCTTCTCCGACAACAGCGTCGCCGAATTATAATACGGGCCTTAGCCCTATCGATTAGTCACAAATCAACCTGGACGTGACATACAGTAGCAGCATAGGACGAGAGCAACTCGGATGGGTTTGAACATGGCGAAGGTATCTACTAAGGTCCACACTAAGGCAAGGAGGTCCACACTTGTTTAATCCACCAATGTTAGACTGTGCCCTCATTTATTTGTTGGTATGAGGGACGTGGGCCTTCCATATGTTCACCGAAACGGTCTGATGACGCAGTTATCTACATGCATGCGAGTACCTGTGGTTTTTTAGAATAACCTTACAGCCCTTCTGTGGCACTGAAAAAGTTGAATTCAACAGGTGCTCCTAGTATGAGGTTTACTTTACACTTGCATTTACTCATTCAGCGAACGTCGACGTGATATTGTGGCCAGCATACGCGAACGTTTGACCGAGGAGTCGCCTGTTGAACGTGGTGGGGCTCTCATTGATGCTGCACGTTTGATAAGATTCAAGAATACGAACATTCTCCTTGAACTCGATAGATGGCTGTTTGAAGCCATGAAAAGTACGTTCAGTATTTCCAAGTTAAGAGCATCCTGTGCATACATCTTTCAGTTTTACTCAGCGAAGAAGTTTCAGATGCTATAAGCGATTCTGATTCTTACGTCTACCTCGCAGCGATAAATGCCCTGGCTGAAGCGGCTTGCTATGGCTCCACTTATCTTCGAGAATTGATTGCACTCTTCAAAAACTTCCGTATTTCGACGTTAGATCAGGAGAATTATGTAATGATTAACGTCTTCGAGTATGATCCGATTGCTTGTTTCTTCTGTCGTTTGCGCTTTTGCTTCTGCGTTCAATTTAGCTGTCAGATTGATCTTGCTTCTTATAGAATTCTCATGGTGATGCAGTTGAGAAGAATAACGCTGATAGGGAGGTCATTGTTCGCTCGAGACTTTGCGAAGTCCTGGGTAAAGTATTCTGTGTGCTGGGTAGGCTGATAATTCATCGAGGACCTCTTAATTTTCATTTACGCTGCTGTGTCAACAGAACCGCATCTTCAGGAGACATGAGCCCTGTCTGGATGGATGAATCGGTCGGGATATTCCTGAAATGCATCACCGAGAGCGATGAAATCATTAGAGCGAGTGCACTGACGTCATTATCGGAACTGATTTTGGCTTGTCATGGACGACGAATTGAGAAGTACCTGGAAGAGGTACCTTCTTCATTGTACCGATCACACCTACCTCGAGGTGAAGAGTTTCATAATCAGTCACTGGCCGAGGTAGAGCTTTATAGCAGTCACTCATACGTCAAGCCTGGTAATTGTCGCACAATGAGAACAAAGTGGGCAAAGGCGTGAGGAGTTTAGCTACTTTAGAACGCAAGTGTATTTGATTAGTCATTGTTACATCCTTCCCAGCTCAGTCGATCACCGGTTTGCTTATGTCATTCGCATAAAATGCCTGTTTGGCAAGGGTGGAATCCAAACGCTGAGTCGATCCGGGTCTATGTGAAGGACCTGTGGCTCCTACAGCTTCACTGCACGCGCTCTTGAGGTGTGTTTCTTTGGTGGAGAGAACTAGAAATGAAGTAGCCCAGTGCTTGGGTAGTTGAATACAGAGTAAAGACCGCATGAATATTCGTTGAATCGAATCGCTCGTTAACTACTATGCCAACGGAGCTAGCTGGCGAGTTTCGCATATGCAGGCTCGTGAAGCGCGTCTATCACAATTGTCTGGCAGTGTGTTATTGTAACTGCCTGTGGGATAAGGATAAAGGATAAAGGACGGCGTTATTCAATCCCTTCTGGGATGCGCCAGCGCATTCTACTTCTACGGGATGTCGTGGAGGCGACATGAATGCGTATTTGGCCATACAATGACTTGCGGTGGCCAGCCGATGAACAAGTCAGCGCTTTATCCTTCCCAGACAAGTCTGGTACCAATTCACCGACCCCGGAGGGGTGGAAGGCTTGGTTGGCCTGGGCGGGAAATCCAAACCAGAAACCTGGTATCGGGTGCACGCGACAGTCGCGCCTCCTCCGACTGCGCTACACGCGCTCCCTGTGGGATAATGTCTCATAATAACTCCTTCTGCATCACTTTCACTCTAGGTCTTCTATGCGATCGAACGAGTTCTATCCGGAGACTCGAGCGCTCTAGTGAGAAGGGCAGGTGTCAACCTCATACGTAATATTGTCAAGTCGTGTGATACAGCATTAGTAGATGTGAGTTGCTTTCCTTCCAGGTGACTGCTGGTATAGTGTAAGCGTTGGTTTTAAAGGTTATTGGTCGCCGTCTGCGAGATCTACATCGGCAGCTGCTGCACTTGTGGCGATGGGACTCCGACCACGTTGTCCGACTGCACGCAGAGTTGGCCCTCGAGGAGCTTCGTTCCATAATGAAAACGATGATTGCTCAAGAAACCACGTGTCCTGGTCGTATCAAACTTTAATTTTTTTCTGTTCCTTCATTTGCACCACCAGTCACTTGTTGAGAGTTTAATGAATGATGCCATGATATCTCTACTGATCTATGAGTGCAGCTAGCTGGACCAATGCCAGACCATATCTACTCGTTATTTCTCCCTGACAGCTGTGATTCATCCCATGTCTTAGACTTCAGCCAGACAGTTCATGTCCAAAAAAGTTGATGTAGCGGCGATTGCGGCTGCAGTACAGGAGTTCTATTGCACGAGCAACAGCGACAGACGGAAGCATCTGAACGAGGAGCTGTGTGTGTTTAAAAGCAGTACGTGAAAAATTTTTCCTTTATGCGTGCAACGGTGCCACAGTTTTCATTAAGGATTTCCTTGTGAGGAGACGATAGCGGCATGCATACTGCTTATGGGACCTCGTTATCCAGCGAGTGTACAGTATTTTGGGGCAGTATCATTATACGAGACTATCCGTCACCGATACGAGGAGTGCGTCGCGAACGTCACCGTGGTAAGCGGCTTCCGTCAGCATTTGGTCTCGTGAAGATTGGCGGCGAGGTTCCAGATGGAAGTGCTGAAGTCATTTCTGATCGAGAGCTTGACAGCAAGCGCTCACGTGCAAATGCAGTCCATCACGAATAAACTGTCGTCCGCGCTGGCTATGCTCTCGTTGTACTGTATGCCAGACGTATGGCCTGACCCTGTAGCAACCCTGACTAACATTTGGGCAGCATCACCAGAGCTTTTGCTGCGGTCAGGTTTACTTTTGGATTATTCGCATCGATTTGGTGCATTGCATAAAATGACTGCTTTTTTAGGGTTCTAGCTGAAATTGCAGCTGAATTTTCAAACATTCATATGCCGCTCACGCAACGAAGCAAGCTGAAAACCGAGCTACATAAAACTTCTGAGGTTTGATCTTTGGAGGTTATATTTATCCATTTTTGTTTAGCCGTCGTAGGACGAATGTAGCAATAAAACTCAAACAAGTGAGCGGAGCGTACAGTTGTTAACAGACAACGAAATCTGAATTTTTCATGACTAAATTGGGGCCGATAGAAGCATAAGTAGTTGCTTGCCGGGGGTGTGTCTTAACAAACAGAATTTGTGAAGTACTGTTGCTATTCCGAGCCTGAGCGAAAGAGAACATGAGCTACTAAGTGTTATTAATTCACTCTGTTTCCAAGATGCCGCACAAGAACTCCTCGCTGTAACCGCAGGTTTTGGAACTTCTAAAGTGAAGAAAACAGAACGCCTTTAAAATATCTGAAATAATCTTGAAAAGCGCAGAATGTGGGTGGGTAAGAGATGAATGAGCCTCACGTATGTCTTCATCGAGGTTGAATTATATCAGCCTTTCAAGAATTTCCTTACGGTCAATTAGTATGTATCGCGCACTCTCGTAGCTTTTTTCCACTGCATTACGAAACTGCTGTAGTACGAAACGATTCTTTGATGGATGACCTCTCAAGTTTCTCTTGTCTTTCCAAGGCAGTGAAATATCGGTAATGCCAACATGCCAGTTAAACAATTGTGTCTGCGTCCTCACAATTAAATAAATGTTTTATTAGGAAAGAGTTTCGACCTCCCATGGAACTTCAAGTTGAGACCAGGATCATTAGAAAGAGCTCGGAATGATGATTACGAGTATGGGTGTCAAAAAAAGCAAAACACCTGAGCATGGTGAAATCGGCCTCACCACAGGTTGCGGGGCTACTCGCCCCCGCGACCGCGGTTGCGAGCGCGGCAGGAGAGATTCCAGACGAAAGAGTGCACGCGGGCGCGAATGTCTCCATACTTGGTCCACGTGTGAATCATGAGCTCACGTCCGCGGTGAGGGAGTCTCCAAGCACGATGACGGCTTAAAATCTACAGGGACTGGTACCGACCACATCACGCAAAGGCCGGTTGCATTGACACGCTTAGGAGGTCGCATTGAAATATTTGCGAGCAACCATAGGAGGGGAAGATTTTTAAGGAGGAGTGGAGGTGCACGACTCAAATGCTCCAAGCAGATAACTTCTCGAACTACGCTCCAAAGCTGTGATGGACGAAAGCTCTTTCTCCACCTCTCTGGGACCTTCGAGGTCTAACCAGACACCTGAATGTCCTCATAATATTCTTAATAGAGGTCTGCCAATGCTCCTAGCATTTTTCCTACCGTCTTTACGACAGTGGAGTGGCATGAGTCGAAGAGTCGACACATACACAGTCAGTGTAGATAACCTAGGACAGCTGGCCGAAAAGCTAAAGAGCTTAAATGGAGTGAAGAATATTGGTCATATGTGCCCCAACACTAAGGTCTTCCGTATAATGAAGGAGTGAGGCTCACCCTGTAGGACAGCACTATGCAGCGCTTGGGGCAAGGCGGAATAGCCATTGAGTACATGTTGACCCCCCCCCCCCCCCCCTCTGGTCAATTTGCATCTATAGCCATGTGCCATATGTTTCCCATGATCCAGGCATATCCATAAACGCTTCGAAAGAACCCGCTGGATATCTGAAAACGCCCAGGACTCAATTTCTGGCGTCAAGCACAGAAAATAAGGGCCTGATGTCTGATACAAAAGCTACCATCACGTACAGGCCTTCTCTATTAAAGGCAAATATGATAGATCAGCCCCTATCCCTGGTTAAGATGCTCGTAGCAGTGTCCGTATGGTAATACGGGATACCGTCGAAGCAGAATGCCTGGCGCATCGTTGGGATCATCAGCGTAGTTCAAGTGCATATTTTGCAAATCCAAGGACTCATGGATTTCTGTTAAAAGGCTAGTCAGTGTTTCACCATTCCTGGGCACGTCTGGCACCAATTAACTCACTCCGGAGATGGTTTACTGCCACTAAGTGAAACGGATTCTCATGAACCCACGTGCAAAAGTGCACGGAGAGGTGGAGGCTCCAGCTGCGAGTGAGAGATTCGGTTGGCAGCGAGAGACGCCAGACGTCGTGCGAAACTCCGTTCGCGCGCCGACTGTGACGTCACGGGGGCGAGTAGCCCGGAGACCCTCACCACAGGCTGGCTGTGCGACACACCTGGCGCGAGAGTGGTGAGTCATCGGGGCTCCGTAAGAAAGGCCCGCTGGCTGCGGCGGTGGCGCAGATGTAGTGACCCCGCTCGTCACGTGCGACGTCGTTGGTTTGATCCCCGTTGCTGCCGGTTCTTCGCAAATCATGATTTATCTTCGAAATTGAAATTGAAAGCCGCCTCAGTGTAATGGAGACGAAAATGCTATGGTGGACGGCTGGAGTTGCGCGTTTGGACCGCGTTTGCAACGACACCATACGACAGCGGTTCGGTGTCGCCCCAATAGCCGAGAAGTTGCGCGAAGCTCGTCTTCGATGGTACGGCCACGTCCTTCGCTGTAACGACGACACCGTCCGGAAGATAGGCCTGAACCTTGAGGTCCCTGGAAAGCGGCCCAAGCGACGCCCGGAGCAACCTTCTTGCAGCAACGTTCGCTAGATACGTTGCATTTGAACTTAAAGATGGCTGGTATGCACCCTGATCAAGCGTTTGATCGGGAGAGTTGGCGTCACCACACCAGAAGAAGGGACCCCGCCACCAACGGGACAAACGCTAATGAAAATGGTGATGATGATAATTTATCTTCGAAATGATCTTTTGTTCTGAATTATGACACGTGTTTGATTAAATAGCCGGGAAAGCTGCCGTACACGTTTGCAAAAATGCTTGAAGGCAAAAAACTGCTGTGGTGACATTTTTAGATTGCATGTGAACTGGCCTCCAAAAATTGCGGCACGCGCGAGCGGTGCGAGTCAGATGGGCAGAGTGAGCGCCAGGCGAGCGCGAACCGCTGCTGCGTCCCTCTTCCTTGCGAAGGCCGTGGAGCGCCTTGCGGCCAGTCACGTGAATAGCAGGTGAATCGGGCTATGGCTGTGCAGTGAAGATTTCGCTGTACTGCGGGGAAATCTTCGTTTTGAAGTGCTGCTCCAAGTACGACAACGGGGCAGTCAGAGCTCGAGGGGCCTGCGGATGGGTGTAGTACCTTCAGGAGCCTAGAACGCTCCTCCTTTCTGCCAGTAAAGACGTTAAGGAAGAGAGGAAGAGCAATGGATATGGAATACAAGAACCAGTCATACTCCGTTCCCTATGAATGCGAGCCATTTCCACACTCGTCGTTAAACGTACTCCGGAACAAAGTACGGACGAGTTTCCGGAAAAGTCTTTGGGCGCGGCGGGAATTTCAAACCGCACCCTCTTTACCTGCCGCGGTCACAGACGTAGAGAGATGTGGAGGGGGGGGGGGGGGGAGGGGTTGTGTCGCTTCAGTCGTAACGTAGCGGACATTACTCAGGGCTTTCTAGCCCTGCCGACTTAGTCCCAGTTCGCTTGTCAGTTTCCCTCCACGTCCCCAATTACCTATAGGTCTACCAAGGAAAGCAAGGGAAAGTGGTCTGCAATTGCTAAGATATGAAGAAAACGAAAATTGGACACAATCAAGGAAAACGGACGCTGATGAGGGCATGGTTTTGAATGGAGCCTAAAACAGAAGCGAGGCAGAAGGTTACTAAGCATTTCGAAAAAAATTAAGGGACATATTGACATTTTTTTGTTTTCACATGTGGTTAGGGTCGGGTAATCGAAATCCTTATGTTCAGGTCGTACTATTTGAATTGTGTCCTGTAACTCTATTACGCAACCCTCGATTTCTCCTTTGTGCTAAACACAAGTGTTCAAAGAAGCAAAAAAATGTATTGAGGGAGGGTTTTACACGGCTCAGCATTGGAGCACCGGTCGCCGGATCAGTTGCTGACACTAACTGAACTACGACGAACCATTCCGGAACTGTACTGGAGAATCAGTCCATGTGGTGCAGCGTACTGACCTCATACTCCCGTCGCATGCCGAGGAACAAGTACTTTTTCGTACACATCATTCCGAAATGTAATGGTGAGACATCAAATCAGCATTAGCTCGTTTGTTTGACTTCTCCGTTATTCGAATGCTCTGCCCTAACGTTCCCCTCATCAGTAATAGTGTGGCTAAATTTACACTTATAAGCTTTACGATGACCGTGAGTGTTCCATCTTGGACCCCTCTCTCTGCGTCTCTGACAGCGGCAGAGAAGCAAAAACGCTATTTGAAACTCCCGCCGCGCCCGAGAACTCGTCCAGAAACTCGTCCGTACTTTGTTCCAGAGTACGTTTAACGACGAGTCCATTTCCACTTTCGCCATAACACTGTCCAAGTCGTAGTGTCTTATCAGACTAGATTCCAACCATGGACTTCGGGTCAGCTTGCTTACAAGTGAAGCGAAGCTATTCAACGGAGCCAGAATACAGACTGAATGCCATTCATGAAACTCCGTGCTTTTTCTGCACCAGATCGCCTTTGCGTTAATTCTCCACCCATGCTAGTCTTTATTTTACCACCTGGAACCTTCAGTATAACCTAAGGAAAGATAGTAACCCGAGGCGCTTGAACAACGGCATCTGAGTCTGGACGTCGACTTCAGACAGCGTCACGTTACACCTACCACTCAGGATTCTGCGCGGACTTAGTCGGCCGCATCTGCTCGCCAGTGGCTTAACCATGTTTTTGAAACAATATATGGAACCAGTCGTACGTCGGCCTAGCGGCCGCCTACGACTGGTTGGGAGCTTCGCCCCCAAACCCCGAGAATAGGACGCCATGGCCGCTACGGGTTTCCTATTCTTCCCTAGGCCTTCTGACCTTTATGTTAATCGAGATGGATCGATTGATCCGACGTCAGATTCGTGTTCAGCGACCACGATTACCCCCAGGGCCGAAGTTTCGCGCCACTTGAGCGCCATCCTCAAAAAAATCGATAATATCGATCGATATTGATTGATCCGACTTCAAATTCGTCTTCAGCGACCTCGATTACCCCCAGGGCCGAAATTTCGTGCCGCTTGAACGTCATCACCAAAAAATCGATAATATCGATCGATATCGATTGGTAGACTTCAGATTCGTGTTCAGCGACCTCGATCACCCCCAGGGCCGAAGTTTCGTGCGCTTGAACGTCATTCTAAAAAAATCGATAATATCGATCGATATCGATTGATCCGACGTCAGATTCATGTTCAGCGACCTCCATTACCCCCGGGCCGAAGTTTCGTGCCGCCGACGTGTTCGGCACGTCTACGGCTCGCCATGCACGGTTGCCGACGTGTTCGGCACGTCTGCGGCTCGCCATGCACGGTTGCCGACGTGTTCGGCACGTCTGCGGCTCGCCATGCACGGTTGCCGACGTGTTCGGCTGCCGTGCCCCAACTCAAGTGTGACGGACGGATAGACACACGCACGCACACACACACGCTTGCTGCTTTATATATAGTAGGATAAACACAATATTTGTATTGTATCATCCTTATTCCTTGCGTGCAATAACAACGAAAACTTTGTTAGACTACCAATGAGGGCCTTAGATAAGCAATAAGGCGAAGAAAATCTCAGCAGCCCTTGCTTACGTGAACCCTCCCCGAGAAATTCAGCTAAGTTCGGCCTGCCTTAGCGAATTGCCCTTGCAACAGTGGATAGGCCTACCGACTCACGTAGCATGCACGCGGAGGTTGGCGGTGGAAGAGTGTCAGGCGGTGGACCGCGAGGAGTGAGGACGGGAAGACAGCGGACCGCGAGGAGAGGGAAGGGAGGCGTGGAGTGCGCGAGACGACGCGACGAAAAACCGCGCGCCCCTTCGGCACCCTGCCAGGCGGACCAGTTCACCGGCAACGGTAATGTGTATCGTAGTTTTCCCGGCCATTTAATCAAACACGTGCCATAATTCAGAACAAAGGGTCATTTCGAAGATAGATTATGATTTGCAGAAAAAAACCGGCAGCAACGGAACCAAACCAACGACGTCGCACCTGACGAGCGGGGGCACTACCCCTGCGCCGCCGCCGCAGCTGGCGGACCCTTCTTAGGCCTATGTTATACCCCCGCGGGAGCATCCGCGGACGGGCGGGAATCGCGCAGGGATCCCTCACCTGCGCCAATCGCCGCGTCCCGCCACGCCCGCCGTTGTTGCACAGCCAGCCTGTGGTGAGATTCCCCCATTTCGACTGGCCATAACTGGCTCAGGAATTTAATTTTGCAGTTTCGACACCCATATTCGTAATCAGCACTCCGAGCTCTTTCTAATGATCCGGGTCTCAACTTGAAGTTCCATGGGAGGTCGAAACCCTACCCTAGTTAGTTTAACAACCTTAGGATCTTGTCACTTCCCTGAAATTTTTAATAGTATAGGTCCCAAAGGAGCTGAAATTTTGCATTGCTTGGGGCGAACTGAACTTGAAACCGGCTCGAAGAGCGCGCTGCCTCCAAGCTGCCCTGATAATCCATCGAGCTTCCATAATATAATGGCTTCACAATGTTTCAAAAAGATTAATTAATGGAATCTTCAGCATCTCCTCTCTTGAAACCTCGGCTTGTACGTTGTTAGTTAGGGTATCTTGTGCAACACGAGGCTTTGAGGTTGATGTTTGTTTAGCTGGACCTGACGTTTCGACTTCACGCCATCTTCAGAGACCAATTAGGTCCTGCCGCGAGAGCCGATGTTCTCCCGTGTTAGTTAACCAGAGGTAAAACATCCATATCAAAACCTCATGTGGCACAGGTTAAACTAACTAGCAAATGAAATTGTTAAACTGCTTTATATTTAAACGGTCCAAACTTGTTATCCGTCTCTCCATTAAGCAGCCAGTTTTCGGCAACATTATCCGTTATCCGCTTTCAATTTTTTATGGTCTGCTCGTCTTGGCTTTATTGATATGCATCTTCTCGACATGTGGTTACATTCACTCATCATTTGTTATTCCTAAGGTAAAAATCAATCAGGAGTCAGACACTAAGTGTCGTCGGTTTGTAATCGATCCGATCACTGTACTGATATCGGTTCCGATATCCAGTACTTTACAAGATTTAACACGAGAATGGGCAAATAGATTTATGGGCAAGGTTATTAGAGAGCAACAAATAGTATTTACATAGACCGAAAAGGAGTGCGGTCAGAGCAGGAAAATGAGCATCCAATATCTACTGGGGAGGTTTTTATGGGCATTTCCACGGGCGTGGTCACCGTTCCTTCCTTGTGTCCCCGTCAGATATGGTTTACGACTGAGGGCCGTCGCCGGCATATCCGCAGGAGCACGTGTCTAATGCTCCGCGGGATACGTTCCGCCCTTGCTCTTAACGAGCAGCATGCAGAAAACACCTGTCCTGGTATATTCCACATGGGCCCTCAGAGAAACAAGCGCTTCCACTGCGCAAAAAGAACCATCATGAGCAACAATCTCCGTCACTCCCGTCACAATGAGCGGTTCCGCTCACTCTTTGTTGGGAAAAGTAAGCAACTTTCGCTCTCTATGTAGCACAGGAGCACTGCTCACCGCAGCCCGAACCTTCTACAAAGTCACAGCAACGACCTCCGTCGCTTTTAGGAGGGCGGGTCCGACCTCGCACTTTCCAAAGGAAAGTATAAAAGACTGGCATTTATAAAGCACGAGTCTACTGCTGGTAGTCTTCATTGCTTTCTGAGCAGTTACAGCAACGACCACCGTCGCTTTTTAGGGAGCGTCTCCGCTCACGCTTTTTTCAAAACATAGTGCAACCCAGTGGTCTCTAAAGCATCAGTGTTCATCTACTAAACGTAGATCAAAACTGCACTGGTCATAATAATTGGTATGGGTCCATACCAGCTTAAAGTCATCTTTCCGACGACATCTCAATTCTCCTTCCACAGTGATCATAGAGGGTAATGATGCTTCTAAGGCCAGTCAGAAAGGAAAACGCAGAAAAAAGAGAACATGACAATACTACAATGCAACGTTTGTGTGTTTATTAAGCACTCGCGTTTTAGTCACAACGACAAAAAAAGGCAATTTGTTAAAGATAATGGAGCGAAATTGTGCAGCTTTCGAGGAGGCTCCTAGTGGCTTCGTCGTTGGTGCCTCCGCCACGATGTTTCCACATCATTCCCTGCAGATCGGCTCGTCCAGTAGACGTAAGACGTATCGTCGTGTGTGATACTAGAATTATAGAAAGAAATCACACTGACATGTTCCACCGGAGAATTCATTCTGTTCCTCCAGCGCTTTCGGCGCCTAATTTTACCCAATTCCGGGTCCTTACCACTACCATTCGGAACTGGCAGGAAACCAGTTTTCCATTCTTTCGCATAACCAAACCGCTTCTGGATTTGGTGATCCTCGCTTCCGCCGCACGGGTTGCAAGTAGCATGCCGCTGCTTATATTGAAAGCGTTTCTTACATCGAACACTTTGCACCAACCTTCTAGCTCTGAAACAAGTGAAATTCCCCCCGCTGCGCGATTTTGTGCACGATTACGACCACTGCCATTAATTCTGCCCCTACTGCTAAGTCCTGCCGCATCACTATCTTCATTGGTACAATTTGATGCTATATGCCGAGATTCCCCACAAGTAAAACACTTAAATGAGGGCCTGGTTGCCTGCTACCCCGTAGCCGGTGCGCATTTCTGGTTGATTCCTCGCCATCTGGTGCCCTATTATCGATTGGCTCACGATCGATAGCTCTCCTGAAGTGGTTATGGTAATTATCCAACACCCTTTGAGTTTCGTCCTGCAACTTTTCCAGCCACAGAGCTACTTTCTTAACCTCCTCGTATATGTCACACTTCGGCGCATCTAACGCGGCCAATATGTAATAAGAACTCTTCCAATGTTGAAGGCAAGAATACAGTTTTGACCTTCTGATAAAGTCCCACTGTAGTAGTTCTGTAGCTGCCACGCGGTATTCCTTAATCCTTTATTAGTTAACAGAGAACGACCGTAGTTAGAATACAAATTTAGTCGACGTCGGACGGGGCGAGGCGATTGGCCGGTACGTTAGCTGAGGCGAGGCGGAGCTCCGGTACGTCGGACGAGGCGAGGCGAAGGTCCGGCACGTCGACTGAGGCGAGGCGGAGGTCCGGCACGTCGGACGAGACGAGGCGGAGGTCCGGTACGTCGGACGGGGCGAGGCGCAGGTCCGGTACGTCGGCTGAGGTTAGGCGGGTGGCCGGTACGTCGGACGAGGCGAGGCGGAGGTCCCGTACGTCGGGCGGTGCGAGGCGGAGCTCCGGTACGTCGGACGGGGCGAGGCGCAGGTCCGGTACGTCGGACGGGGCGAGGCGGAGGTCCGGTACATCGGACGGGGCGAGGCGCAGGTCCGGTACGTCGGCTGAGGTGAGGCGGGTGGCCGGTAGTCGGACGAGACGAGGCGGAGGTCCGGTACGTCGGACGGGGCGAGGCGCAGGTCCGGTACGTCGGCTGAGGTTAGGCGGGTGGCCGGTACGTCGGACGAGGCGAGGCGGAGGTCCCGTACGTCGGGCGGTGCGAGGCGGAGCTCCGGTACGTCGGACGGGGCGAGGCGTAGCTCCTGTACGTCGGACGGGGCGAGGCGGAGCCCCGGTACGTCGGACGGGGCGAGGCGCAGGTCCGGTACGTTGGACGGGGCGAGGCGCAGGTCCGGTACGTCGGCTGAGGTTAGGCGGGTGGCCGGTACGTCGGACGAGGCGAGGCAGAGGTCCGGTACGTCGGACGGTGCGAGACGGAGCTCCGGTATGTCGGACGAGGCGAGGCGAAGGTCCGGTACGTCGGCTGAGGTTAGGCGGGTGGCCGGTACGTCGGACGAGACGAGGCGGAGCTCCGGTACGTCGGACGGGGCGAGGCGCAGGTCCGGTACGTTGGACGGGGCGAGGCGCGGGTCCTGTACGTCGGACGGGGCGAGGCGGAGCTCCGGTACGTCGGACGGGGCGAGGCGCAGGTCCGGTACGTCGGACGGTGCGAGACGGAGCTCCGGTACGTCGGACGAGGCGAGGCGAAGGTCCGGTACGTCGGCTGAGGTTAGGCGGGTGGCCGGTACGTCGGACGAGACGAGGCGGAGGTCCGGTACGTTGGACGGGGCGAGGCGCAGGTCCGGTACGTCGGCTGAGGTTAGGCGGGTGGCCGGTACGTCGGACGAGGCGAGGCAGAGGTCCGGTACGTCGGGCGGTCCGAGGCGGAGCTCCGGTACGTCGGGCGGGGCGAGGCGGAGCTCCTGTACGTCGGACGGGGCAAGGCGGAGCTCCGGTACGTCGGACGAGGCGAGGCGAAGGTCCGGCACGTTGGCTGAGGCGAGGCGGAGGTCCGGTACGTCGGACGGTGCGAGGCGGAGCTCCCTTCTGCTGGTTCCCCGGGTTTATATAGTCCCTCCTTAAATACCGGGCCGGGCTGACCGTCCCGCCAGATCGCCGCGTTGGCGACCTGCCGTGACCGCCGACGATGAAATGAAATATAAAAGGGAAAATAGAGAATGTTATTCTCTATACGCACTCGGTGCTAGGATGGATTCTCCTGGAAAGATCCTCCATTCGATAGCAAAAATCTACAGTGGTCAGAGTTGATCCCACTCCCTTACATTTTTTAGGCGTTCGCAAGGATTTCTTCGAGCCTTTTTTAAAGCACGCACTATCCCACTATATCTTCCCTCTCGAACATTTTGTGGTAAATCCTTAAAAGTGAAAGCGCGGTCCTTGATAGATGATTTATCAGGATATCCCGCCTATCACAATCTTGCCAAACTGTTACTGGGAATTTAACATCTAACCCACGTAAAAATTCGGTCAAAGAATTTTTTTCATCGTATTTGGGAACATTGGCTACGCTTTGAGCTTTAAAAACTTCCCTCAATACAGTGAACATGTACTTACTGCATCCGCAGGGCCTCTCCCATATCTAATGCTCGGATCCGAGCAAGTACAGGGAGACTCACCATTCAGTGATCCTCGGGAAGACTCCGGCGAGGACACTGGTGATGAGGCGCGAGACGCTTCCCTTGGCTCGCAACGTCCTCCAGCGTTCTTGGCTAGGGACGCGATCCGTGCCTGAATAGAGTTATGCACATGATCGCTTTTAAGCGATGCTTAGTGACTGCGAACCGCACGCCATTCAGTAACTCTGTTGCCGTTCTCACCTACGGATGTCGGTTCACGGCTGGATCCAGCCACTGACCGCGTTACCCCAGCTCCGAGACTATCATCCTCTATCTGCAAAAGTCTCAACTGGTTTCTATGGCACTCCACCATTTTTTTCCTTTTCAGACAGCTCGTATTCAAGCTGTGATTCCAAATTGTCTATGCTACTCTGCAATTTCAGAACCTCGTTACTCTTAGAAATTACCCGTTCCTTAACTTGGTCAATTTCGCACCCCAGTGTCAATGCTAAATCACAGAGTGCTTGGCTATGCTTGTTCACCTGTGGCAAAAACTCGCACAGTTTACAAGACGACATCCCAATCTCATTGCAAAATCTCGCTTCCGGAGCATCTGGCCCTACTCCTAAGCGTGCGTCTACCATTTCGAGCTTCTATAGGACACAACGGCGTCTGCGCGCGTTTCTGAGCGCCTGGATCGAGAAGCCGGGTCCCCTACTCAGAAAATTTTGAACAAGTTACTTGCTCCTTATGAGCTCCAAAACAAGTTACTTGCGCCTTATCCCTCGCGGCTAACTAACTTGCAAGGTTGCACCTAGGAATTTTAACCTTGCACGCAACTAACTGTAGTGCAAGCTTGCAAGAAGCTTTCATGCAAGCTAGTGTTTCGCGCGTAATTGGTTTGAAAGATTACGAACGCGTCCTCACACGCGGCGTGTGAGGGAGGGCTCCAGGACCTAACTTCAACGCGACGTCGCGCGCTTGCCACATGCGACGTCGCGGCGCTGAAACGCGGACGTGTGCTCGGTGACGCATGGTTAGCCGCGGAGCACGAAATGTCCTCAGTGTTTAAGCTCCCAGACCACATTTCTAGCAAGGAACTTAAGATTCCACAGAGTGTGGTAGGCAACAGTCTGCAGTAGGACAATTGATCCGAGAATGGGTGATAGTGACCTTTTTCCGTAGTTTGACCATAATCACGGGTAAAAGTTGGCCGAAGAAGCTGTAGTTGGCAAATGCTGACGCTAGAAACCATCCACATGACCAGGATTCCTGTATAAACTGTCGCTGATCGTCCCATTGAAACCACATTCATACACCATCTCCAAGAAACGTTGAGTTGATGCCGCATGTCCTTGTAGGAAGTGTTTCTAGTCGTCGGAAGCATCGGACCGCGACAACTCGTCCAATTTCGTCGCGCACCGTGCCCGAGACAGGAGGGCTCGCGCGGCGTTGGAGTTATGTCTGCCCCCAGATCCCGCCTGTTTTGAACGAGAGGCAGTCCCACGTGAGCTAACAACAACAATAGCAACCGACAAATCAACCAACATGATCAACTGTCCCTTGCAATTGTACATTCGTGCCACAACACAAAATATAAGGACTCAACACTTCTTCTCCTGAACTGCACAGATTAGTACCGCACGATGTGTCACATGCAAATAGCACCAGAATGTAATACTAGTAATACCATATAGAATGCATTAGATGCCATGAGGAGAATATCCGAGACGGGATGGGGTCGCTCCAGCTGATGTTAGGTGTAGTGGCTATCCAAGGCTTAGCCCAGCTCCCATCGGGGCTCGCCGCGTTCCTGTAGTGCAGCCGGCTGTAGTGATGGTGAGGGAGCGGCAAGGCTCCACTTGAGGATACCCGGAGATGGTTTGGAGAACGCACAAGGTCGATGCCGAGGAGCCGCGCCCACGCAGTCGGTTAAGACTAGGACGAAGTGAGAACTTAGCCCAGCGGGCCGGCGAGCACCGAGCCAGCGCTGATCTATAGCGTGCGCGGGCATCCCGGACTTCAGGAGCGCCTCTTCGTGGTACCTCGCGGATACGGCAGCCCGCCGGTTTTTTTTTTGAGTTAGGGAGCGAGCTATCGCATTTGCGACAATACGCGCAAAGTAACGGCGTTACTATTATTGGCGTTAGGTGACCCATATCCGAAACCACCATGACGGCTGTAATCGTCTTCCGTGGCATCATGAAGTCACCTGCAACAGTAATTGCGTCAAGGGCGGAACTTCTGCTGTTTTCTCATCAAGGAGGCACCAATACTCATTATTGTGTCCTTCGGATCATCCGGTCTGTGGAGCTTAAGCCGAAAAGTATCACCGTCGCCGTTCAGCAGCGAAAACGATCTTCTTCAAGCTGGCTGGAACGTTTCATGCAAGCAGTCGCGTCTCCGAAGACGATTCGGAGACGATTATTCCAACACTGCTAGTGGTCCTGGGACTGTCACAGAGAGAAGGAACTTAAAGCCTCAGCCTATGTCTCGACTTGCTACTGGACCACCTCATCTTTTGCACCGCATAAATGTCATCTTTCATCGATCCAGTGCCTCTGCAAACTCGGGGTGCGACAGCGTGACCACACTCAGCGTTGGCACGTGAGTTTTTTTTTTTGCGTTGCGGGACTTTTTGACACAATGACAGCGAGTATTAGTAGGCCGGCCGGTCACCTGCATTTGAACGTCCATGTTCAGCTGGGCGAATGCGGGTAGTTTCCAGTGGCATCCTTTGAGGAACGGTGTTACCAAATTTGAAGTAAGAGTGACTTTAGAAATGTTAATCGAAAAAATGAAGAAACGCTGGCTTACTGACACACTTTGGAAAATAATTTATAGGATGTTCTTTAGCTCTAGTTGTGACCAGTTCTGATGTTAACCTTTTATGGAAATTGGCAGCTCGCACTTATTTACTATCCGCAGCATATTTGTGGGAGCACTTAGGCCTAGATACTACTGGACAACGACTATCAGACTTGGAGATAAATGTCCTGATAAATGATAAATGATAAAATAATTATTAAACCTTATAATACAGCAGACTCGTTTAACTTTAAATATCGAGTTTTCTTAATTTGAATACCAACCTGTCGGCTGATATCAAAAAAGCTACGATCTATACTATCTAATTATAATATTACATTTCATGATCGTGACAGTGGACTGGAGGACTTTGATGGTTCAGCGTGGAGGTCTTCCTTATCATTGGGTGGTTGCTCCTCACCACGTCAACCAAGCCGTCCCTCTTTTCCACCATGCTATTCTCCTATCCCTCCCTTCTCGTTGAATGACTGGGGTTATTATGCCATTGCTGCGAGTAGTTGTACCTATTCTAGTTTTCTGCTGCCCTTCCTAGACCTCTTGTGACACTGTTCTTTCATAGCTTCTGTAACTATTTCTGATAGTTTTTCTCTAGTATTTATTTTATAATACGTCTATTATTTAACTCTATTATTTAACTCATTTATTTTATAATACGTCTTTTATTTAACTCTATCTATTATTTAGCATTGCTTACGAAACGTTCAAACGAGCTGAAATAATCCAATGCCGCCGAAATCCATTCTGTATTTCTTCGTTTCTCCCGGCAAAAGTACGCAGTATGGCGGCCGCACTACCCGTCGTTATCATGGGGGGGGGGGGGGCGTGGCACCCGCAAGACTCTGCTGCTGGCCTTACGAATGACTAGCAGGGGTCTTCGTGCAACTTACATGCGAGATCTTCTGCTAGCTTGCAGCAGGTTACGAATGACTAGCAGAGGTCTGTGTAACCTACATGCGACGTTTATGCTAGCTTGCAGCAGCTTACCAATGACTAGTTTGAGGCAATCTATTACCTGCATGCAGCTTGCAAGTAACTTGTTCAAAATTTTCTGAGTACGTCACGTAATAAGCGTCGGAAGTTAGAAGAGGAGAAATCGTCGTCCTCGAGCGATCGCATTCAGAATTCAACATGAGATGCTGCTGCAGCAGAGGAAATGCAGCCTCCTCCTGCTTGACACAGCGGCGTCTGCGCGCGTTTCTGAGCGCCTGGATCAAGAAGACAGGTCCCCTTCGTCGCACCACAACCGTCTGAAGTCAGAAGGAGGGACAAGAAAGGAAGCAAATGTCACACCGTCGTCGTACGACGACCGGTCGCATTCAGAACTCAGCATTATGTTGAACGGAAAATTTTACCCATTAGCATTATGTTGAACGGAAAATTTTACCCGCGCGAGGTACGCCTCTGCGTACCTCGCGCGCTTAAAATTTGTTTCCTTTTCCTGAGCGCCTGGATCCAGAAATCGGGTCCCTTACGTCACGTAATAAACGTCAGAAGTCAGAAGAGGAGACATTGAGTGATCTAACCCAAGTGAGATAGGCCGCATCATCCACAGCGGGGGCGGTCGAGTGATCTAACCTAAGTGAGATACGCCGCATCATCCACAGCGAGGGCAGTCGAGTGATCTAACCTAAGTGAGATACGTCGCATCATCTACAGCGCGAGCAAAATTTGCTATCGAAGGTGGGATGTTGCTGCAGCAGGGGAAGCGCAGCACTTTGTTGCTCAACACAACAGCACCTCGGGCGTTCCTGAGCGTCCAGATTCAGAAGCCGACATCGTGTCATTAGCATGAGAAGACCACTAAAGGGGTAAGAGTAGAAGGGGACTCTGAGGGTGGAGAACCGATAGCGATCAGGAGGGAACGACCTGGAGGAGGCATCGGGATGGGGGGGGGGGGGTCGGTAGGCCAGAAGGTGGCACAAAGAAGGGTTTAGGCAATAATGAGAGACCAGTAGGGAGTTACCAATCAGCGCCGTCGCCGTGTCGTGAGCGTGGAAGGGCTACTTATAGTAAGGAGGATCCCAATGGGGGAGGAATCTACCTGTAAGAAGGGACATGGAGGCGGGACCTGGAAGGGGAACCAACAAGAAGAGAACCGTAAGGGAATTCATACGGAGAACAAGGAATCTGCCATATGCATAGCCTCTTCATGCTCGACACAGCGGGGATCGCGAACGCTTCCGAGCTTCTGGATTCGGAAGTCGGGTCTTATGAGCTTGGATCCAGAAGACGAGTCCCATACGTCGCTCAACAAGCGTCGAGCGTCAATAGTGATACAAAGAAGTGGGCAGGGTTGGGACCAGGAAGATGGATGACTAAAGAGGGGGAGGGAAAACCAGTAAAGGCGGACCAGCAATTAGATCCAATAACGAGAAACGAGTGAGGGGAGCCTGGTTTCGGAAGACATGTCAACGACATCTGGGAACGCTAGCTCTTGAGAATCAGAACGGTTGCGGAGGAGGAACAGAGGGACAGAAGTAATACGCAGTACAAACCAATGACGTTAATGGCTGGTACGAAGAGAATGTCTATGATGAATGCACGGAAGTGGTGAACCACTAGATGCCAGTGAAGTACGCAGCAGATTCTAGATGTTAGCAATTTTATGGTTTACAAAAACTATATTCCATAGATCAGTGATGCTGCAAAGTCGCGCGAAGCGCGCAATTGCGAGACACGCCGTTAAAAGTGTCGGAGAACTTGTATAGTAAAAAGCCGAAAAATTGAAAAAGCATGGAGCGTGTTTGGAATGCGCGTAGAACGTTTGACTTCTTGTATGCCACTACAACTATGTCATCTATGTATTTATCAAAAGCAAGAGTGTCGGAGCTCCAAATGCCGAGAACTCGAACAAATGTCGCAATACGCACCTCCGTATCACCCAAATGAAAAGTAACACTCCGTGGATGGTTCTACCTATGAACGTTATAGTTGCTTTTTCATGAGGTATCAAGCATCCATTATTAGACCAGAAATGTACAGCGTCAAAAGCCAGCTGAAAGACCTGTTGTCATACGAGTATATTTTGGAGTCGTTAGCATAAATAGAACAAGACACATCGTGAGGTAAGCAGTTTTATAGGTCGTTGATGAAAAGTAAAGGCATAAGTGGACCCAAACACGCCGCCTGAGAACACGACTGTTAGTGTCGTAGGCATCTGAAGTAGCATCTTCAACTAAGACAGAACTGCATTCGCCCTGTTAAAAATGATTCTAAAAATCTAGGACGGCATGCTTCAAGATGCGTAACCGACTGGAACTTGGGAAACACTTTGGACGAACTTGTCCGATTCCTATAAAAACCACTTTGCAGGATATAATACGCATCATTTCCACTGTCATGCAAGCAGATGATGCTACGCCTTCCACAAGGCAAGCGGCAGTAGAATGCGTGGAACAGTGGGTAAAGCTGCCTGGTGTCGGCTTACATCAGTGGACCCCTGTACTGTCGGTAGTTTTTGGAGCCGTCTCGGAAGACAGGTGATTTAGGCTTGTAGCCGATGTACAGAATCATTTGAGCACCTTTCCATTTTAGTCATGCGCTTACCAATCTCCTCAATATTCTCGCAGCTAACGATGAGCTCACATCTATCGATCAGCTCGTGCATGATGTATTCCAGTACATCACAACCGTCGTAGCACAGGTTAGTATTAGGGTGTGCAGAAAGTTTTGCAAAAATTGAGTGATTTTATTCAACATGTAATAACAACAAAAGAAAGGTTGGATCACTATTTGCAGTAGTGAAGATCTGTAGTAACGACCTTCCTCCAACGATCAGGTAGGGCATCGATCTAGTCTCTCCAGAACGAAGAGGAACGTGAAGCGATCCAATCGTCCACCAGAAAGAAGAGGATTCTACAGAAAGAAGAGGATTGGATCGCTTCACAATCCTCTTCTTTCTGTAGAGATGGGATCGCTGCTCTACCTGATCGTTTGAGGAACGTCGTGGCTACGGATGGTGACTACTGCGAATAGAGATCATCCTTTCTGATGTTGTTATTACTTGTTGAATAATATCACTCAATTCTTGCAAAACTTTCTGCACACCCTAATATACTCTATCCTCGAAAGTACGCGTCCCATCGGCTTGCACTGTGCAGACCGGTTCTTGATGTTATGAGGCGTCGTTGATCCAGATGCCGCAGTGTCTCCGGTTCGCCGAGGGTTCAGCAGGCCGGAGTTATAGCATTATATTCATTCAAACAAAGAAATTCACGCAAAAGAGAACTGGAGCTCTCGTAGTTCCTGTGCAACGGACCAGTGGTCAGGAGGCCCTTCTATGAGGACGGTATTGGCAGGCGGTGCGCACGAAGACTGATGGTGAGACCTGGGCTGTGGAATAGGGTGGGGCGTCCATTCGGTGGGATCTCTGCATGGTTAAAACCGAATCTTTTCGGCTCCTCCTGCGATCTAGATCTAGGTAGAGTATGCCTAGATCACGCTCTTGTCTCCAAGAAAAGACTTGCATCGATTTCTCGAGTACAGCCTTATGTGAATACCAGATCGATTCTTTTCAGTGCTTTGATCGAGTATCCTTCGTAGATCAGAGTTTTACCATTTTTTCGGCAAAACGATCATCCCTGCGCAGGAGCGAAGATCAATATTACATCATAGAAGGATTCTCCATCCTCCATCTATGAGGCTCCTTGCCTACTGTGAACTCTAATTACAGGAAATCTGGTCGATCTGGAGGCATCGCCGCCAGCGAGTGGTGCCTTCTGCAAGTCCGTCCTTGTCGAGAGGAAAGGCCCGCTGCTGTGTACGAATCTAGTTGGACTTGGTTTCTTGGGGCGAACAGTATTCTTTTCGATGGAGTTTCCCTCCTAAGATGACCAAATTTTAATAGAAGGCTGGACAGTTTTCCTCAATCGTACTGCACACCTTTTCCAACCGTGTTGTTGATTGCCAGGCGAGGTGTCCTCCTTTTTCGAGTGGTAAAGGCAACCGTGGTGTGGGTCCGACTCGTCTTCTGTCACTAAAGATTGAGCCTTCTGCTCTCAGCAGAGGAAGACGAGTTGTCATGTGGATTACTGCTGCTTGGCTAAAGAATCAGGTGGCAGGGGATTCTTCATGCACGAAGTTTTTCCTCAGTTGAAGAAAGTAGAGGCGCTCTTATGTGGTTGGGTGCTGTCGTAGATTTGCCCCATCTCCTGGACGTTGGCATTACAACTCTTCCAACGGCTTTTGATTATCTGACGATGAGGCCTTGGATCGCTCAGATTAGTCTCATTTGTGTATGCTGATATTTCCGGAAGCAAAAAGCCATCGATTTAAAGTGGATTTGGTTGTATTGCAGTTGGAAGGTTGTGGAATGTACTGCTATGCGGCAGAATTCGATCACTTGTTTGACTGCTGCAGCGGGGGAAAGACAGTTCAGCAATTCAGAGCCTTGAAAGTTGTTTATATTCCCTAGATCCGTATTTGAATGAAGAAAAAAGAGCATTCATTTTAGTAGGGTTATTACTTCCGTAATAGTAAACCGCCTCCTTCAGTTGTTTACAGCCAGAATGTGATTTTGAAGGTTCCTTTGCGGAAATTTGTAATCGTCTCTCGGCATCGGGTCGTGCAAGAGTTTCAGTCACGACCAAAGACGGCGAGAAAGTTGGGGCTGTTTTGCAGATCATCACAACCGAAGTGGGAGAGGATTTATGCAGCGATGACGTCGTATCCCTTGTGTCGGCGGTGTGCAGTATAGCAGTGGCAGCTGTGTCCACGCTAGTGCGCCATGCTAAGAGCAATCCAGACTTGCTTTGGTAACTCTTCCCTCTTCCCTCGGCCGACGTTAGCATTCGCTATAACTCTTCGGTCACTTTTAGCAACCTTTGTGCGCTGTTCGTTAGCATATGCTCTTGCGATGGTGCATATGGTGTGGACGAAACGATTTCCGACCTTCCAGCGCCATTCTTCATTAGCCTTCGTGAACATTTGGGCTCCTCGGCTAGTGGCAGCATGTACGACGCTCTCCATAATGTAACGTTGTCTGCGACTTTATCAGGTTTTGCCTAATTTCTCCCCATAACATTGTTCGCTTAAGGTGGCTAAAGCTGTGGGGCCATTCTATGCCGACCTCTGCTCCTCTGCGATTGATAAGATGTCCTATCCCTCAGCAGCCCGTTTTGGAGAGTATGACAAGGAACAGAAGGAGTTATTTTCAAGGTATACTCGATTGCATTTGCGATGTTCTTTTGGAGAGCGTTTCATGGAGCTGATGCTTCACTTTTTGAGATATCGAATGACACGAAGTGAGGTATCAATTGACGCCTATTTCATGATGGGAAAAGCTACATTGAAGTTTCTGAATCACCAGCTAGAGGAGGCTGTCGATAAAGGCGATCTCTGTAGGTGAGTAAGTTTCTGTCTGGCTACTTGGAACGGGACTCAAGTTTTCTTTCTCAGAACGGAATGCATCATGTTCTTCTGGGAAGCTGTGGCCGACTACCTTTCGGAAGGAGATTATCCAGAGATTTGTAAAAACCTCGAATTGTGCACAAGGTTATCCACCATAGGGGAAGGACTCGACGCTGACAGATTGGCCAATACCACCATGAGACACCTGCATGCTCTCTCCCATCTGGTGCAGGAACATGACAATGTGAGTGACTGTTTTCCTTTACAAGTGCTTCGATACGCTCCAGTTCGCAAGGCTGTAAGGTTCTGGTAGTTTGCCCTATTAGTCTAAGATAAGAATCGCTGTCTTTTCCTACTTCCTCGGCATTTGTCATGCTTAGTGCGGGATCCGCATTCTCCGTTTTTTGGCGCCAATCACGATCAAATGCCTCATCAGGGTACATCCTAGCCATGCATAAAATTGTTAATAAAATAGCAACGTTTTCTTCCACCTGCAGCTCTCAAACACTAGACACAGTCGAAGTAAGCTCTCTTACGGAACGGCACGTTCCTCCGTTAGAAAACACTTCTTTGTAATCCGAGCGGCTCGAAGTGCGTGCGTCTGAGCAAGAACATTCTGCTACATATTTCTGTTCCCGCTTTTAGGAAGTTCTTTAGGAAAACCCTCCGAATCAAATATGAGTCTGGATGCGACGTGACAGGCCAGCATTGCTTTGTTCTCCCTCAGAGGCCGCTTTCCGGGCACCTCGAAGTTAAGGCCAGTCTTCCGATCAGTGTTAGCTTTTGCAGAAAAACATGGAGGAACGCTCAAAGTCTAACTTCGCAGAGCTTCTCAGCTATCAGGGTGACACTGAACCTTTGCCTTATGGGGTCGTTGCGTACTCGCTCCACGCGCGTAGCTCCGGCCGTCCACCGCAGCCCCTTCGTTTCCACTATGCTATAGCGCCTTTCAAGTTCTTTAGTCACGGGCCAGCATTCAGCGTCAATTGGTGTCGGAAGACTGCTCTATAGATCCTCGACTTAAGGAGCTGTGGTATCCTTTTGTCGCAGAGCACGCCCGTTGCACTCACGCGTGAGTTGGCTCCAACGAGTAGATTGCCATCGGACGCTACTGCTGATCCCAGGTACTTCAACACATCAAAGCGTGGCAGCCTAATACCGTTTGTCTTAATGAAGCCGGACTTGTCTTCGTTAGTAGTCAAATACTCCGCTTTATTCTAACGTTAAGCTTGAGTCCCCATAGCTCTCGAAGCGATAGCACCAAGCTTGTACCTCTCTCTCGAGTTCATCTCTATCGTCGCTAGAAAGCATTACATCATCAGCAGAAAGCAACGACTAACAAGGGAAGGGTCTGAAGCGTATGTCTGAACGGGGGGAGCGAGTCATATAGGGAGAATCCTCACCCCTCAATTAGTATCAAAATTTTATTTATTTGTTGTAGGTATCAGAGCCGACAAAAAAAAAAAACATTCACATACCGAAAGACAAACTAGCGCGGTTTCATAGATCTCGGTCTAATAAAATAAAACTTAACTTTAAACAGTAAACTTAGTAACATGCTTCTTAAAGGTTATATAACTCAATGACCAATCAGAAGATCGAAGTACACTATTAAAACTGGTACGAGTTCGAAGACTGAAAAACGTTGACCTGACCAACGTTTTAGCTAATTCAGTTGTAAGTTTTTTATCCGCACCTCTTGTGCGAGAAGTGCGATGAAGAAATCAGAGATCCTTAGCTTGGTTAAGTCTTTAAGCATTTTAAATGCCATTAAAAGGTCGAATCTTTTCTTCTCCATTGTAAGGAAGAGAACCCAAATGATTTGTTTCTTGCGCAAAACATGTGGACGTAGCATTTTGAATATCCTCCAAACTTTCGAATTTCTTGTCACTAAGAAAATGCTGTAGAGACCGGAGTAAGTGGTAATCCGAAGATGCGAGATCGGGAGAATACGGTGGATGAAGCAGAAGCTCCCATTCTAATTCGTTGATTTTTTCCAGCGTCCGTTTTGCACAGTGCGATGTTGCACTGTCGTGATGGAGAATTACGCCCTTTCTGTTGACGATCGCGGATACTTTTCCAGTAAAGCTTGGTTCACTCGATCCAATTTCTCACGCCAAAGGTCTGCGTCAACGGACTGTGCAGACTTAAGCACTTCAAAGTGGACAATTCCACGGATATTCCACCAAACACAGAGGAGTGCCTTTCTGAGATGAATATTCGGCTTCGCAGAACTTCTTGGTTGTTCATTTTTGGAAAGCAAGCCACAGCTTTTTGCGCTTCGGATTACCATACAAGGTCCGTTTTTCGTCTCCTGTGATCAGTCGATTAAAAAGTGGATCTGTACGGTGTCGCTGAAGCAGTGCGTTACAAAACGTCGATCGGTTGGCACGGTTCTCGGCGGATAAATCGTGCGGTACCCAAACACCTGCTCTGCATACCTTGCCAATTTGGCGTAGATGAAAGTCTATGGTTGATTTAGTTGGTTGAGAGTACTGGAAAATTCCTCCCCTGTTTGACAAGGATTCCCCTCCAGTTCTGCCATCAGCATGTCGTCGTCAAATGTTACGGGTCTTCCTGATCGAGAGGAGTCAGAGAGGTCAAAATTACCGGATTTGAACTTGGAAACCCATCGCCCATCGCGAACGTCCAATGTATCTGGATATACATCGCAGATATTTTTGGTAGCAACCGTTGCGTTACAACCCTTCCGAAATTCGAACAGCATGCTATGCCGAATATGCTCTTCTGTGATTTGCCAAGCCATTTCACCTGAACTTGCAAGCTAACAATTCAACGGATGGCAGATTCTAAGAGAGTAAATCTCATTTACCTTAGAACCTCTTTAGCGCACCTTCGAAATACACCGAAATACACAAATCTGTCCACAAATAAAGAGGTAAAACCGTAGTGCACAAAAAACGACATTACTTATTGGATACCTTATATATATATATATATATATATATATATATATATATATATATATATATATATATATATATATATATATATATATATATATATATATATATATATATATATATTGATGGTCCTTTTGTCTGCTGGAGGTCTTCTCAGCGGGGACCACAACTCTTTCAGACCGCTCGATCTCTGGCTGCTTGCATCCAGTGAGGCAGACTCCGCTCTCTGAAAGATCTTGAGAATGAGTCTGCCCATCGCGTTGGCGGTCGTCCCAGTGGTCTCTTATGGTCTCTCGGGAGCCACTCTGTGACACGGAGACTCCATCTATCGTCCTTTCGTCGAAGCAGGTGTCCGGCCCAGCGATATTTGGACTTCTTCATGTACTGCAGCGGGTCTGCTAATTGCGACTTCTTCCGTAGCTCCGAGCTTCGTAGGCCTTCTTGTCATTGCTGACGAAGGCTTGTCCTCAGAAGACATCTCTCCAGTGCACGATGCGTAGTTTGCATTGCTCTGGCGATTGTCTTGTTGTCGGGCCAGGTTTCTGTCGCGTAACACATCGCAGGCAGTACAGAGGCGTTGAATATCGAGGCCCTGAGGCCGGCAACCTCGACCTGATCGGCAACTTCGCGAATCGAACTGAAGACTGCCTTTCCCGATAGGAATTTTAAGCTTTCGATCGAACGGCTGGATGGTAGTCGATGTGTTCGAGAAACATTCGTCGAGAAGTCGGATGTAGGGCGATGGTATACCAGCGTGCACAAGTGCGTTCAAAACGGCGTTGATTTCCACAGAGTCGAACGCTTTCCGGTAATCCACGAAGACAAGGACAAGTGGAAGGTGGTATTCGCGACTCCTCTCGATGAGCTGTGAGACAGTCTGAATATGGTCCATGCAGGAGAAATCCTTGCGAAACCCTGCTTGCTCCACTGGCTGATATTCATCCAAGCAACGCTCCATGCGGTTAAGCAGTATCTTGGTGGAGATCTTATACACAACCGAGAGAAGACTGATTGTCGACAGTTGCTGATATCCTCCTGCTGACCTTTTTAAGATTAAAACTGTTTTCGACTCCTTCCGTGATTCCGGAATCCTACCAAGTCGAAGGTAGTGGTTGAAGTGCTTGGCAAGAAGTGAACAGAGGGCACTGCCACCCGCACGAAGGAGATCAGCAGAAATGCCGTCCGGTTCGGGAGCAGTGCCCGGCTTGATCCTTCTGATGGCATGAGCAACTTCTGATTCCAGAATGGGAGGTACTTCCTCAGCTGGTGGCATCAAGCATTTCGGGACAGTGATGGAAGAACGGAACAGATCTGTGTAGAATTCTTGAACGATGGCCTCCATCGCTCTTCGAGACGTTTCCGTTGTTCCATCCTTATCCACAAGGGCTGACATTATTGCCTTCTGATCGCAGAGATCTCGTTGCAGCGCTTTATGCTTGAACCTTTCCCAGTGGCTTCTAACAGCTTCAATCTTCTGTAGGCTTGAATGGACTCCTTCACTGCAATTCGACAGGCCTTCGAGATGGTGACTTTTTCCAGCTGGGAAGCATTAGGATCCAGTTTAACAGCTCTTCTTTGCTCCAAGAGTTTAATCGCATGTGCGTTAAGTCTTGAAGCAGACGATGATGTGGCTTCGCAAGAGCTTCTAGCACATTTCAACAGTCCTTTGGAGAGAAGGTCGTAGTCTTCCGATGGATCTTCAAGAAGATTCCAATCATACGACTTTATTGCATATTCCAACTCCTCAGACTTGAATGTGGGGATCCTCACCGGTGCCGGTTTATGGGTGTCACGCTTGAACATCCTCTTTTTGAGAGTCAGCTTCGCAAGGACAAGACGGTGATCCGAGCCGGTGTCAAATGAAGGCAGCACGGAGACGTGGAACAGACTCCAGCGTCTGTTTGTAAGAACATGGTCGATCTCCGAACGTGTTTCTCCATTTGGGCTTTCCCAGGTCCATCGTCGGTTTGAAGGCTTCTTAAACATAGAATTTCCATGGTAGAGACGGCACGCGGATAGGAAGTCTATCAGGCGCTCTCCGTTTTCGTTCCTTGAGGAAGTTCCATGTGGTCCTAGCCTCCATTCATCGTGATCATTCGTACCGACGATAGCGTTAAAGTCACCAACGACAACTTTGTAGTAGCTCTTCTCGTCGTTGACAGTCCTTTCGAACAGCTTGTAGAATTCCTCCTTTTCTTCATCCGTGGCCGCAGATGTTGGAGCATATCCATTTATGATGGAGATGGTTCCTTGATCTTTGGTTTCCAGACGAAGAACAGCTACTCGCGGACTGATGATCTTGTAAGAGTCTACTAGATGGTGCACTATCGAATTGACGAGAAATCCAACTCCGCCAATATTCTTTCTGTTCACCTTTGCTCCGATAATGAGAAGCTCGTTGTGGTCGGTCCTTCTTATAATTTCCGTTCTGCCTTTCGTTTCCTGCAGGGCGATAACGTCGTATTTGATGTTACGGCTTCTGTAAAGCAGTGTCCGAAGATCCTGCTCAGATGCGATCGAATGACAGTTATAAGTGCAGACGAATAGGCAGTTTCCGTGTCGTGGTGGGAGGGAGTTTCCGGTAGTCCGATTCCAATGACGTCCTGATAGTTTAACTCCGAGATTAGATGGCCCCTCGCCGGAGGTGGATGCAACCGACGTCGTAGAAGTCCACCTCCGGCGCGCGGAGGACTGGGGCACGGGTTTAGTTGTTTGAGCCATAGCGGTGGTCTGGTTACTCACATGTTCCTGGCCAGGGATACAGGAGAGCCGCCCATACACGACAAAGCGTCGCGTACTGCGTGACCGTTTGTGCCGTTAGCCATCACAAAGTGATGTTCACCCCTTCACCGCGATGAGGTGGCACATGAAGGGGATATATATATATATATATATATATATATATATATATATATATATATATATATATATTAGGTTGTCCCATAAGTCTTCGCCGTTTTTTCAACGATTCACTTCAGATTCCGCCGGCGGTCTCTTGCATAGCGCTGCATAGCTTTCGAAAGAGAATGATTTGCTCTAACAGGGCATGAATAGCATTTCTTTTTTCATCATGAATTTTGTCAATTTTTAGGTCGTTGAAGTGAAAAGTGAAAAAGTAGCCATTTGCGCACTTGTTCTCTCCGCTTAGGTTTGTAATTTTTTGCGCAGTTTTTTATAGCATTTGGAAGACAATGTTCTGTACTACAAGAATATGTGTTAGTGCTGGTTGCTCATTTGTCCCTTATTGATTTTTAGGTCATCAATTTGGGACGTCGGAAGGAGGATGGTTATTTTTGCCGACAGCTCCTGCTCTGTGGTTGGACTTTTTGGATTGGTATTATATGTCGTTTGAAAAATAATGTCTTGCTTTATAAGAATATGTGTCGCGTTTATTGATTTCTTTTGAATATCAACAAAATGCCAAAAAGAGAATAATCGTCTTCACCAGCAACTCCTTCTCCTTTTTCAGTTGTTGATATTCGACAGAAATCAGCGTGAGCCAATAAATGCGACACAAATTCTTATTGAGCAAGACATCCTCTTCCAAACGACATATAACACCAAGCAAAAAAGTCCAACAACAGAACCGGAGTTTTGGCAAAAATTCGGACGGAAAACTCGGAATTCCCAATTTGATGGCCTAAAAATGAATAAGGGGCAAGTGGAAAAATAGGATCAACACATATTCTTGTAGTACAGAACATTGTCTTCCAAGCGCTATAAAAAACTGCGCAAAAAATTACAAACCTAAGCGGAAAGAACAAGTGCGCAAATGGCTACTTTTTCACTTTTTCACTTTTCACTTCAACGACCTAAAAATTGACAAAATTCATGATGAAAAAAGAAATGCAATACTTGTTTTGATAGAGCAATTCATTCTCTTTCGAAAGCTATGCAGCACTATGCAAGAGACCGCCGGCGAAATCTGCAGTGAATCGTTGAATAAAACGGAAACGGCGGGGTTTTCATCCATAGTATGAAGTACCTTGAAGATACTGTAAACTCTGCGAAGACCTTTAGTTGTAATTTTAGCTGTTGTTGTAAGTGAAAGTCCCTTACTTCGTTAGCCACTCGAAGAGAAGATTCATTCAAAATTAGGGTGTCTGGGAAGCCCACCGATGCAAAGCACTTGAGTTTTTTCGCAAGACAGAGGTAGGCGATTGCGAGACGACCATTCACCTACTTTGTTTATGGCTTGTTGAATGTTGAAATCCAAGCCAACTCCTTTAGTAGGTTTCAATATTTTAACGTCGTCAGCATACATACAACGGGTGACGCCAAGGTTTTGACGTGCTTGGAGTAGGTCAAAAGTGAGAATGTTGAACAATCCAGGTGAGAGTACCCCTCTTCGAGGAACTCCACTGTGACGGAGCGAACCGAGGAGAGAGCATTTCCAGCGAGAACTTGAAAAGTTCTGTCACTAACTAAGGTCTGTAGCCTTCTCACAAATGTGTCTTTTCAGTCCGACGGAGTGAAGCTTGCGGATGAGTAGGTCATGTGGGACTTTATCAAAGTCTTTGGTAAAGTCGAAGTAGACCACGCCAATACTCTTATCAGAATCATAAGCTTTAGTTACAAAATGTGTTTATTTTTTGCCAAGTCGTTAAACCCAAAGAACAGGAGTCCTTGAAGTCGCAATGGAATACGGCGCATCATGAGTTTCGGGGGTCTTGTACGCCCGCGATGCCGGCAAGCAGTTTGGAGCGCATTGGAAGTGCAGTTGCTTCATGCGAGGAAGGTCGGGGTTTGGTTCCTGTGCGCCGCTGCATTTGGACCGACTGGTTGAGATTTGGGGATTCTGACGTCTATACCATTTTTAGACGTTTTTATGCCTAATTTTCCAGCTGAACGCTGTGGTATTCAACACGATGATGTAGAAATGTTCGACATCAGTGATACACAGGTACAAAGTGCATGAAGCAGCACTGGGCACAATATGGGCAGCGTATAAAGGCTACAGGCTCTCACAGTCTGTTTCCATACATGGACCAATGACCTCAGGAAAAACCATCCTGCTCGGATTTTCAAGAGAGGCCAGGATGTGACGTCGGAGGTGGTTAACATTAGAAACCAGGTCTGTGGATCCCGTAAAAATGGCATCGTTACACTTTTTCCCTCATCTTTGCCTGTCACCTGGGGTCTGCTGAAGGTTTTCTAAAACCTAACACCAACAAGGTCCGCCGATGCTCGAGTGGTGATCCACCTGCTCACGCTGATGTGTGGCCCAAGTCGCAAGAAAGGTACTCTCCATCCTCGTACAGCTAGGAAATGCGGAGAAAAGGTCTGAAAACGGTATAAACGTCAGAATCCCCAAAATCTCAATCATTTCGAAATGCAAAAATGTAGCACCGTCCAAGAGCCAAACCCCTGACCTCTCTCGCATGAAGCAACCCCACTTCCACTGCGCTCCAAGCCGTTTGCCTGCAGAGGCATCGCGGGTGTACATGACCTCCAACCTCGATGCGCCTTATTCCATTATAATTCGATGACCCCCTACTCCTTGTGTTTAAAGACTTGGCAAAAAAAGCACATTTTTATACTGAGGGGTCAGGATTCTCCCTATATGTCTCGTTCCCCTCATTCTGACATACGCTTCAAACCCTTCTCTTGAAAGGAACAGGCTGATGAAGATCAGATGAGATAGCATCCATAACGTCCACGAAAACATCTATGACGTCCACGAAGAGTAATGGGGAGAGTGCTACTCTTGATGTTCTCAGAGCAATGAAGCGTCTTCTACGTACCTGCTGGCATTTGCACTCGCCTCTTCGGACAAGAGTAAAACCGCACCCACTCAGTAAGCTCTTCAGCATCGTTTTGCTGTTTAAGGTATACCATATCACTTGAGGAGGTACGCTATCAAAAGCCTCCAAATCCAAGAAGGCAAGAAGCACCGGCTTCTGTTTTTCGCGTTTTTTTCTGTTAGAAAACGAGCGGCGTGTATGGCATCAACTGTGCCAGCCAGCTAAGGCTAAAGCTAACTCCGCACTGGTTGATAGAAAACTGGACGATATCATGCCATGAGTAAGCTGTCAGATTGGACGGTAGTTTGTATGGCCTAATGGACTGCACTTCTTCTTCCAAATCGGAATCGCCGTGCTTCGCTGCCAAATGTCGGGCGCTTTCTTTTCCGCAACAAATTGGTTGAGGAACGTCGTCAGCCTCTCACTTGGGTACCAGGATTTCGATTTCAAGAACCGCCAAATCATCAGAGTCCGTTGCCTTGCCTGGCTTCATCTTCTTCAGAGCTGCCTCTGTATGCTTGACTATGATTTTCTGAACGGACCGCATAAAGAAGAAGATGGAATGATGGAACTGAAACTGAACTCTTCTGTCGTTACTTCCTTCAAGTAGTTGCGACTTCGATTCAAAACTACCTTGCGGTCCATGAGTAGATGACCTTTTTCATCGTTGATACCAAAGAACTCTCCTTCCTAAGTTTGTCAAGCCCCTATCTTTGCGAGGCATAAAGAAATTGCTCACCATCGCCCAACTGAAGTTTCCCGTTGATATCGTATAATGAATGGCTCGTGCAACGACTACTTGCCTTTTGAACGATTTCTTCGTTTCCTGATAGAAGTATCGCTGCTGTGCAGCGATCAGAACTTTGAGAGATCGGGGCTCGGTATAATATAACCATACCATATATAATCAACGATGTAACTTCTTCTTAGGCCTCGTGCATACTTCCCGTCGCCGCGATGGAATCGCGGCGATGAGTTTTGCAGAGCGACGCGAAAGAATTTGAATTCCTCAGTGCTCGTGGCATCGCTCATCGCTCTGCAAGGGAGCGCGATGGCGATCCGCCCAGGACCAACGCTAAACACCGCGCGCGGCGCGAAAAAGTATGCGATGCCCGCGATGAGCGCGGGAAGCCATCGCGCATACCAGCCGCCTCCGGTGCGGCGGCCGCGGCGAAGGTTCCTTTGACTATTCGACCGCGTGCGGCGGAATGGCCATGAACTGAGCGCCGCGATGGCATCGCGGCGATGGAAGTATGCCCCCGGCCTTATGGACTTTTTCATTGACCTCGTTGGTCCACAGTGACGTCTGCTTGTCGACCTTGCGCCGTCCTGGTTTCGTATTGCCAAGTTCGGAGCGAGCAGCATTAAGAATAGCACCATGCCAAGTTCCGCCGGCGGTCATTTTCATAGTAGGTGAACGGTCATATTGCGCAGCGACCGTCTTGTACGGCACGGTCTTCGCGTCGGTGACTAGCTCTTGGTCTCGATTCCTCACAATGGCTAAGACTGTTTGCGCTATAAACTGAGATGTGGTGGGAGTCACGCTTTCGAAGTTTCGTGTTCACGAGGTGAGTTAGACTCCGCGTACTTAGCATACGTGCTGCGAATCGGTGGCCCATCCGCGAGGGAGGATGCCATGTTGAACGGAGTCCCCCATTCCCGCTGTGGACATACGACGCAACCATGGAACCCAGAACCCCGGGGGTCCCCTAGATGTAAATAGGCCATTCCCTCTCCGGCAGATGGGGCCCCGCGTGGTAACGCCTTACCCCATACACTATGCAGACTACCTTGATTGACGAATGCTAGTACCACACGTCACTCGAGTGCGCTACGAGCGTGCTGTATTGATTCCGCCGGCTCCAGGACCTAACTCCAACGCGACGTCGCGCGCTAGCCGCGTGCGACGTCGCGGCGCTGAAACGCGGACGTGCGCTCGGTGACGCATGGTTAGCCGCGGAGCACGAAATGTTCTCAGTGTTTAAGCTCCCAGACCACATTTCTGACAAGGAACTTAAGGTCCCACGAATGTAGTAGGCAACAGTCTGAAGTAGGACAATTGATCCGAAAATGAGTGATAGTGACCTTTTTGCGTAGTATAATCATAATCACGGGTAAAAAATGACCGAAGAAGTTGTAGATGGCAAATACTGATGTCAAAAACCATCCACATGACCAGGATTCCTGTATAAACTGTCGCTGATCGTCCCATTGAAACCACATTTATATACCATCTCCAAGAAACGTTGAGTTGATGCCGCAGGAAGTGTTTCTAGCCGTCGGAAGCATCGGACCGCGACAACTCGTCCAATTTCGTCACGCACCATGCCCTACGCCAGGAGGGTTCGCGCGGCGTTGGAGTTATGTCTGCTCCCAGATCCCGCCTGTTTTGAACGAGAGGCAGAACACAAAATATAAGGACTCAACACTTCTTTCTCCTGAACTGCACAGATTAGTACCGCACGATGTGTCACATGCAAATAGCACCAGAATGTAATACTAGTAATACCATATAGAATGCATTAGATGCCATGAGGAGAATATCCGAGACGGGATGGGGTCGCTCCAGCTGATGTTAGGTGTAGTGGCCATCCAAGGCTTAGCCCAGCTCCCATCGGGGCTCGCCGCGTTCCTGTAGTGCAGCCGGCTGTAGTGATGGTGAGGGAGCGGCAAGGCTCCACTTGAGGATACCCGGAGATGGTTTGGAGAGCGCACAAGGTCGATGCCGAGGAGCCGCGCCCACGCAGTCGGTTGAGACTAGGACGAAGTGAGAACTTAGCCCAGCGGGCCGGCGAGCACCGAGCCAGCGCTGATCTATAGCGTGCGCGGGCATCCCGGACTTCAGGAGCGCCTCTTCGTGGTCCCTCGCGGATACGGCAGCCCGCCGGTTTTTTTTTGAGTTAGGGAGCGAGCTATCGCATTTGCGACAATACGCGCAAAGTAACGGCGTTACTATTATTGGCGTTAGGTGACCCATATCCGAAACCACCATGACGGCTGTAATCGTCTTCCGTGGTCCTGCAACAGTAATTGCGTCAAGGGCGGAACTTCTGCTGTTTTCTCATCAAGGAGGCACCAATACTCATTATTGTGTCCTTCGGATCATCCGGTCTGTGGAGCTTAAGCCGAAAAGTATCACCGTCGCCGTTCAGCAGCGAAAACGATCTTCTTCAAGCTGGCTGGAACGTTTCATGCAAGCAGTCGCGTCTCCGAAGACGATTCGGAGACGATTATTCCAACACTGCTAGTGGTCCTGGGACTGTCACAGAGAGAAGGGACTTAAAGCCTCAGCCTATGTCTCGACTTGCTACTGGACCACCTCATCTTTTGCACCGCATAAATGTCATCTTTCATCGATCCAGTGCCTCTGCAAACTCGGGGTGCGACAGCGTGACCACACTCAGCGTTGGCACGTGAGTTTTTTTTTTTTTGCGTTGCGGGACTTTTTGACACAATGACAGCGGGTATTAGTAGGCCGGCCGGTCACCTGCATTTGAACGTCCATGTTCAGCTGGGCGAATGCGGGTAGTTTCCAGTGGCATCCTTTGAGGAACGGTGTTACCAAATTTGAAGTAAGAGTGACTTTAGAAATGCTTAATCGAAAAAATGAAGAAACGCTGGCTTACTGACACACTTTGGGAAATAATTTATAGGATGTTCTTTAGCTCTAGTTGTGACCAGTTCTGATGTTAACCTTTTATGGAAATTGGCAGCTCGCACTTATTTACTATCCGCAGCATATTTGTGGGAGAGCACTTAGGCCTAGATACTACTCAGGACAACGACTATCATACAACTCTTTAGACTTGGAGATAAATGTCCTGATAAATGATAAAATAATTATTAAACCTTATAATACAGCAGACTCATTTAACTTTAAATATCGAGTTTTCTTAATTTGAATACCAACCTGTCGGCTAATATCAAAAAAGCTACGATCTATACTATCTAATTATAATATTACATTTCGTGATCGTGACAGTGGACTGGAGGACTTTGATGGTTCAGCGTGGAGGTCTTCCTTATCATTGGGTGTTGCTCCTCACCACGTCAACCAAGCCGTCCCTCTTTTCCACCATGCTATTCTCCTATCCCTCCCTTCTCGTTGAATGACTGGGGTTATTATGCCATTGCTGCGAGTAGTTGCACCTATTCTAGTTTTCTGCTGCCCTTCCTAGACCTCTTGTGACACTGTTCTTTCAGGGTTTCTGGAACTATTTCTGATAGTTTTTCTCTAGTATTTATTTTATAATACGTCTATTATTTAACTCTATTATTTAACTCATTTATTTTATAATACGTCTATTATTTAACTCAACATAGTCTTGCTTAGTTTATAGCGACTCCATCTTCCTTCTTCTCATTTGCAGGGGAATGATGATTTGTCTGGTCATTTTTTATCTATGGGCCCGTGCAAAAGAAAACCAAAATATTTCTTTTCTTTTCATTCTTTTACAATAAAAGCTGTTAATGCACTTGTACCATTGGCTCGTTTATACGTTGCTCTTTTATAATGCCTTGAAAAGAGTCATGTTCAGGCGGCGGAGCTGGAGGGACACGTAGCTAGGCTGGTACTCCCCTTTCTGACGCGAAGGGCTGTCAGCAAGGAGGCCCTGCGAACTCTCGAGAAATATGTGTCTGAACGATCAAGAGGCATTTTGGTGTGTCGATGTTGGTGCAGTTGGCGCTGCGGCCTTTATCAGGCACAAATCACTAACCTGTCTTTTGCAGCTCGTTGGTGATGAGGTCTCGCAAGTGTGTTACTCATTTTTTATGGACGAGTCCAATGGACAGGCTGTGCGTCTGGAAGCACTGAAATGTATTGGATACGTTCTATCGATGAGACGTAGTAGCGATGTTATGGTCAGTTGTCCACTGCTGTCGGTTGGAGGATGCGGTACCAGTAGCAGTGAATAAAATCTCTTTGTAGGCGATTTTAAATAACGTGATGGCCCCACACTTGAAGGATTTGGAAGGCGATGATTCAGGATTTTCTGATGAAGCACAAGAAGAAAGGAAATTCCAGATAAACATCTTTGCTTGTCTGTTCGCTAGTCTTAACTACAAAGGGGAAGGTAATAATTGCTTTTGTTGCTGCGTTATGTCTGGTTCATGGGCTTAAATGTTCGTTTAGGTTCCGTGGATCGCTCACGAGATTCGCCGTGCGTAATAATTTTTCAGCAAGTATTTCCTGTGTTTCTTCGCATTATTGAAAAGCCAGATACGCCAACAGCTCTCACTGAGAAGGTTGAGACGAGACTGCCAAATATTGAATAGGTTCCTCCCATTTCTATTTCAGGTTTGTGACGCAGTGCGTTGTGCTGTTTCAAACTTGCCACCTGAAAGCTTGTCTGAGGCGCTTCCACTGGTCTCGCAGCTGCTTTCCACTGCGATGTTCACCAATCCTGCACCAGCCTGTGCCCTTGCCAAGTCTGCTGTTCTGGTTTGTTGTCACTTATAATTTTCGATTAGGAGCAAAGGATGTAATTGGTATAGTAAAAGTCTCCTTTATAGTCTGTCCAGTTACAGTAACACTTACTTTAAGGCCAACGTAGCAGTGTAATGCTCCACTTATCTATTTGTAGGCGTGGAAAATAGGGAAATTTCACTCCTTTAAATAAAGAAGAAACGGAGAGAGGAATGATAACCCAGCACCCAAAAGGGTGGCAGTAGAGCCATGGCAGCCGGTTGATGAAGATCGTTGTTGCCGTTAAGCAGCGACTCCATCACTTCTTCTCTGCGTGTGCTCCGCGGACTGGCTGTTCCGAGCCAAGGATGAGTTTTGGAGCTTCTGCGTCAGATTGCAAAGAAGATCAATCTTGAGCAGCCTAACCTCTCGTACGCGCGTCGTCTTGGGAATCCTAAAGGCCTTCGCACACTTTCGCCGCCACCCGGCAGCCCTATCTTTAAGCATGGGGCAGAGACGCAGAATCGCCTCGCGGGGCGAGTCGATATCTATGGCAATCGTGGTGCCGCGCCGCGTGGCGGCGAAAGTGTGCGAAGGCCTTAAAAGATGGGTGGATCAGAGGATGAACTTCCTGTTAGTAGATCCAGGTTTTACGTTATGCGTCTAAACAATAGCCGAAATGTTTCAGCCCTTTAGGTGTTTGATCGAGTAGACATCAATGTCCTAACCATTGAGTAATTTTTGGGGAGTGCAAAGACGATGAACGGGTCGAAACTTTAGGTAACACACTCAATAGAGACTGATCAACCTCAGGACCTCGTTCGACATAGAAGTGCATAAAAGAAAGAAACGTTTTTCCTTAAACATTCGCTTCATACGAATTGGCAGAAGGGGCTTTGCATGGAAGTGCACACGGAAGGGGCAATGACTCTCGAAAAGAGTCCGAGAGATAGCTAGCTGTTCCTAATGATCACGCTGTTCATAAGTATTCACCTGCAGAGGAGAGCGGTTCAAAAAGGAAGCCCTATTCTTGCTTCGAAAAACCCTTCCGCAATGCAGTTTTTCTCATATTTTATTTTATTTATTGGACGCATATATTACATATGCATGAAGAGAACAACAAAAAACAATCCGAGGAACAACATTCAGTGTCCCACAATAGAACAAAACAGAACAGCTGTTGAATGTAATAAAAGTGAGAAAAAAAAACGAACAAAGGACGAAGGAGACCAAGAGGAGAAATTGGAGCTATTGAGCACCGTGCGGGAAACTAGACTTTTAAACGACGTAAGTTTTAAACGTAGTCCGCCTTTTGCCAAGAGTGGGTTGAGCAGGGAGACAACCCTCTGAGAAAAGAACTGCGACCGAAGCCTAGTTTTTGCTAGCGACCGCCTTAGTTTGCAATGCCCACTTCTTGTACGGGTGTTAGCGAATTGAAAGAAATTATGAAGAGTAACTGCGGTCAAGCCCGTGATGATTTTGTAGGCCAAGATCAAATCATTCCTCACCCCTCTACTGTGGAGACTTGGCAAATTAAATAACTTATTTCTTTGGGTGCCGCTAGGTATGAAACGGTAATCAATTCCACTGCACCGCAAGACAAGCTTTCTAGTAAAGTTGTTTTGAACACTTTCAAGCAATCGGATATCCTTTTTCAACTGAGGGCAAAAGACTGAAGTTCCGCTTTCAACAATGGGTCGGATATAAGTTTTGTAAGCCCTAATGAGCGTGGCAGAATCTCGTGTCTTAAGCGCCTTAAAGAGATCGAACGTGCGTGACATCGCCTTGGAGAAAATATGTCTGAGGTGTGGAAGAAAGGACAGCTTGTTGTCATAGAAGAACCCCAGATCACGAACCTGATCAACAACTTCCAATTCCGTATCACCAATAGAATATGAGGCGGAAGGGATTGGTTGGCCTAGAGAAAGAACCTTTGTCTTATGAGGTGCAAGGGGTAACCCATTAAGAGACGACCAGGCGTGGACATAGTTAACAGCGGCCTGGAGAAGCAATGTGTCACATGGGTTTTCGATAGTCCTATAGATTTTTAGATCATCGGCGTACATCAGACACCTCACATTATTCGAAGAAACCAAAGATGGAAGATCTGCAGTATACACAAGAAACAGTAAAGGAGACAGAACACCTCCCTGTGGGAGGCCGCTAACACAGGGGTAGATGTTGGAAAGGCAGTCTCCAACTTTGACCTGGAACGTACGGTCCATCAAGAAGCTTTTAATCCATCGTACAAAATCGGGATGAATCCCAATCGAGCTCAACTTATTTATTAACCTAGAATGAGGGACCTTATCAAACGCACTCGAAAATTCAAAGTAAATTACGTGTACAGGTTTATTCTGCTCAACAGCTTGGGTCCAGTCATCCATAGAGGCCAACAATGCCGTCTCACATGATTTTCCTTTACAGAATCCATGTTGAGATTGAGGTATGATACTGTGTTCATCCAAATGATGCAGTATATGCTTCCTCATAAGTTTCTCGAACACCCTGGCAAAAATTGATGTGATGCTAATGGGTCTGTAATTTGTGGCCAGATTATAAGGAGCCTTTTTGGGGACTGGTGTAACAAATGAGTGCCTCCATCTGTTGGGCACGTTACCAGTCGCAAAGGAGAGGTTGAATATATATTCCAGCGGAAAGACGATAAGGTGCAAAATCCGTTTGAAAAATGCCATGGGAATGAGATCGGGTGTGTATACGATGAGGGGTATTTCAAGAGTTCTTGGAGGATATCCGCCCCTGAAACCGGAAGCCGATACGCATGGGTGGGAAGCGAGCCTCAGGTGATTCTGTTTCGAGATGGGAACCTGTCGAGCTGAAAGCCGTGAAAAAGTGTTGAGCAAGAAGTTCAGCTTTATCAGAGTCCTTGAACGCAAAGTTACCATCGTTGTCAATCTGGATGCTAGGAATAGATGGTCGGTCCTTTAATCTGCATTTTATATATCTGTGAAAATTTCTCCCGTCCCTGGATTCGACTATCTTACGCTCTAAATAGGAGAGAAATTTGGAAGTAGCCTTATCTAGTTTGGAACAAACTGCCTTGTATTTCTTCTCGTAGTCGCTAGAAACCATACTCGAAGCAGAGGCCCATAAACGGTCCTTTTTCCGGGCAAGTCTTTCTAAATAGGATGGGAGTCTAACGCTATTCTTTTGAATCCTCTGCAGCGGTACGTAAGTACCTATGACATGTTGAATTACGTTAAGGAAGAGTTCATAGGCGTCATTTGCAGTCGTAACCGTTGAGAAAGAACCAATCCAGTCAACTCCCTTCAGGTAGTCTTCAATCGCAAGGTAGTTTGCGCTTCTGTAATCACTACTCCATGTCTCATGGTCAGAAGTGGGCGCATAACTAAGATTTATGGAGAATGCCACACTATCATGATCACTGCTACCTATGGGCGGAGTGACTTCAGTGCCCGTGATGAGGTTCAGAGAATTACAAAATACTAAATCAAGGAAGGATCCAGCTCTAGTCGCACGAGGGACCAACTGCCGAAACGAGTGAGAGTTAAACAAGTCCGCAAAATGTGCCGATATTTGAGAGCCTTGCGAGGTGCCAGCAGTTCTCCAGAATATATTCGGAAGGTTGAAATCGCCCAAAACAACAGCAGGAAAGTCAGTGGATGAGAAATCACTAATGACCTTAGTAAGTTGGAGAGACTGGGATGTTACACATATGAAGTAACCAAACACCTCTGTTCTGAAGTGTCTGAGCAGTTGAAGAATTTGGTTGCTGTAACTGATTTACCACTTAAGAATCTCATACCATGCATCCCGCAACAGCCTGTGTGATCGTCCCTTCAGATCTCAACTATGTGGTTTTTGCTCAGCTAGGGAAGGCAATTGCACCGCATGCACGACTCTGATCTGCCAACTCTCGGGCAGGGAACACATGCAAACAACGCTACCTCTGCACTTTAGGATCAAGAAGTGACTTAATTTGTAAAGAAAGCATTAAAAGGATACCAAAGGATTCCTATTCACAAAGCAGAGGACTTCGGAGTGAAAGTGGAGAATGTGGAGCACGAGGTTCAATCCTCTGTGCACAAAGTCCATAATGTGTTCTGGATCTACACCAGAGGTCCCAATGTCCAGCGGAGTGTTCTCGGCGGAGTGGCGTTTTACCTCCCGCCCTTTAAACAGAGGCGTGGCAAATTTCTGCGTCTCCGCTATCTCGTAAGGCTGCCACTGGACTCTCGAGCAAGCCCAGGAGGTTGGGGTGGGCGGGCCAGGGAGACGAGGGGGTAGAACGCTCGCCTCCGGGGTTCTCTTTAGAGAACCAGAGATCAAGCATATACATTATGGTGCAACGGTGAGGGCGAAATACACGATTAGTCGCAGCCAGTGTTACAAAAGGGTGGTTCGTGAGATCGAAAAAAATTCGATAATTTCGCATCTGATTGAAAGTGTAAGCCGTTCTGTGAGTAAAGCTCTTGAAGCTCTCAGTTTCTGATTCATTAATGCTGCTTTTCTGTGTAGTATTGTGGAATAGGAATTAGTCGGCGATCTGTAGACTTGTACCGAACAGTTGGTTCGCTTAGTAGAATTACTTCTCGAAATCACGATTATACACGACCAGAACACGAATAGACACAAATATTTATTTAAAAGAACGCGATAGATAAGATACAAACAAAATAGGCACAAAGGGTACAACTGACGACGAGGGGGCGGGAACGACGCGCCGGCGCACGCAGCTCGACGAAGATCGTAGTTCTCGAGGGTCTCGCACCCTATTTATGCTTCTCGTGCTCGCCCAGATCACGTCGCGGTCTGTGGTTGACCTATCGTCCCTCCATCGCCCCCCTCCTGAAACGATGTCCTCATCGTCTGAAACTCTGGAAGCGACACAACAGAACAAATTCGTTTCCTAATAGTTTCATATAACATCTTGGCACAACCAACGGTACTATCGAAATACAATGCTGATTCAGATGATCTGACCTCGTAAAAACATGTCTGTTTTCAATCTTTGAGCTAGCGGTCCTCACAAATTGGCCCGTTCCTGCTCGTTTTGCCGACGTTTCGTCGAACATAGTCCATATTTCCGTCATGGCTTTCCAGTTGTTGAGCGCATTTCAACTATCGGATGCCAAACGTCTACTATTCGTCCTCCTTCCTCGAATTGCTCGTCGCACGCCTTCACGATGGCGAAAATGTCGTCCTTCTTAGTCCTAGATCAACCGGCCACACCAGTACCCAAATCGTGTTTGCTTTGCACTCCATCAGGACTTCGCGTAACTGCTTAAACAAAGTCGCAACTCGCGTGCATTTTCCACGTTTGGCTCCGTTTTTCTCCAGATGTCGCGCTTGCTGGGGCCGCGAATGCTGTCGGAGCCTCCTTGATGGGTCTTTTCTCCTTCGTTTCCTCAGCGAGCTCTTGCTTCTGCTTCTTCAATGCCGAGTCGTATGTCAGCTCGAAACTGAATGCATCTATTTTCTCATGCTTCTTGATTCCTTCCGGCATACATCCAAATTTTGTCCAGTCCAGACATTTGTCGTACGCAATTTTCAAGGCACCCGTCCTTGCAGCTGGTCAGTCGGATGTATAAGCAATTCTGCGCTTAGGTATTTCGAAGGTGCTTTGCGTACGCGTGGGTGGCAACTGGATATGTGGACACGCATCCGGGGCACTTCTCAAACCGGCGGACTACGCCTTCAATGAAGTGCCTGTCGACACGTCCTGCCAGGAAGCTTCCGGCTGCTCTTCCTTGGCATTTATCCGCTGCTGCTGGGTCAGAAGCTGCTTTGCTTCGCGTATTTCATAGAACGTTACCACAGCTGTTAAACAGTTTATTGCATATTAATTAGCGTGACATGTGTTTTGAAGTAAAATCGTATCACAGAAGGTTGAAGTCAGGGTTGGAAATCGAATATGACACCTAGTCGTGACAGAGAAGCACTTTACGGTGGCAAAAACGCAAGATGTGCGCCCCGCAATGCAGTAACCATACCGCCGGAATCGAACCTTCGACCTCCCTCCCGCAAGTCCGCCACGCTAACCACCCGGCCATCCAATCGCTGGCGCCCTAGTGGCGCGCGCCTCCCGTGAATGCGCCGTCTCGCTTCAATTAGGAATTAATCAATTCCTAGGTTCTAGCAATGATTGAAGCTCCAAACCTTTTGCAGGACTATTTGTGGGCACGACAAGGGTATTCCAGGCGTCAGTTTTGCGTTATCGGCCCGCACTGAAGCGGTACAGTTTTTTGCCATTTTTGACCTACCCAGAGGTCCGCAGGAAATTTGGAAACCACTATTGTGCTTCCCAGACAACGCCCTACAACCCTATATAGGTCGCTTTGAGAAACTCCACGGTGACCTCTTTGACTTTCCTCGTTAATCTCCAGGTTATATCGTTGCAATTCTAACGACCATAGGAGCACTCTGGCAGAACGATTACTCCGGTTAAATAATGCTGTTAGAGGCTGATGGTCACTCAGAATCATAGCTGGCAACCCATACATGAACATATGAAACCGCCTGACTGCAAAAACCACCGTCTGAGCCTCTAAGTCTGTGACGTGATAGCGATGTTCCGCCTTGCTTAGTCCTTTCGAGGTGAAATGCACCGGATGCAACAGTTTATTATCACCTTACTGTGACAGAACGGCTCCTAAACCTATCGTCGAGGCGTCCCAGATTATTAATGGCCTAGATCCATCTCTAGCCTTTTCTAGGTTTGGCTGTGTAAGTACTGGAGCGGACGCAATAATTTTCTTCACATTCTCAAGAGCCCTCTGATGTTCCTCTGTCCAAATCCAGGTTGATTTCGCCGAGGTCAATGAAAACAAATATCCTGCAGCGAAATCCAAGCAAAACTTGCGGTAAAATGATGCCATGCCTAGAAAGTTTCTAAGTTCTTTGGCATTCTTGGGAACTGTGTAGCTTATGATCGATTCTACTTTTTTGGGTTCGTATGTACTCCATTCTTGTCTATTACATGGTCTAAAGATCTCACTCTTTCTCTCAAAATCTTTCATCTCAAACAGCACACACTTCTTTGCTTTCAACCTTAACCCTGCTCCTTGCAGCTTCTCACAAACTTTTCTCAACAGCTCAATGAGCTTCTCTCGCGTGTCCGTACAGATGATAATGTCATCGATGTAGCAGAACAGCTGTGACCCCTATAGGTCGCGCAGAACGGAATCCATTACTCTTTGAAACACTGGTGGACTATTAGGGGGGGGGGGGGTGGGCAATAGTAATGAGACAAATTGAAAAAAATCTTTATCTCTTTATAACTCAATTACAAATAAACGATGATGAGGAATGTGTATGCCATTAAAGTCAATGACTTGCTGCCATCGCTCAGCCAACTTCCTGATCCCATACTTCCAGAACTGCTTGGGCCTGGTGTTGATCAACTGCTCGGTATGGTTGTCAAGGACTGCTTGGTTTCTTGCGTCCCTTCCGACCAGGAAGTCCCGTAGGCGCAAGAAGTGGTGGTAGTCGCATGGAGAGATGTCCGGCGAATACGGCGGGTGAAGCATGTGAACGTAGCCCAGCTGGGCAAGCTTATCCGTGGTCACTTCTTCACGATGGGGTGCGGCGTTGTCGAAGAGGAGGACCTTCTTGACGCGCTGCGACTGAATAAGTTCGAGTCGCAGGTCCATCTCTTCTATTTCGTTTACCATGGCCTTGGAGTCCATCGCCGTGCTTTTGGTAAACAGCTTCCAGTATACCTGTCCATGGGCGCAGACCCAAAAGTTCTGAGAGTGCTTCTCGCCGTGAACATCTCGCCGAACGAAGGTCGGTAACGGGTCAACAAGCCTCACCCAGACTGGCTGCTTGGCTGATTTAAGGTAGAAGACGTACTTCTCATCCTGCCTTAAGATTGAGTCCAGGCTGCTCGGGGTTGGGAATCGGGAGAGATTTGCGCGACACAGGTCGACTCTTCAGGCTGGTGTTTCGGCATGAGACAGACTGCGGTTTTGGCATGCTTCTGGAAAGGGCGGAAGTGGTAACTTCTCAGGTGGCCTTCAGTAGGTAGCATACAAGCATACAAATACGATAAGCACGAAACCAGGCTGCAGTCACGAGATATATGGACACGGCATGGAGAGTCTCATTACTTTTGGCTCTCCCCCCCCCCCCCCCTAATAGTACTGGCTGCGGGACATTATGTACGAATGGTCGCCGCGGACGCGGCGGATAGCGCGGCGAGCGCGGCAGAAGACATCGCAATTGGGTGACTTCAGCGGCCAGTGATATCTAGACCTGCCTCAAAACTTCCACATCAAATGTTAGAAATTGTATACAAAGTCAGTTTCACTGCGATAGTGTGTCATATTTTCAGCTTTTCCTGAAGAGGCATCATATAAAATTGAGCCTTAGGCCGTTGTTTAGTTTTATAACTCGAACTCAATTTCTGAACCAGAGCATGCCTTCCCGCAGCTCCTGCAACATCAAAAAGGGATATCAACAACTCAAACCTAGCGTCTGCAGCAGGTCATGAGGTACAGCTCACACGACCGCAGCGGAGCTCATCGCGCACGCGGCAATCGCCGTCACGGGCGCGGTGACCATTCGTACATAAAGACCGCCCCTCAATAGTACTGAGCCCAAATGGAGTTACCCTGAACTGAAATAGGCCCTCTGGAGTCGTGAATGCGGACTTCTCTCTAGCTTCTGCTGTTAGGGGGATCTGCCAGTACCCACTGCATAGATCTAGTGTGGAAAAGTGCGATTTCCCCGCCAAACTTTGCAGCACTGCATCCATCGTAGGTAATGGATATGAGTCAAGCTTTATTTTCTTGTTCAGCTCTCTGTAGTCCAGGCATAACCGGAGACAACCATCCTTTTTCTCCACAAAAACGATTGGAAAAGCCCACTCAGAGCTACTCCTCTCAATAATCCTTCTGCTTTCAAGGTCCGTCAGGAGCTCTCTCAATTTTTCTCGCATGCCTAATGGTACAGGTCTATCCTTCATCTTTATTCGTTTGCTATAACCTGTATCTTATGTTCATTTCGACCACATTAGTTCCCGTTAACTCGCGGTCACATTCGGAAAATGCATTGCGGAACTCATCCAATACTGCTACTATGCCCAGTTTCTCAGTTCCTGAACTTTCCCTTACTTGCTCGTGCAACAGCTTCCTTCTTTGGTCCTCGTCAATCCCCTTACTTCCGCTGTCCATCGTAAGCGGGTTTAGGTCTTCTCAACCTTCTCTCCATTTCTCCGTTCCTCAGGTTCGGATTTCTTCACCTTCTTTCAAAATCACAGGTTCATCACTGTCATGTATGACTGGCATTTCTAATCTCTGATCACAAATCCTAAACACTCCTGCCATTCCGCTTTTATCTGGCCATATCATCCGTTCATTGTCACTACAATCTCCTTCACACCGCGCCGAAACCATTGCTGTACCTTGGGCAGGGATATGCATTTTCCTGGTCACAACCACCCTTCCTTCCCCTTCTGTGCCTTGTTCAATCGTACTTTCAGGACGCAACACTATGTCTACTCCAAGCCGTCCTAATGCGTTGGTACCAGGGGTGTGCGTTTACCGATTAACGATTTACCGGTTTAACGGATTTAGCGGCATTCTCGCGATAAATTCTTTTAACGAAAATTTCCGGTAAATTCCCAAATTTACCGGAAAATCTAACGATTTTTCGTACAAAATCATGTTCCTATCTACCGAATGGAGAAGGAAACACACTACCGATCTTAGTTTAGAAGTGATTGTTTCTATCTTCTCTGATAACTTGCCATTAGCGTTCGTGGTCCTCAACCTCATTAAAACATCCATGCCCATATATGGAGGCGGAGATGGTGCGCTCCAGTGTGAAAGCGCGCTCCACTGGAATAGTACGTCGCGCTGACATTCCCACACGACATGAGACAATTTGGACTATAGATATTTATGCTCTCAGAATAGATGATCGCCAGAGGAATAAGGAGAAGATACGCCCATGTCTTGTTCCCGTAGTTTAGTCCAAGATGTAAGGCATCGGAATGTACTCCGCTAGTCTACCTGATCTGGTGGACTCTTAGACCTCGTGCATACTTCCGATGGAATCCCGGCGACGAATTTTGCAGAGCGACGCGAAAGAGTTTAAATCTCTCTGCGCTCGTCGCATCGCTTATCGTTGTGGCAAGGAAGCGCGACGGCGATCCGTCTAGGACCAACGCTAAACACCGCGCGCGGCGCGAAAAAGTATGCCATGACCGCGATGGCATCGCGACGATGGAAGTATGTCCCCGGCCTTAAGCTGTTTCACATATAAGAAGAGAAAGAAATTCGCTATCATGTCGTATTTCGTTCTTTTTCCTGAAGTGCCTGACTTTTCTCCAAAGTACAGCTTAATAGTTCAAAAAAGTGGTAGTGTAGGGTGTAAATCATGCTTTCATCGAATGAAACGATGATAATTGTGATAATTTCAAAAAGCAATTAAACTGCTAATCCAAAAAGAAATATAGCAATATTGGATTGAATTTCGGATGTTCCAGAAATGTTTTTGGGTTTAATTAAGCTGTTTTAGAGTTTTAATTAAGCTTCTTTTTCAAAGCACTCACAATATAGATCATTACACTTGTGCATTGTTAGGCTTCCGCTTGCTTTGTTTGCTTTAGGATGGCGTATGCATGATAAAATGAAGATGATATGGTTTTTCTGAACGTGATGATGTTTTGGTGAAAAGCTTTACGCTTTTTTTTACATTACCGCCGCTTAAAACCAGTTGTTTTAAAGGGAATATTAAATTTAAAAAAAACAACGGACTTACCGAATTTACCGGCGAATTTCCGCGTTAAAAATTTGCGGTAAAAAATTTACCGGTGGCAAGTCGGCGTACACCCCTGGTTGATAGGATACAGTGTGAATCGGTCCATTGAGAGGTATCTCAGATGAAAGCGTAGAAGGGCTACGTTTACCTACTAAAAGCATTAATCGTGTACCAATTGACTCCTGTGGTTACGCAAGCACGTAATAATAACGGCCCGATGTGTGCAAGAACTATGTAGGGCGTGATAAACTTCGCGCTCACGCTTCCACACGCCTTTCTTCGACTTCAAAAGAGCGTTCCGAAAAAATCAACTACGGATGGGGACTCCCCACGCGGGACCCTAGATCCCCTAAAAATTGCATCACAAAAGCTCATCGCCACTTTGGAGGCTGTCCTGGTAAGGCGTGCTGCTTTTGTCGAGAAATCCTGGGGGAAGCGTGGAAGATAGGTCAGTACATGGTAGAGGATTGGCGACGGAATGACAGAAAATTCGAGAGAAAGAAAAATAGGAGAATATTAGATGCTAGAGGATGGGAGACGTTTCTCAGGAAACGGGAGAAAGTCGACTCGTAAGAAACCAGTGTTCTGTAAGTGTTTGATGACGTCCGATACCTCTTCAGGTGTTTGGGCATTACGCGCCGACGGCATCTCGTTTGTGTGGCTTTGTACGCGAGTGGCTGGAGTCCTTCGCGCTACACATGCCTTCTCCGGGGATTGAGGAATGGCTGTCACTAGTGTATCAGGTTTGTTGTCTAATTCGTTCAGGATACTGGCGTTCACATGGTAGAGAGGAAGCGTTTCTTGAGCTGCAATGGTGCAGCGCAGTGGAAGTACACATGACCATCCAGTTACTGCATTTCAGCAGGGTTTCCTCATGCTGTTCTTCCCGGATGAGGATTAAGATTTCAGATCATGAAGAAGCACTACAAGACGCTCCGGATCGACGGGGAAAACTTGCTACCGGCCATTTCGAGTGCAGTCATGATTGCCGGTCAGGTATGTATGCCGTCGGTGTTCATTGCTTTCAGAACGATTCTGTCCGAAAAGCTGACGACAGTGGTTCTCTTCTAGACGTTGGCAGAATCACACGAACCTTGCGTCGTTCGACTGGCATCACAAGTGTTAGCTGCAATTGCAAACCACTCTATCTCGTATGGAGACGAAGCTCCACGACATCTGCTTGCGAGTAATGGCCCTGTGCTTGTAAAGGCAAGGTGGTTTTTGTCCTCTATTAGAGCAAGATATTAATTAAATAAGTCTTCTAGACCATATTTCTTCGAATCCAAGTGGAACTCCTACGTCCTACTGTTGAGTACCTGGCTGAAGTTCTGTTCTTTTTCGCTAAGGAATTTTCCGCGGAAACAAGGTATGGTCTCCAGATACTACGAGGGCCAGTGTAGTTAAAGTGTAACTGAAGTTCAGAAGTGTAATAAGTGGATTGGAGCATGGCGACTCGCCGCTTGTAGCAGCGATGTTCAGAGAAATCGGGAATTTGCGAAATTTCAAGCAAATGACCCTTCGACTGAATACTGCTTCTCGAAAGGATGTCCGTTCTTAACCTGAGCGGTACGTCGCATAGTTTCAGCAGAAATTCTTCCATGCGTACGCGCTTGTAGTGCAGTGTTCCAGAATTTTCCGCGCTTTGAGCACCCATGAGCTTTTTCCAACCGGCAGTAAAGAAATCTAACTTCTGAACCATGTTTTCTACATTTCCTGCTTGCAGCCGTTCTTGAGCAGAGATGGCAACAACGAGATGGCAGTGAGCAGAATGGGAAATTGTATAACATGATATGTTGAAGCCTCACTAGTGTTTCAATTTCACCAAGGGATAGAGATTAACGTTAGTCAACCCCTGTTTGAGACACCAGACGCACTCAACCTAGGAGGTATCCAGGGGCAGGATTCATCAAAGTTACTGCAGTAACTTTAACAGAGAATTGTAAGCGAAAAGCTCAGATAACGCGGTTTATCGCTCACCATATCGCTCGATAAGCCGCGTTATCTGAGCTTTTGCTTACAATTCTCCGTTAAAGTTACTGCAGTAACATTGATGAATCCGGCCCCAGTATGCAATTTGACTGTGTATTTGGCTCTAACAGGGGCTGACTTGCGGGTGTTAGCCGATGTCCACTCAGCGTTTCACCATGCCCTGATATGTCTGGTGCCTATTAACCGGGGATGTGCGGGTTTTTTTTTGGGAAGCAGAAGACGGAAGACGGAACGGAAGAGCTCGAAAATGGCCGGAAAGTGGAATACGAAGCACGAAAATGGAAATATTATAATACAAAACTCATCACTTTATTTATTTCCTTACAGTGACTCAAATAGAGTCAATAACTGCTTTGCCATGAATGAACTTCTGCAGGAAGCAGGTGCAATTGTCCTAAGTGAGACATTACAGTAAAATATTTCTGTATTCGTAAGGCCCCGTTTATACTTCATCGCGGCGCGACGCGATGGCCACGCAATGAGGCCAAATTGATCGATCGCGTCGCACAATCGATATGGCCACTATACGTGGCGTCGCGTCGCGCCGCGACAAAGTATAAACGGGGCCTAACACTAGTTAGACATTCTTTAAGATATCACTGCTACATGTTCAAGCTCTTTGAAATTTTTTCTCATTACATTAGTATGGTTTCTTCACAGGCTTCTCTTAGGACTCAAAAGTAGTTATTTTAATTATAGAAAGAAATTTCAATGAAATGAAGTCTTTTTCTGATGAGTTACGTATAGAGGTTTCGCTATTCATCCATCACGAAGGCGTTTTATTCGGTGAGCCAAATGACTCCAGCTAAGCATAGCAACAAGTGAATGCATCATCTTCTGATTAAGGCAACAGTTCCTTGATTCAATTGACACTTTACACTTTTGCGGCCTTAGGGTATATAGGGCACGCCATTTCCAGACAGTACTGAGCGGATGCCGAACATTAATCGGGCTTTTTTCAGAGTGCATCACGTTCTCAATATGTTTTTGTGGCTCTTATATTTTCTTGTATTATTAATTATATTTATTTACTATTATTTATTAATCTGCAAAATTAAACACACAATCACTTTTGCATACCATCAATCGACCACAATAACATGCGAAACGGGTGGCAAAGGAGTAGCTACAAAAATGGTGGAGGATGAACATGATGGTGTTCCCTCTTCATTTCCAGCATGTATTTTCCCGTATTTCCGTATTACCATCAGTCATAATGTTGCCATTCTCCTAACCGTGAGACCACCAACAGCCGACTGTAGACTGGTCCCTCTGCCGCACGTCATCCTGTTGATCGGCCGCCGAGAACCGAGAGTTGAGCCTCGGGGAACTGGACCGACCCGACCGAGGCCGCCGGAGGCTAGAGTGAGCTTGGGCGAGACTGGCCTCTGCTCGACGTATGCGGCTCGCTTATAGGCGGCGGAGATGGGGCTGCCTGAGAGTGACCAACCATCGTGGATTTGGTATCCACGAGAGGCCTTTTCATTCTAGACTAGGCCCATGGTTCGGTTCTGAGATCGAAGATGGATAGTGGTAACTCATAGTTTGATCCATGGCTCCACACTTCCCAACAATCTTCAAACCGTTTAATGCATGAAACTTATTTCTTGATAGGTATATGTAATCCCTCAAAATTCTTTGATGGAGTAGTTTTCCTTGGAACTTCGATGAATAGTTTTAGGTGAATTGAAAGATTGCTTCACACCGCAGATCAATTGAACATTGTAGTTCACTTGGTGAGTAAACAGAACGATTTCGTCAAAACGTTTGAATCCATCCTTCAAAAGAAAAATGTTGTAGTTATGAATTTGAACAACCAACCTGTGTGTGCAATTCTGAGACAGAACCCCGAATCCAATAAGAAATCAGTTTGGTGTCACTGTGAAGCAACATCAGGACAGTGATCCACCACTCGTCTGAAAGCAAGCGTTAAGGGGACGACGCACAGCTGAATTTCTTCTTCTGCTTTATGTTTAGGCTCAACAGGTGGGCAGTTTATGGGGTTAAGGGGAGTCAGCGTTTCCGTTTCCGCCTTCCGGCCCAAAACAGTCGGCACAGGGAGCGGAACGGAAGCGCTGAAAATGGCCGGAAACCGGAGTTCGGAACATGGAAACGGAAATTCCGCACGTCCATGCTATTCACCAGCTGTGCAAGAAAGAAAGTCCTGAGTGAAACTGGCAGTAAACTCACAGCTCGAAATACGTAGATCGGCGTCGGCTGCATTTCTTGCTAAGTTCCTCCTTACTTGCGTTCCAAAAATAGCGAAAAACTTAGCTGATCTTTTTTGTAAGGAGCGTGTGGCGCTGTCGCAGAGAGCGATGATCTCACTAGCATTACGAATGTAAAAAGGAGAGTTATCTTCGAACGCGCCTTGCCCAACAAAGCCCTCGATTTTTTCAGGGTGAAATGGTTGGAGTGGTCTCTGCGTTGTCCGCTGCTCACAATCGATTCCATAGTGCCTTTGAACCGTCCCGTTCTACTTTCCTTCTAATTTCGGGACTAACTATGCAGGACCGCTGCTGACCTGGTTGCTCCTTCTTTTTGCACTAACTGCGAGGTGACTCACCACTTTGCACCATAAGCAATTGCGTAGTACTACCTTTCAGTATCCTGGCACGCCCAGTTCTACCGCCAGCAGAGGCGCGTGGTTGAATGAATATTTTCGAATTTTCGCAGCTCCCACAACCAGGCTATGTAACAAGCTCCACCTCTAGTTCTTTGTTTCACATGTTCCATTCACTTCCAAAATACTACAGAAAGATGCGTTTTCCTTAAATGATCACAAAACTCTATTCACTTTAGTTGCAAAGATTTAGATCTCATTTTAAACCTCAAGAAAGCGAAGGTCTTCTCGGTCTTACAAGGGACTGTCTCAACGGCACGCTGGAATGGCAAAAACGAATTCTATGCGAAGAATTTCCATCCTCGACTTCATAAAAAAAACATTTTTTGTTTTTGCCCAATCCTTGAGGCAAGTGAGTAAAAGTCATTGAAAGTTTCTTACAAGGAGAGCCTCCAAACTGACGATGAGCTTTTGCAATGCAATTTTAACCAGATGTAGGGTCCCGTCTGGGGAGTTCAGAACCATAGTTAGTTTTTTTCGGAATGCTCTTCTGTAGTCGAAAAAAAGCGTGTGGACGCGTGGGCGCGAAGTTCATGACGCCCTGCTGTCACCCTGCCCAATGTGGTCGGGGTTGGCGTAGTGGTAGTGTTGTAGCTTTGAGGGCCATGGTCTGGATTCAATTCCCTATTGTACTGGTGTTTTTGCATTTTGCGATTTATCGTCTGTGGGACCCTTTATCCCCATTTCCAACACATTTTTGAACAAAACACGACAATAAATGTCGTTTACGTTTATAGAGCTCTTTGAAAGTGGAAAGATGAGAATTTTTGACTTCCAGGTCAAGCAAGTAAAAAACTGATGCCAGATTCGTGATCAGGACCCCAAATAACCCCATGCACAAAGTTTGTACGAAACTGGTGCATCCGACCTCACCACTCTCACTCGAGCCTGGACCTAGATCGGGCTTTGCATCTCGATCTTCATGGTCAAACAAGGGCGGCCATCGAGGTGTGAAACCATTTGGGGTGGAAACCAATTGAATACGTTGAGCGGTGGAGGGCTACACAGAAAGTAAAATATCGGTGCTACTACGTTCTTTTTTGAACGGATGGTAGAGCGTACATGTTCAGTTTGTGAGCAGTGTATTTCGCTTACGTGCTTTTTCGCAATCCTCCATCATTGTTGAAGAAGGTTGGTACATCGCCACGACCAGTTGGTTACTACGTTTTTGACTCCATCCATGTAAGGAATATAACAGTTTTTGGTATCTACATCATCTTTTCATCTTGAAACAGCTTGACTGTTCAAAAACCAAAAGGGGCCCATGCACTGTGGGGTCGAAGCGAGGTCGAAAAAATAGTTTTTCATACTTCGGTTACGGGTGTTACTAGGAGTGCTGATCATGAATCTGACAACGGTTTCTGGATTTCCCCTTTTTCTTATGACAGGTTAGAGAAGGAGTGAGTAAGTGAGGATGGTGAGGTCGAATGCACCAGTATCGCCCAAACTTTGTGCGTGAGGGTTATTTGGGGTGCCGATCACGAATGGGCTTTCTACTTGCTTAACCTGGAACTCAAAAATTCTCATCTTTCCACTTTCAAAGAACTCGATGAACGTAAACAACATTTTTTCCGTGTTTTTGTTCAAAAATGTGTTGGAAATGGGGATGAAGGGTCCCACTGACGATAAATCGCAAAAGGCAAAAACACCGGCAATGCACCCGTGATGCTACAATACTACAACTACGACCTGGGCTGGGTGGCAGGGCGTCATGAACTTCGCGCTAACGCGTCGACACGGTTTTTTTTTCGACTTCAGAAGAGCAATCCGAAAAAACTAACTATGGTTTTGAACTCCCCAGACGGGACCCTACATCCTGTAAAAATTGCATCGCAAAAGCTCACCGCCAGTTTGGAGGCTCTCCTTGTTAGGGTTAACCGTGCGATGCAGGCGCGAAGAGAGTCGAACATGGCCTTGAGGGTGCAGCGGTAGAGGTGCTGTTTCACGAACGTGACGACAAGGGTTCAGTCCCCGCACCATGCCCCTCTTGCATTTTTACTGGTCAGTGCATCAAACAGTCAACTAGGCGTAACTAGGCGTTTCAGTGAAATCGATTAACCTTCACGTGTACGTGAATGAGATCCAAAACTGATATTATTCAACTCTGTGCCCGATATCCGTTACTGCCCCCAAGGAGGCTGCGAGCACGATACTCAACCGCAGAAACGCGTGCGGTCGCGGTGCGGCGCTGCAGCCAGTGCCGCCTCTAGCCGTAGCAGGAGTGCGTACGAGTTATTCTGTGCGCCCTTGGAGCACTCGGGCGTGAGCTTGCGTAGCAGTGTATCTAGGCAGCTACTGCAAGGGAAACGGAACAGTGGAACCCTCTTAACCTATGACAAATGAGCGGAGGAGTGATGGAGATAGGAACTGTCAGCGCAAGAACTAGTTTATAATTTACCGACAAGAAGTTTTTGGAGGAAAGATTGACGCTTGTGATTGGGTGAGAGTACGTTACTGGAATAAAGGGATCATGATATTAAGACGGGTGATTGAGAAAAAATTGGCATTATCGAGTCTTTCGTATACTCTGAATTTTGCTTCTAATAAATGACAAATCACATGAAAAACTATATCTTGAACAGGAAGAAGTTGGTGTAATTAGAGTGAAGATGGATAGGAGAAGATTTTAGCATATTATCTGATGGTGAAACTTCCTATTCGAGAGCCAGGAGGAAGAAGACTTGGCCCAAGAGGCCCGGAGTTCCCAACGTCTTATCAGCAAATCTAAAGTTCCTGTGTACTCCACCACAATGTATAGTCTCACAGAGAGCTACTGCAACCAGACGGGACATTTCGTTTTATTTTTATATTAATCAAAGAAGACTCACGGGTGTTTTGGGGAAAAGCTTCCGAAATTCTTTGCATTCGATATTTGGATCTGTTACCAATCCAAGCTTGCAAGAAACCGTTAATTCGTAAAACTTTCGTAAGGCTTTGAGACAACTGTCAACATCGTCCGCCGCTGGACGAATAATTTCGTTATCTACTCAGACATTTGCAGTTGTTAAACGTTAAATATTTGCAATTGTTAGCTTTGGGGGTGCTACTAGATTTTTTAGACGAATTTCTTTTTCAAAAGTGTTTATTTTGTCGCAGAGCAAGCATAGCATCAACTCATGCTTAGGTTATGAAAAAGAAAAGAAAGGAGTTCTCGTCAATATGGTTCCGTCAGTTTCAATAATTTTGCATACATTTGGCTCCAAAGAACACGTTGTACCTTTCTGGACGCATCACCCTGTAAGATGAAACTCGAAGCACTTGGATCTTCTTATTCAATAGACAATATAATTTAAAAGTAGCAATAATTCTTTCTCTCATTTGGAACGTGCGGCGCGAATCTTACAAAGAATCGTTTGCCCCTCGATGTCATCTCGTCATTAAGTCTCCACTCAATTTCTTTTTTCGTCGATCAGCATTTCTACATTTACTTTTGGATCCTTGCGATCAATCAACCTTCCCCAGTTTACATCTGTCCGGTTCGGCATTCAACTGCCTTCGCACTTTTGCGTCGGCAAAAACAGTGCAGTGAGGTTGCCGGCATACCTTTGTGCTCCAGTTCACCTCGCGCGTTCGAGTGAATCTCGTTCTCTTCACCAGCGCGGCAGCCCGACCCCGCCCGGGAAGACGCACACGCTCGCGACGCACGCGTCATTTTGAGTATAGCTGCCGCCTACCTCCCCCCCCCCCCCAAGGAAGCTTCGGGATGAGGTCCATTTATTCCCTGTTGACTGATTTTGGCGCCTTCCTCACACCCCAAGTTGACCTTCGTAAATAGCTCTGATATGGTCTCCCAATCTAGCTAGAACTCCACTTTTGCATCTTTGAGTAAACCTCTGAGATGTGTGTTAGTTCCCTATGTGCCTTTCGAGGTTATATCTTAACACACAGCACACGGCATCGTTAGTGTAAAGTGGTACCGGGAACCAAGCTCAAAGAATATCCTGATTCATGCCACCTGGGGCGTTCGATCCCTACACGATCCCGCCCGCCGCCCACTTCCCGCCCTCCCCGCGCTGCCCTATTTCGACAAGTTTGCGGCGCGCGAAACCGTCGTTACTTGGCGTGACGTCGTCGAAAAACCTAACAGCTGACAGGAAACGATTGGGGAGCACGTCTCATGGGGAACTCCGAAGTCGTTTTTTAGCCAGTTCGGCTGTGGAGACGGTTGAGGGAAGGAGGTGGACTCGGCCGCATTAGTTGGGCGAAGAGGCTGCTGTTGGCAACTTGCTAGCAACGCGTCGGCCCCTCATACGTTCGCGATGGAGCGCGAAATCGTCCATTGCTATTGAGTTCTTTCGTCGCTCAGAGGGGGTCCGCAGCTGGGTTCTGCGCTCTTCGAGCGAGGAACCCAGCTTCCAAGGACTGTTTGGTGCCAAATAGTTCTAGCACAAACATTCTAGGATATTTCGCATAGCAGGCCTTCCAAGCTGCTCGTGAGGAAACTGCTTTCGTCGCTCAGGGAGAGTCCGCAGCTGAGTTCTGCAAAACCGCATACGGCTGGAAAGATGGGCAGAAAACGCCTGAAATTGTGTAGACGTTAAAACTCCTGAGATCTCATCCAGTCAATTGAAATGCAAAAACGCCACCATGCATAGGAACCGAACCCCGGACCTCCATCGCCGGAACCAGGCCCTCTACCCACTGCATCACGAGCTGCTTAAGAACGGTGCCATCGCGGGCGCACAAGAGGCACAAAGTGCACGGCTTCCGCGCTTCATCACCAAGGTGGAGTGCAGGCGGTTGCGTCGCGTCCGTCGCTGGGCATGTTGCCAACATCCGCCCTTCGCCTAAATCTTTCGGCCGGTGGACTCTTTAAATTTTCGCAACAACTAGAGACCATGGATGATTCCGGTCAGGAGTTGGTGGTCTACATAGAAAGCTTATCTGAAATTCTGAACGAAACCGGCTCACCGTCTCATCATTTTGAATGATCAAACAGTTCTCCTTATATTGAAGAACATTCTAGTGGATGACCGCGTTGTTGTCATGACATATCTCGTTAAGATGTTGCTGTACTTGTCGGAAAACGGGGACGACGCTTTAGTACTGAGCAATGTGAAGGGACCTGAAGAAAGCCTTGGCGCTGTAGCTGAAAAGCCCTTTTCTCTAAATGTGTACAAGATTCTGACTCTTGTCTCAAGAACGAAATCTGTACAGGATAGAGCTGCCAGGTCAAGGGAATTGATTAGAAATGCAATGCCTCCATGTGATGGCGGGGACCCGGACATCTCGCCTCGGCGCGCCCTTTGCTCTGCCCCTTTCCAAGGGCACTGTAGGGAACACCTCTCCGCCATGCCACCTCTGCTCATCCTTCGAGCGTAAGATGCAGTGTCGTGAGAAACTTTTCGAACAGCATCGCAAATATGCACAGGCGCAGAGGAACGCCAAGAGTCAGTGCTTTGGATATAGCCATGCAAAATGGTCACAATACTCCACGGTATCAGCGAAGACCCACTACTAGCCGTCCCCAACCAGGGTCACGCGGAAACAAGATACCTCCTTTTATACCGTTTATCCATTTTTTAACGAATCTACATGCTAGGAATATAATGGGTTGCTGCATAATTTCTGGGCGCAAATCGGTCGGGGGGGGGGGGGGGGAGGTCGACGTGGCCTGCCGCGGCGAGCAGCGAATGTAAATGTAGTAACGGACTCCAAGGGAACGGACTCCAATGTGTTTCGATTACATATCCGCGTTTTATATGCTTCCGAATTGGGCAAAGGAGGAAACTCCAGGATGTAGGCAATTTTAACACGGGCGCGTCACTCGAGCCACACATTGGAGTCCGTTCCCTGCCCAAACGCAGAGGAGAGCAGAGAACAGAGCTATAGCATTGTTTGTACCTATTCTTTACTATCAGTATGTTTTGTCGCTTTGTTTTTGTGTTGGTGACACTTTTTAGGAGGTGACCCCCCGCTCCCCCGACCCGATTTGCGCCTAATTTTTGTCCACCAGAAACAATTACCAGCACATCTATAAAGGGGCTGATTGTGCAGATGTGTAGTGATGAACGACCTCATCCAGACACCGACATACACAGATGTCGGTTTGGAGAGAACCGACGAAACCGTGAAACACATTATGGGACCTAATTGAAAGCGCATACCTCTGAGTGAGTAGCACACACCAGGTGTTTGTCCTTGTTTGTCCTCCGTATTTGAGCATAGAGAATCACGCCGAATTGTGAGAACTGAGCGAAGTCGTCAGGCCGTCAATGAAGAGATAGAAGTCGATGCGAAGAAGATTCTTTCCACAGAGCACGCCATTCTTCAAACATAATTCATATGCGGAAAGCGGGCTCCAATGAACGACGGCAGTGATGAGGTAGAATGGGTAAGCCGTTCGAACCACGACACGTGCAAAGCGTAAGCAGATGTTTTGTGTTGTTCGGACACCTTAGGAGAATGTGTCAAAAAGGGCATTGGCAATTTGAGGTGATTGATGGTTGATGATTCCGCATTACTACGGTCCTTTTGTGAAAAATTTGTAGCGTCTCATTTATAATACGTGCACATAAATTATACAACTCGTTCATTGTATTCGTTGTTGGTGTTCAGTTACCTGTTAATTGTTTGTAGCTGTTTAAAAACCGGGACAATAACTATTTAGTCTCGTGGGAGTGCTATTTAATCGTGCCTTGCTTGGGTCCATTACACGCTTCTCATGAAGCAGCACGGTACGTTCGTCTTATTAGTTGTAAATGGAAAAGTCCGTGTGATAGAATTAGTAATATCTATATATGCGGCCCTGATAAGCTTCGGTGTGCGGGCGTCCTAATTATGCTAAGAATATATTTAAAGAATGTTCAAGAAATTGGGCTTCTTTAATGTCACAATCGTATGTCGTCTACCGTATGTCGTATTCGAAAATTATGTGAAGCAATAGCCCGCTATGGAACTAATATGGAACTGTGCACGTAGGATACGAATATGTGAAAGCTTTTTGAACGTAATCTGTTAGCGGCACTCTTTATTATATACTCGAAAGTAACATTGAACAAAGTCACATACTCCTCAGCTTCCTTTTATTAGAAAACTAATGTGGGCACGAGAAAAAGTGCACTAGCCCAGTCAGACAAACGACGTGCTCATCCTTTTCAGAGTGTGCTACTCAGAAGTATGAGAATCTCTTCCACGGTTCTGTTAGTTCTCTACAACCCTGCATTTCCTGCAAGTGAGAGCCTCTGTCACTAGGGGGCCTTCGACAAAATGTGTGGCTCCAAGAAGTCGCAAAAACATTAGAGAATCTTTTTTGTCAACAGAGCAGGGTTGGTGTACTCCAAACTTTGAAAAACACAAGCTGCACCACCTAAATAGGCTTAGTGCTTCTGTGCCACGTAGGTTTGTTATAGTGGAACAACTTTGTTTGGCCTGACGACAAAAAAGACTTTTCTAATATTCTTGCGACTTCTTGGCGCCACAAATTTTGTCAAAGGCCCTCTAGTGACAGAGGCTCTGACGCCAGGTTTTATGGAAGCCAAACATGGAGAATTGTTCCACCTAAACTTCACGCATTCAAAAGCATGTTGGTAGGTATCTGGAAACCTCATTCCAACGTTGCACTTGATTCCCGCTGATATTCACTATTGTTCTAGCATCATTTCCTCTCTGCTACATTATGTTTCTTTCTCTTATTTAGCATTCTGTTTTAGCTAGTTCTGTGTTGCGTAGGTCTGTGTTGCGTTGGATAGTTTGTCTGGTGATTGTTGTGGAACAGTGTTGTTGCATGGAATTCCATGTAATAAACACACACAAATACAAATACAAACCCGATATCTGTGTATGTCGGTGTCTGCATGAGGTCGTTTATGGCCGCGTTTATACTTCGTCGCGGCGCGATGCGACGCCACGTATAGTGGTTATATTGATTGTGCGACGCGATCGATCAATTTGGCCTCATTGCGTGGCCATCGCGTCGTGCCGCGACGAAGTATAAACGGGGCCTATCACTGCACATCTGCTCAATCAGTGCCTTGTAGATGTGGTGATGTTTGTAGATACCAAGGTGCTTCAGGGACCAGTGCAAGAATGGCATTTTGCTGTGAAAATATGGGAAGCAATGGCCAGTCTGTCCTCCTGTCCAACAATCGCGCCCCAGTCCACCAAGTCGGGGAGCTTCTGCTTTTAGGAGACCTCGTGGCCATCTAGTCACAAGTTAGCCAAAGCAGACCCTTCTTTTTAGAATGAGCTATAATTGCATCGGACAGACCTCCCGAACTTAACAAGAGGGAATGCTGTCATACACAAGGGCTACCACTCATCTTCGAGCTGCTTGTCAACCGAAGAACTTTTAATGGAGGTAGAAGGACAAAAGTGAGAGCAAGCGCAAAACGGTACAGAACTGTTGAGTTATGAGGAGTGTTCTATTAGATTTCGGGGCTTACATTCAAGAACTTCTAGCTTAGCTTAGAAAACGCTTCTTCACAAAACAAAAAGCGTTCTGCTTACTACATCTGTGACATTATTAGAGGTCGCAACTGCCGGCAAAAGTACGCTGTATTGCGTACAGTAACCCTGCGGTGCCGCAGCACCCGCCGTTGTCATGGCGGGTCCGTGGCACCGGCAAGACTCTGCTGCCGGCCTAAGGGAGCATCTAGCTAGTAAAACGCGTGCAAACACAAAAACACCCGCAGTCATAAGGCGATTGAGCACAGCGGTAACGATTTCGACATGAAGTGAACGGTCCTGGCAATGGAGACTGACATATCGGCAGGGAAAGCATTAGGCGTTTTGGATTTTCGCAAGAAATCCAAGAATGAACGACCGCCAAGAACGTCCATTAGTTACAAATGAGTTCTTGCCGTTTGTAGCGAAATGTGAGCTGTTGAATGGAAGGATGATGAGCAAACCGTGGTATTTTTACAAAGGATATACGGTCTGCGGTAGGTCTCATTCACCATACTGACCACTACTACAGTAGTGGATGGCGTATCGTGAGTTCCCTTTTTGCGTGAGGCCCTACGGTGTCGGAACCGCTAGAGCGGTTGAGGCGCTTGGTGGGGTAGAGTGCATTTCATTATCTTGCACCATCGTCAGGCCTTTGAAGACGACGATCGCGTCGAAACGTCAGGCCGCGGAATAACGTTCACCGTAAAAACCTCGAAAGACACATAAGAAACTAACACACATCAACTTAACATGCCGAGGTTTTACGGAGAGAGGAGCTGAAATCTTATTGAAAACAGTCCTCTAAGAATTCTATTTTGTAGGATGGGGTAGAAATTTAACGGCCATTCAAATACTAATCAATTTTTGGGGAGGATCTGTATAAACTCAGTTCGCGAAGCGTACCTTGGCGTAGAGAATGTTTGTAGTCTGCTAACCTAAGAGGAAAAGCGTACGCTGAAATATTTTGCACACGAACCTTTTTCTAAATTTGAGTGTATTCCAGACTAACCGATGAGCTGTGGTGAAGTTTCTCTGAACCGTCAACAAAGGAATTCGCGTTGGAAGAAGAAGTAAACGTTCTCTCCTCAAGTAGCTTTAGATGTGTTTCGACTGCAGTGATCATTAGCAAAGCGGTTCACTCATTGATTATCAGCCTTTTCACAGATGTTCCTGTTGTAAAACAGCGGCTCTGCTGAAACCAATTGTCATGTTTGTACTTGCTTGCCGTACGGGTGTTCTTTTTCCGCAGTGTTGCAGAGTGGTGTGAATTATATTCATCAATAAAATTGATTCCAAAACATTATGAACCCACAACCACACACTAGTGAGACGACCATATTTTACTCCTATATAGCAAGAAAGAACCGATCAGTCGCAATTTGCTGCTACGTGTAGTCCAGCACACTCAGAAGGATGTTAAGGGCTGGATTGCTGCGCCGTTTGTTGAGATCGCTGACACGGGAGTGCAGACCAGCAAGTGTCGTCTGCAAAGGAACCATTGTATGCTTCACTTCACGACACTGCTTCACGAAAGGGAAGTCTTCAAACACATACCTTGAGTTTAGCGTGCACAACAAGCAGCTGCGTGGTTTTTGTGAACGTTGGACTGTCCTTTTCCTTATTGCTTTGAACGTGCCCCTGAGCCTCCGCAGTCAGATCCAAGCAGTGACGTGAGAGATCATGGGAAATTTGAAGTACAGTCATTATAAGGCCAAAGATATCCTGAAGAGAATTAGTAAATCTTGGGAACATCGTTTGCAGTGTGGTCCATAAATACTGCAACGATAGTTGCATGAAATGGTTAGAACAGACCAAAATTGATAGGAATTAAAACACAGAGCCTCCAGATCGTGTGGTTAGCTTTGCAGACCGCAAACACATCTCACGGAGTTCTATTCCTAATTTGTTCCAAAGACCCCCCCCCGTTTAACAAACGCTGTGTAGATCACGGCTTTTTAGACGGACAACTACAACAGAAGACTCTCCACAACCAATCTCCGTGTGTCGTTAGGTTCCCAGAAGCAGTCTTAAACACACTACTATTTCGACGTAGAGTGGCTCAGCTGCAGGACACGTTTCAATAAAGGGAACGGTGGCTGCATACCCAGCTCCAAGAGCCACTCCAGCTATGTAACACATTTCCCCCTACGCCGCTCGTCCTCTCCGGACTCTTGTGGAACTGTCCTCGTGTTTGTTAAAAACTACACACAGCATGATAATACTATGCATACGGCTGAATATTGAAATTGTTGCAGCTCAATGCCGTATGGGCGCGTGGAGCGCAGTCGGAGGAGGCGCCGGCTGTCGCCTGCACCCGATACAGGTTCCTGGTTCGGATTTCCCGCCCAGGCCACCCAAGCCTGCCATCCCTCTGGGGTCGGTGCATTGGTACCAGACGTGTCTGGGAAAGATAAAGCGCTGACTTGTTCATCGGCTGGCCACCACAAGTCATTGTATGGCCAAATATGCATTCATATCGCCTCCACGACATCCCGTAGAAGTAGAATGCGTGGCGTATCCTAAAGGGATTGAATAACGCCGTCCTTCTTTTCTCTTTCTCATTACCGCACTGCGTACGATCGACAAACTAATAGCGTTCGTCGATTGCGGCTCAGGTGCATTCATCCAATGTTCACTTTTGGAGGCCTTGGAGTGTCCTATACGCCACCGCAATACTGAATGTTCCACGACCAATATTCGGGAGCTTAGTTACCTGGGAGTGAGAGTGCAGTTGAGCACTCACTCCCAGGTAACTAAGTTCCCGGAGCACGGGAAGACGATCGTTACAAAAGAAAGCCCACCAGTCTTTAGTTTGAGAGACGGGACTCATAGTAATTATAAGGAGCATTTTACCAAGAATGAGCTACATAGTAATTGTTGCAAAGACAATTTTCAAGTACCTCTTAAAAAGGTTGCACTACTCATAGACCACTCTGTAAAAAGCATTCGTCTGATCACGAGATGTCTCGATATGTCGCGTTTAGAAATTTACCTGTGATTCGTTGTTTAAGAAGAAGGCAGATGTCAACCCGTCTAGGTATTTCATGTGAGCATCAATAATTCCATCCAGATCTATAGCATCGTCAATCGATAACCGTAGGTGCATGAACGCTTGGTCTACCTAAATTTCTGTTACTTCTTCCACATAGGACGAATAACATGGTGGATGTTTTTAATTCATGTTCTCTATTAGAAATACAAAGCGAATGAGCGATAAATAGTGAAAAGCAGTCACCGTTCTCAACGCTGCATATAGGTGTTTCAGCAAAAAATAAAAATAGCGAGGAACTCTTCTCGAGCTCATGGATGAAGTACTGTCCAATGCTATTCCCGTCACACCGAAGACTATTTTCAAACAAGTACCGCTAATGGCTTTCGTCTTTTATTAGGATGCTCAACAATAAAAAAATCCTGCCACTCAGTTTGGCCTTTTGCTACATTTTTGAAGTGTTCTGGAACCTTCTATTAAATACATATATAAAGCCATAGGCTGACCGAGGGCCTACATTTACCACTATTCTCGTGATATTGCGTCACGAAGATGGCTGATAAAATGAACGTCGACGCCAAGCAAGTTGGACTGCTGCTAGTGTACGAATGAAGGAAGCACGATAGCGGTAGATAGCGGTTTGGCAAGGAGGATTTGTGATGCGACGGATCCATCCACTGCGTCCTACGACAATGCAAAAGTTTGGTTCCAGAAGGCCAAAAACGGGGACCTTGACGTTGAGGATCAACCGCGGTTTGGAAGGCCAATTGCAGTGGATAAGGATCGCGTTATGGAGCTGGTTCAAGAGGATCCCCGCCGGGCACCACCCGTGATCTGGCAGAGGAACTCGAGTGCCTTCACATTACTGGCCTTGGAAAGACATGGAGATATAGCGCATAGATATCGCGTGATTTTAGCAGGCATCACCTATAGGTGCGCAGGGCTGCATGCGCGAACTTCTTCACTTTTCGGCGGAGTTTTTCTTGGCTCGAGAACCTGATCACTAGCAACGAAAAGTGGGTAGTATGCCCTAGCCCTATGCTGTACTTCGGCGACGCGTCGCCGACGTCACTGACGTCGTCGACGCGTCTGTGTCGACGTCGTCGACAGGAGAGCATCGCAGCGCAGTGTACTAAAAGAAGTACGGGGAGTGTTGAGCACTTAACGACCATTGATTTACCGATTTACCACCATTTCCTTTAAAATTTTTTATTAGAGTTTGGCAAAGGCCTTTCTCGTTAAATCGCATAGAGATTAAATTTAGCGGAATTTTCGGAATTCACAGAAAATTTTAACTCTTAATTAACGTAAATTGTATTTCGAAAGAGCAATTCGTAGAGGTTTGCAGTATCATTTCAGAAAGCGAGGAAACATTGGTTATTTTAATCAGTTTCTCTCCTGCCGTTTCGTATTTTTCTGTTTCAAGGCCGTTGTTGTGAATACCCAATAGGGTCTACATCTATGAATACATAATATATAATATAGAGCAAATAGGAATGAATGATAAGACTTAGCATGCTTAAGTGAACACTATAAGATAAGCATCATTGAGTAACATCCGCAGGCATAACTTAGGGATACCGCAAGTAGGCAATAGAGATAGCGCTCAAGTAGTCCACTCTAGGTGCGGTGCCCCCTTTCAAGACCAGAGGTATTTGGCCACATTGGCTAACTATCTGAGATATTTGTAGCTCCACCTCTGCATATTGCCTATATAACCTGCTGTGATGTGATATTCGTGTCGTGCTCTTGAAGTGATATCGTAATAAACCAATTATTACAAGTCGCTATAGACACAGCCGTGGTGAACCACCAAATTGGTGCATCAGCCGTGGATTCAAACCCACGCAAAAGTTTCTACGGTAGCTCTCCCCTGTGAGAGACAGAAACTAAAAAAGTACTCCAGTAAGCGTTCCTCGGGGAACCAGGAGAACTTTAATAAAGTCTTCCTACCGTGTTCTCTCAGGAGAGCCCTAGAAGCATCGAAACTTCTTTCCACCGCTAAGGAAGGAAGCTTTCAAATGTTTTCCATTAAGCGTTCCTCAGGGCACCAGCAAAACTTCAAAGATTTCCTACCGCGTTCTCTCGGGAGAGCCCCGAAAGCAACTGAAACTTCATTCCATCGCTACGGAAAGAAGAATCCAAAAAAGCTTTCAATTAAGTGTTCCTCGGGGAACCAGGAGTTCTTTCAAAGCCTTCCCTTACAAGGAGGCAAAAAGTTTCTTTCCAACTCATTGGAAAGAGATTAAATCAGCCGCGCTTTCTGTTAAACCTCAACAGAGGGGCCAATAGAAATCGCTGAAAAAGCTCGCTCATTGTGCGAACTCTCATTTGAGAGAGCCAGAAGAGCTAAGAAAAGACCCGCGTGGCAGGAAAAGAGCTCTAATTCGAACCAAACGAAGTAAATGCTAAGGTGAAAATGGCAGAAAGACAAGTCTACAAGACAAAGATGACGAATGATTGCACACTGATCAAGAAAAGCGAGCCAGAGGTCAACTGTCGATGGCACGTAAAAACACCCCCTCCCGTGCAATCGATTGGGTCAGGCTTTCGCGATGAGGCGCACGCGCACCGCGCAGTGGAGCCGACGACGCGGCATCGTCCGCTGGCTTGGCAGCTTGGAAGGGGCTGATAGGGATTACACCACTTTTCCGTGCAGTACTTATGAGCACACGACTCAGTGGTATCAAGTAACGACGTGATAATAAGGCAAACAGATAAGGCATCGTATAGCATGCAGCATGTGATGTAATTTACTTTGATAATGTACATATACATGTACATTGATACATGTGATGTAATTTATTTTCATTTTTCTAAAGCATTCGATAAGGTGGACCATTCTAGACTTATGCAAAACCTGAACATCTGAAGTTCCACCCCTTAGTGTGTAAATGAATACAAAATTGTTAAAAACGTAGTTTTCAGGTCAGGATAGGAGCTAATGCAAAAACCTGAACATCTGAAGTTCCATCCCTTAGTGTGTAAATGAATACAAAATTGTTCAGAGCGTAGTTTTCAGGTCAGGATAGGAGGTACTTTTTGAGTCTGTAAGTTGGTGAAGAGCGAAGTTCCCCAGAGAGGGGTCCTTTCCGCAGTTCTGTTCGCTATATACGTAGCTGAGCTGCCGTTGATTCTTGAGGAAAGCGGTGTTGTTTGCGAACGATATCAAGATCTATGGGAAAATTGAATCAGGTACCGATGTGGAGAGAGTACATCGTGCATTGGAAAGGAATTATGGGTGGTCAACTATCTGGAAGTTACCTCTTGCCCCTGAGAAGTGTACATATGAGATTAGAAGGGTCGGAGTGCTCTGCTTGGTACTCGTTGTGAGGACAAATGTTGAATGCAGTGGTTAAGATGAAGGATTTGGGATTTCATTACAGCAATGAGCAACTCAATCTGCCATGTCTCATGCCTAGACATGCCTTTCATTTCATAATCGTGAAACTCTTTCTTTAGACATTATCACCAAAAGTATGTAGATTCTTTTAGCTTTCATTAAGATTAACCCTGAGTGGAGGTAAATCTTAAATCCGACGTTTTGGACCAAACTCATAGAATAGCAATGTCGAAATGGATGCGATCCCTTTAAAAAATGTGCATTCTAAGAGAGCTGTATGAGCAAAGCAGACTGTGTGACATATACACTCAATAAGCAACTGAATTTCACAACCACGAATCGTAAGAGCATTTCGAAAGTGCATATGTTTAGAATTTACTGTGCTCCAGTTTCGTAACAGCTGTTGCAAGCGTCGCTTAGCGTTTACCGTGAAATATGCCGTGTCGTGACTGCAAAATAGTCCCACGCCCAACTTCGAATTACGCCAAGTCGGCACTGTTTTCCGTAATCTAAGTTCCTTTTCCCCTCGAAGCTACTAAGCCGGCGGATGACGTGTCGTCGGCTCCACTGCACGGTGCGCGCGCGCCCCATCGCGAAAGTCTGACCCAATCGATTGCACGAGGGGGTGTTTTTACGTGCCATCGTCAACTGTCTCGACCAAGCGTTCGCATTTCCGGAAGAAAGGAAGGCACGCGAAGCGTACATTAGGGAGATAACAGCACAGCTGAACCACCTGATGAGAACGGTAATGAGCAACAAGCAGTAGCACGACAACTGCTTAAAGGAAGCCATTGAAATTATTAATTCACGTCCCGATGAGAAAAAACGTGAAAAGCTCATGACGGATTTAAATGACCACTTGCAAGCAGAATCAAACGAGCTTGACATCACGGTCATGCGATGGCAAATAAAGTGGACTTTAGAAAGGATGAACTGTCTCAGCAAACAGTTTTAATTGCAAGCTGTCAGGAAGGTAGCAACGGTAACCGTACTGTCACGGGCAATAGTGGCAGTAATTGCACATCAACAAATGGAGCCACACGTTCACAGGAACGCAATGTCACGCTCAGACATCCGCTTCTTGAGGTTCCAACATTCACAGGGAGCTTCAGAGACTCCTCTACCTTCTGGTCTGTGTTCGAGTCGCTGATACATACCGACGTAGATCTAAGTGACCAAGAGAAATTCCTGTTTTTGAAACAGCCTCTTAAAGGGAAAGCCGCAGCTTCCATAAGCTGTGTTCCTGTAGTTGGAGACAACTACTACGTAGCCGTCAGTAACTTCAAAAAACAATTGGCTACAGACGCATCCGTTGGTGAACCACCAAACTGACTGATACTCGGTCGTTTTTGTCCGATGCGGCTTTCTGTGAAAGGAGCTGCTTCACATCTGTTAGTATTTTGAAGTGATTCTCCATTTCTTCTTGCTTGCCTGGAGCGGTTGCCCCTTAGTGGAGGCGCAATTGTTATGACTCCTTGGTGCCCTAATGTTGGCAGTTGCTTTTGCGTCCCACTCGGACGGTTATTCTGACTGAGCCCTCTTGCGGTTGACGTGCAAAAAGAAGAATGGCGATCCTAGGCAATGGTTGTGAAGCTAAGCATAAAAGAACGTTGAGAGTAAAAATGGCACTATTAGTGTCCGCAAGACAGGCGTTTTTGCACTTCTCGATTTCGTAATTGGAGGCCCGGTGGGGATGATGGCAGTGCTGGAACGAAGAACCAACCCACAATCAAAAAATACTCCATCGGAGCGCGTTTTCTGCCACCCTTGGATGACGTCGGCGACGGAAGTATAACGCCCCTGCGGAGCTCCTGGCACCGAAGTATAACATAGGCCTTCCACACGCGAAGGCGTCAGTGGCTTAGTCGCGGAAAAGCAGGCATTTCAACGTCAAAACCGGAACTTCATTCAAAGAAGGTAATGATAAGTGTTTGGTACAGCCACAAAGGAGTCATTCACCTGGAACTGCTACCTGCAAGCACATATGTCACTAGCGATCTCTACGGCAGGCAGCTGGATCGCGTTGAAGCAGTTCTTCGTGGGAAACAAGACAAGGTCTTTACGCGATTCGCGTCCACGCGCTGCAAAAGAAGCTCATGGTCAGAAAAAACTCCAATGTTTCGGATGGCATGTACTGGTCGACCCGCCGGAACTGGCTTCAACAGACTACCTTCTGTTTCTTTCGTTGCCCAATCGTTTGCAAGAGAAGCAATTCAACTATAGAGAACAACTGGAAGGTGCCTCGATGGATCTTTTCATAAAAACCCCGCGAATTCTATTTAAGTGGTATTCACAAATTACCTGACAAATAGCAATATATTGTAGATAATAATGGTGCACGTGTTCATTAGTTGTTGAATGTGAATATTGAAACAGAAATAAGTTTGAGGAAAGGCAGAAGTTCTATAGACAAAACGAATCAAAAGGACAATTCTCATCTGTCTCAAAAACCAAAATCAGCGCAGGAACGTACCACGTTTGCTATATAGACTCGAATGCGGAGCAAGACTCGCTCACAAGTTGATAGTAGCATCGATAGGAGCCGAAGAGAAATGGTAGCCTCTACAAAAACTATAGAATTCAAATTCAACTATGTCCAGAGCGAGGCCCAAGAAATTACACACACCCTTGGAAATTCTTCGGCTCGATCGAGCACCCATCTGCATTATCACGGTGACATTTTCAGAAGTCATTAGTAGGCACATCTCCACTGGCCAAACGAAGTGAAAGAGCGACTCATATCTGCATTTGAATCTTACATTCGCGATTCAGAATGACAACCCCGAGGCAGTCTGCACACACAAAATTTTTTGAGTGAAGCGACCCCCACAAGTAATTTTATGCGTCGAGACAGCGGACAGAATTCAGGGCACGAAGAAATACAGAGATGCTTACCTATTTTCCGTATCTCTGAATACATCTCCAACAGGACCACCGGGACGATAGACCGGACGCAACGGCTGCACGAATTGCAGACGTGATGAGGTGTTTGGAGAATCATTTACCTATTAATAGGCGCAAGTTCATAGCAGGAGATACGACGAGAACGCAATGTTGCACTAGGGACGTGCTGGCAGTTTTCTGAGTTTTCGCAAAAGACGTATTTCCATGCAAAAAGAACAGTTTTGGTGGGACAAAAACGCTCGTACGGGACATGGTACCACTGGCAAGCTTCTGTTAGAAACACTTAATGTTGAAGTCTCCAGAAAATTGTGCAACCAACCGCTATGGCTGCAGCAATTTCAGGGAGCTCAAGACAAAGAGAGATGTTGAGAGCTCGAAGCCGAAGAACATAAATCCACTCCTCTTGCTTGTGATTCGTCGCGAGCGAAACAACGAAATGTGTTCCTTGTGTGTCGGCTGGTTCCGCGCCTCTGATTCACACAGACAGCGCGGAAACTGGTCGTCTTGATCGCGATGTATGACAGATCCCTCAGTTCTCGGTGCCGAAGACTATGGAGTATCCAACAAATAGATAGCTAATCTTTGCTAACATGCAGCTTCTACAAGCAAGCAACAACTTCTGAATGTAAAAATAACCACATCTACGGGCCTCCCTTCTGCGGGCCGTGCAGAGACTGGGTACTAGTGTACTTATTGCACCCCACTTAATCTTGCTAGAAATAGGTCTAGTAGGGGTAATCTGTTATGGGAAGAACGAATATCATAGTTGCTTTTTTGCGGAAATGTCCTGTAAGTCCGTCATGTGTTAAGATCGAGTCGCCCAAGGCCTAGCGAAATAGCGAGCGTTGGTAAGAGACGCAGAGACTGCTTCTCCGACTGATGTGTGCTATTTCGCTGCCTCCTAGCCTGCGGCAGAGGTTAGCCGGGGCATAAGCCTTGAAATCTGGAAAAGCCTTGAAGGCTCTGTTCTGCGCTCTCCTCCGCTAAGTACATAGTATGTTTTTCTCCTGTTGACTTTGAAGCATAACACGATGACATACCGACGGAAGAGTGTCAAAATTAGGCCGGAACGAGAAGCGTTGTGCGGTAGCGGAAGCAGAGGCCGCAGCAAGCAGTGCGTGACTGGCGTCGCGCTGTGAGAGCTTGCTGCGCAGTCCGTGAGTGCAGTCGCTGAAAATGGAGCAACTCGTCCGACGATTTCATGCATCAAAGATGTGGTATCGTACCAGAACTGCCGATATAGAAGGTAGGAAAACTGAGCATCGTGAAGCAGGAGGAAGCAGTGAGCGGCGTCCAAATGGTCGACTAGATGATGCTCTTCAATAAGGCTGTGCACCACACTTCCACAAACGAGGCGGCAGGTGTCCCGCACAACTTGCTCCATCTTATACCGTTCTCCTGAGAAAGCAACGAATTCCCACAAAAACAAAAAGATTGGAAATCAACCATGCATTCTAGGTTGTGAAACGTTCAAAATTCTAGGTTCTCGCACTCAGACTCGCCTTGAAAATAAAAACACCTGGCATCCAATTGCGAGGAAATGATCGCTCTCGCACTGTCCAAGTTCTTTGAACTTTTACGAACGTCCAGCGATCGCCAGGCCTTTCCAATTTTTAGTATCTGTTAAGGAAAAATACGTGTAGGTATAATCCGATTCGTTGCAGTAAGGCCTACGCACATATTCCGCGACCCATTTGGGAAAGAAAGGAGGTATCCACACCAAGCGATATCCTTTAGATGAACATGGAACAATCATTTGCTGAAAACATTTGACCATAAAAAAGAAAACTTTTGCATGCTTGAAACAGCGTTCGTGATTGTACATATGAGATAGTTATAATCAACCTACAGAGTCGCAGTCGGTTAACTCGAACCCGCTCAGCCACCGAGAAACAGAACGGCAAAGCACACCAGCGCAACACTTCATAATCTTATCGACAACACTGTAAATGGCAGTAGATGTCCTGCTAATGATGCGGCCAAAGTCGCCTTTCAGAACATTACTCACAAATAGTACTCACAAGTTCTCCCTCACAGGACTGAAAACCATATATATGAATTCTATAAGCCGTGTTCCCGATTCATGACGAAGGCTATGCAACCGTTGCAAAATGGTCAAACGATCGCGCCAAACTTCCACAACCGGTAAGATGCGAAGCAGTGACAGTGGACGACTCTAAAAAGCTACAAACAATTAAACGCGCTGCGCAGTGAAGGGAATCTGGCTTCGGAAAGCTGAATGGCCGAAAAATAATACGAAGAACTTACATGGACGGGAATGTCACCCACATCGTGTACGTATTCCTCGAGAATGCTTTGCGACTCCAACAAAAAAGCCTAAAAAACTGACATTCCTCACGATCCGAATCAATCAATACAAATACACAGCCCCTACTTAGCTACAAAATAGCAATTTTCATCCACAAAATGAAGATCACTACCTTTAAAAATGGAATTCTAAATGCCTAAGCAGCACTTCAGCATAACGTCTATTAACTTTAAGCAAAAGCAACACTTGATTATCTAATGGGCGATGATACACTATCCTATTCTTAATGACAGTCCAGCAATTTCTAGAACTCAATTAGTGCTTATAAATCAATAAAAAACGACAACTGGATGATCATCCTCCCGTAAAGGCGTAAGGACTGCCAACAGCCTTGCGGCATCGAAGCGCGATCTATTGGTACCCAGGTGAACTGGGTACTGGGGTGGGGGGGGGGGGGGGGAACCGCGGCATGAAAAGCCGCCAAATTGGCGAAGGGCGGAGTCGAGTTCTTATCCCAACGCACATAGGATGTAGGAATTTTATTGTGTCTCCAATAGTTCGCAAGGTAGCCATTAGACTCAGGCATGTCTAGAGAGTATAGTTGCGCCTTTGCGAAATTTTATCGAACGAATGAATGAACGAAAAAATCCGAAGTCAAAAATTTCCGATCGAATGATCAAGCGAATTTATTCGATGTTGAAAACTTTCGAACGGATGAACAATCAAGGTTACTCGATGTAGAAAATTTTCGAGTGATCGAATAGTCGAACAATTTGTTCGAATGGACGAATAGCGAATAACCGTATTTCGCTGTGCAATAAAACGTGCCTATAGTAATCAGATCGACTAGTGTTTCATTTCTGCGAACTGTTAAGGGAGTAAAATATGATGTTGCTATATCTTTTGATCTTTTGAAATGCGCCACGCAGTTCTGCACGATACCGTGGAAAATTAAAGTTCTGGCCTTTTCAAGAACCATATGAAGATCCTATCCATAACAGCCTTCTCTTTTCGCTGTTCCTTTCAAACCCTAGTTCGACCTTACAAGATAGCACAGGCAAGTAAGGCTTGCCTGTTACGGGGGGGGGGGGGGGGGAGGAGGGGTCGATCAGTACTTCCATTGTCAAGAGCACCTCTCATACAGTGTCTGATGTGCATTTTCTACTTCGCCTACAGGTTGCGAAAGCGAAGTCAGTAATATACACAACAAAAAGGTAAAATTGCGTTTTTCAACGAATTGAACGCCTAGCTTAACATGATACCACCAATATTTAATACTCCTTCATGAAAAATACAGATCTTCTGAATAATCCTCACGTCTAATTGGGTTTAAACAAAACAATTCCTTTCATGCGAAAGCTAACATCTAATAATATCTGATATCCTTAAGTAGTCTTTAGTGTTCCTTCATAAGGGTATTCGCAATCTTTGAATGAAGGCCACAACTACAAAAATGTCTGCCTTTGAAAAATTCACAATCTCTTATATGCCGAACTGACTACCAACGTAGTACTTCGTCCCCTAGGCAACTCCCACCCTGAGCGGTTAAGTCTGACCAGGATACTATCTCAACGGTAGGTCGGAACGGCGCAAGAGTTGTATATGGGCAGGACCGCCTCTTCCTGGGAAGTAACAAACTGCAGGTGTCTCGACCCCAATACAACTCTGCGCAGAGTTAGGGGCGACGGAAGTCGCGGGTTGGCGCCCTGTTGATTCACGCGCTCCACGGCTGACGGGCGCGCGCGGGATGAGGGCTCGTATCGCGGCCCACCGCAGTGCACAGGTGGCGTAGTAGGGAAGCGCTCGGGCTCGTGAGCGAGGGTCGGGGGTTTGGATCCGGCAGACTGCGTTTGTTTTACACTTTTGAAGAATCCATGTTTATCATATAGTAATCCACCTAGGGGTACTATAGTGTGTTATAGAGCATGTTTACATATAACATATGCTTCAAACTACAGATTAGCTAAAACATTCACTTCTGTGTAGCACTTGTTTGAAGCCTATTTTGTGTGACCGTAGTTATGTAACGATAGATATTTTGTGGCACTAGTTAAAGTTCTGACTCCACCGACAAGACTTCGGTCAAAAAAAAAAAAAAAAATTCCGCTGAAGCTTTGTCTAGGAGGTTATTTGGGGTGCTGATCACGAATCTGACATCCGTTTTTCACGATTCGGTCGGAGACCACCCATACCGGTAACAAGGGTGGTCCAGGCAGGGTCACTGATTTCGCTGAAACTTCGTCTAGGGGGGTTATTTGGGGTGCTGATCACGAATCTGACATCCGTTTTTCACGATTCGGTCGGAGACCACCCATACCGTTAACAAGGGTGGTCCAGGCAGGGTCACCGATTTCGCTGAAACTTCGACTAGGGGGGGGGGGGGGGTTATTTGGGGTGCTGATCACGAATCTGACATCCGTTTTTCACGATTCTGTCCTGCCGTCACCGGCAGAAACTTTAAGAATGTAATCTTAGTGCCTTCCTGTATCTATATTATCCAGCCGGATCGTGAAGAACAGATATCAAATTCGTGATCAGCACCCAAATAACCCCCTAGACAAAGTTTCAGGGAAATCGGTGTCCTGGTTTATGAGCGTATGACGGCGCTCTGATGCACTAGGAGTATTATGGCTCCTCTGTGCTTACCTCTGTGAGTATGATGGCTACACAAGAGGTTTATTACAGGACCGTAGTGGTCAGTGGTAGAATATGTTGATGTATATGAGCCCAATCGTACAGACACGGGCATGGCCTCTTCCTATCAGGCGAGGTCACGCCAACATAATCACTTATGGCAAACTTCTCGTCATGGAGTGGCAGATAAGCACCCATGGAGAAGGATGAAGAGGGTGAGCCGACAGTTCTGGCGGAATGCCAGAACACTCCGGGGCAACAAAAGGAAAGAAAATGAGAGGAGCAGTGCACATATAGTAAAAGGCAGACAGCGATATACAGTGAGAAATTGTGCGCATACGCGTACAACTAATACTGTACTGACAGAAGCGCTTTTTTGGCTTCCATTCCACTCCATGTTGACGAGGGATTCTGTTTTCCTTTGAAGTAGGAAAAGCTTTTCCACACGCATCTTGTGGTCTGTCGTTTTGTTCTCTCATTCCACTGAAGGTACAGGTTGACAGTGCGACTTTTCCAGCATTCTTCGATAACCACAAGGCAAAGGTTGGGCTGCTATTTGCTGGTAGGCATGACCCAAATGGCCGTCGTGCATCCGCAGTGGGACTCACTTTCATCAACTGCTTGTTTCTTTTATGGCATAGACCTTGAGGAAGTTGGCTGTTTCGGTCAGGATTGCCTAGGAGAAACTCTGGTGAGCATGTATTAAACAGCGGAAGCGTTACCGCTGAAACGCTTACCGAACATGAACTCTTGGTTAGCGGTATAGCGTTGCTGCTTTCTTCGTGGAAGGAACTATAATCTCCTTCGCTATGTTCGGATACAGCAGAGTGTACTATTAGCCATGTTCGCTTCAGCAGCACCTTTTGCAACTCACTTTCAGCGTCCGCTATGTGTGATACTATCTTTAAAGCGAATGATGTGGCGTCTATAATCAAACCCCAGCATTGGGTTTCTCTGTCTAGCGCTTCTATTTCTCGCATAATTTCATTTCGCTCTGATTTTGACTTGATGGCAGTGAAGAATCGTTCCATCTTATCAATTTTGCCTTGTAAAGCCATCGTTGCTGATTTTATATGACTTAAGCAACAGCTAAGAAGCACTAAATTAGCCGTGCACTCTTCTAGACGTTTGTCGTCATCATCACGGTATACTATTCTTTGTGCATACGCTTGATATTTGTCAAAAACCTCTTTAATGGTTTCTGCGCCAGCCATTATCGCTTTCTTGTGGAAGAAAATCGACATTTCCTCGGCTATTCTATTTTGTTTGAACAAAATCAGATAAATTAGGGCTGTAAGAGACCCAAGGTTTCGTTAACCGAACCTCTTGTGCCGTTGCGGTAGAGCAAAGCACGATATTTAGGTCTGAATTAGCTCCAAGGACTGGCTAGGCCAACCTCTTGCGCAGCTGCTGTTGGGCAGGGCACGGAATTTAGGGCTTATTAGCACCAAGGTATGGAAAAATCCCAACCTCTTCTCGCACAAGTGCAAGGTGTGAAGCAAACTAGTTGCTTCGAAAAGAACAAGTTAGACTAGGCTAACTTCTTGGCTAGATTTAGCCGATGCACCAGAAATGTCCCGGTTTATGAGCGTATGACGGCGCTCTGATGCACTAGGAGTATTATGGCTCCTTTGTGCTTACCTCTGTGAGTATGATGGCTACACAAGAGGGTTTATTGGGACCGTAGTGGTCAGTGGCAGAATATGTCGATGTAATCCTAGTCGACACAGACACAAGCGTGGCCTCTTTCTATCATGCGAGGTCACGCCAAACAACACTTGTGGCAAACTTCTCGTCATGGAGTGGCAGATAAGCACCCATGGAGAAGGATGAAGAGGGTGAGCCGACAGTTCTGGCGGAATGCCAGAACAATCGGTGACCCTTCCTAGACCACCCTTGTTAACGGTATGCGTGGTATGTTATATGTAAACATGCTCTATAACACTATAGTACCCCTAGGTGAATTATCTATATGATAAACATACTAACATTATATGAACATGACTACCACACTGGCGTATGGCGCTTGCAAATGCGCGTTTGCTACGTCAGTCAGGACTACAAAACGTCTATATAAGAAGGAGTTTGACAGCAGAGGAGAGGCAGCGGGACTACGAATTACGCCAAACGGCGCGCGACCGAAATAGGAGCCTTGGTTATAGAGAATGGGTTGTATACAGGGATAAACTTGTTCGCGTTTCGGAAATTCATGCTATTCATTCGGAAAACTCTCAATCCCGCACGGCTGCTCCCCTACAATAAAATGTAGCTTGCTTAATGCTCGTAGCTTATGCAACAAAATAGACCATTTACATTCGCTTCTATGTATTAATGACCTCGATTTAATATTTATAACCGAGACGTGGCTCACTGATAAAATTCAGGACTCAGAAATCGTTTGCGGCCTTCCATACTCCATTTATAGAACTGATCGTAACCATGGTAAAGGAGGGGGTGTTTGTTGCCTCGTTAAAACTGATCTATATGCTGACTTCGTAGAACATGCACCTCCCAAAGCAGCAGAAGTGCTATGCGTTGATCTGTTTCTTCCGTTGACATACACTCGTATACGTCTCATCACTGTTTATAGGCCCCCGAATTCCACCCAAATAGACGATAGTTCGCTTCTTGAGCTGCTTCGTGACTTGTCTTGCGTTCATGCTAGCACTATTTTGGTTGGTGATTTTAATCTTGATGTTGACTGGGTCACTACTACACCTCTAAATTCAAGTGCTAGGGCCTTTCTTGACTTTTTTTCGGAATTCAGATTTCACACAGTTTGTAAAAAATCCCACACACAGCAAAAAAATTCTTGACGTCGTTTTCGCATCCACCCACAACATTCGCAATGTAACTTTACTTCCACCACTAGCGACATCTGATCATGCTATCGTAAAATTCGAAATCACCTCGACCATTAGTCGAATGAAAAGTTTTCCCGTGCCGGATTTTTCAAGAATATATTTTTCTGCGCTGAATCAATATCTGTTCAGTATTAATTGGCTCAATCTATTTGACCAATACTCTTCTGTGAATGATGTTTATCATCGTTTCTGCTTAACCCTTTATAATGCACTTGCGCTGTTTGTTCCTTTCAAAATTCCAAAATGTTCGCGCATCACCTATCCACTTCATATCACAAATTTACTGCATCAAAAAACAAGACTTTATCAACAATTACCTAATCCACTTTCCAACCAACTTTATAGAAAAGTTTGCACCGACCTGCACTATCATCTTAAAAAATTTCTTGCTAATTATGAGAATCGCATATCAAAAAAAGCACCTCTTAATCATTTTTACCAGTATCTGCGGAACAAAGTGAGACCTGCTGCATCGTTATCTACTTTAATTGATCATAAGGGTAATCGCTATATTGATGACAACGAGAAAGCAGAAGCACTTGCGCAGTATTTTGCTAGTGTCTTCAATACAGACTGTCCTTCCAGTGAATCTCAATTGGGTGTAAACAGTTATACTCGAGAATTTCTCAGTGATCTGTACTTTTATCCTGATGAGGTGTCTGCCGTACTAAAAAGACTTCAGCCATCAATAAGTGAACCCTACGATGGTCTTCCGCAAATATTGTACCGCAAATGCTACCTTTCTCTATGCAAACCGCTAGCACATCTGTTTAATCTTTCCCTCATCTTAGGACAAGTTCTACAGTTGTGGAAACATGCCATTGTTAGAGCTATTCCAAAATCATCAAAGAGCAATGATCTCAGTAACTTTCGACCTATAAGTCTGACGCCTGCTCCAGTAAAGGTGATGGAAAGATTAATAAGAGACAAACTTGTAGCCTGGTTGAACAGAATCTCCTTTATTCCTCGCGAACAACATGGCTTCTTATCTGGTGCTTCTACCACTACTAATATACTTGATTCCGTTTATGATTGGGGCAAAGCTATTAACAATGGCAAGTCAGTAGAAATCATATACCTCGATTTTTCTAAGGCGTTTGATAAGGTATGCCATGGTAAGTTGATAGAAAAACTTAGCTTTGCTGGCATACGTGGTAAACTGTTAGAGTGGTTTAAATCGTATTTACGTGACAGATTTATGACAGTTAAAGTAAGACACTCTTTTTCTAGAAATTACAGATGCTCTAGCGGAGTACCTAAAGGGGCCGTTTTATCACTTCTTTTTTAATGTACACTCATGATTTACCAAAAACCCTCCTGTCCGATTCTGCTATTAGTGTCAAGGCTTTTGCTGACGACGTAAAAATCTACGCTACATATGACAGCTTAAACAGGTCAGAGGTGCATAAAGCTCTTGTCCATGCAGTTGAAAGATTAAACGTATGGACTAATCAATGGAACCTCCCACTCAACATAAACAAAACTATGGTGATGCATATTGGTAACACTGCTCCTACGGATTTCTACGTCAACGGTGTTGCTATGTCGAGATGTTATATTGTCAAAGACCTGGGAATAACGTTTGATGCTGATCTCAAATTTTCTAAGCATATTGACTCGACAACAAAAAAACCATATAGAGCCATATTCACGATTTTCCGTAATTTCAAATGTTCAGATGTGCCATTACTACTACGACTCTATAAGTCTTATGTATTGCCTCATGTCGAGTACGGCACGCAGGTTTGGCATCCTGTTCTCAAGAGATGTTTTGAAAGTTGAACAAATACAAAAACTCTTTATCCGAATTTTATGGTACCGATTCACTGAATGTTCCGATCCTTCTGCACTGCCAAACTATAAAGAGCGCTTGAAAATGTTTTGCTTGCGTTGCCTAGTATGTAGAAGACTACTCGCTGACGTTACGCTTTGCTATCGCATTCTAAAAAGAGAGGTTAAACTGTCTGCAAGCCAATCTACCACTATATAATTGAGTTAGCTCCCTGCCCTGTAGATGATGGGGCGTATCTCACGCAGGTTGGAAACCTGGCTGAGATACGCCCCGTGGGACAACGCGCAATCTCATGGAACCCCTTGCGACGCCTCCGCGTACCTCGCGCGGGCAACGTCTGCCGTTCAACATGGGGTGTTGTTACAGAAGAGGACGCGTTGCCTCCTCCTGCTTGACACAACGGCATCTGCGCGCGTTTCTGAGTGCCTGGATTCAGAAGACGGATTCTCTTCGCCGCACCACAACCGTCTGGAGTCAGAAGAGGAGACACCGTCGTCCGACGACGAGGGATTGCATTCAGAATTGAGCATGAGATGCTGCAGCAGCAGAGGAAGCGCAGCCTCCTCCTGCTTGACACAACGGCATCTGTGCGCGTTTCTGAATGCCTGAATCCAGAAGACGGATTCCCATCGTCGCACCACAACCGTCTGGAGTCAGAAGATCGAAAAGAAAGGAAGCAGAGGTCAGATCGTCGTCGTACGACGACCGGCCGCATGCAGAACTCAGCATTATCCCATGTTGAACGGAAAACTTTACCCGCGCCAGGTACGCCTCTGCGTACCTCGCGCGGGCAATGTTTGCTGTTCAACAAGGGATATTGTTGCAGCAGAGGAAGCGCAGCCTCCTCCTGCTTGACACAACAGCGTCTGTGCGCGTTTCTGAGTTCCTAAGTCCAGAAGGCGGTTACCCTTCGCCGCACCACAACCGTCTGGAGTCAGAAGAGGAGAAACCGTCGTCCGACGACGAGGGATCGCATTCAGAATTGAACATGAGATGCTGCTGCAGGAGAGGAAGCGCAGCCTCCTCCTGCTTGACACAACGGCGTCTGCGCCCGTTTCTGAGTCCCTAAGTTCAGAAGGCGGGTACCCTTCGTCGCACCACAACCGTCTGGAGTCAAAAATCGAAAAGAAAGGAAGCAGAGCTCACATCGTCGTCGTACGACGATCGGCCGCATGCAGAACTTAGCATTATCCCATGTTGAACGGAAAACTTTACCCGCGCCAGGTACGCCTCTGCGTACCTCGCGCGGGCAATGTTTGCTGTTCAACAAGGGATATTGTTGCAGCAGAGGAAGCGCAGCCTCCTCCTGCTTGACACAACGGCATCTGTGCGCGTTTCTGAGTGCCTGAATCCAGAAGACGGATTCTCTTCGCCGCACCACAACCGTCTGGAGTCAGAATAGGAGACACCGTCGTCCTACGACGAGGGATCGCATTCAGAATTGAACATGAGGTGCTGCTGCAGCAGAGGAAGCGCAGCCTCCTCGTGCTTGACACATCGGCGTCTGCGCGTTTCTGAGCCCCTAAGTCCAGAAGGCGGGTACCCTTCGTCGCACCACAACCGTCTGGAGTCAGAAATCGAAAAGAAAGGAAGCAGAGCTCACATCGTCGTCGTACGACGATCGGCCGCATGCAGAACTTAGCATTATCCCATGTTGAACGGAAAACTTTACCCGCGCCAGGTACGCCTCTGCGTACCTCGCGCGGGCAATGTTTGCTGTTCAACAAGGGATATTGTTGCAGCAGAGGAAGCGCAGCCTCCTCCTGCTTGACACATCGGCGTCTGCGCGTTTCTGAGCCCCTAAGTCCAGAAGGCGGGTACCCTTCGTCGCACCACAACCGTCTGGAGTCAGAAATCGAAAAGAAAAAAAGCAGAGCTCACATCGTCGTCGTACGACGATCGGCCGCATGCAGAACTTAGCATTATCCCATGTTGAACGGAAAACTTTACCCGCGCCAGGTACGCCTCTGCGTAGCTCGCGCGGGCAATGTTTGCTGTTCAACAAGGGATATTGTTGCAGCAGAGGAAGCGCAGCCTCCTCCTGCTTGACACAACGGCGTCTGCGCGCGTTTCTGAGTCCCCGAATCCAGAAGGCGGGTTCCCTTCGTCGCACCACAACCGTCTGGAGTCAGAAGAGGAGACACCGTCGTCCTACGACGAGGAATTTTTCAGAATTGAACATGAGATGCTGCTGCAACAGAGGAAGCGGTCCTCCTCCTGCTCTACACGGCAGCAACTGCGAGCCTTTCTGAGCGCCTGGACCCAGAAAACAGGTCCACTACATCACACAACAACCGTCTGGAGTCAGAAGAGGCCTTACCCGCGCGAGGTACGCCTCTGCGTACCTCGCGCGGGCAATGTTTGCTGCTGTTCAACAAGGGATATTGTTGCAGCAGAGGAAGCGCAGCCTCCTCCTGCTCTACACAGCCTTTCTGAGCGCCTGGGTCCAGAAGATAGGTCATTCGTCGCGCTACAAGATTCTGGAGCCAGAAGAGGTGATACCGACGTCGTGTGACGAGCGGGCGCTCGGAAAACAAGGAAGTGGGCCAGGAGTTGGGACCAGGGAGGGGGGGGGGGGGAGAGGGGAAGACCAGTAAAGGTGGGCCAGCAATTAGATCCAGTAAGAAGAAACGAGTTGGGGGAACTTGGTGTCCGGATTTGGAAGGGCGTCAACGACATCCGGTGACCCAAGCTGTTTAGAATGAGAACGGTTGCGGAGGAGCAACCTGAGGGCAGAAGTACTGCGCAGCACAAACCAATAGCGTTACTGGACGGTATACATTGGATCCGATCGAAGATCTTCGGATAATTGGATGACTCGGATAACGCTATTTTGGCGGACCCCAAGTTTTTCGATGATTCGGATAACGGCGACTTCGCGTACCCGAATTTTTGGATGAATCGGATCGGGTTATCCGAATCGGATATCCGAAAATGATTTTCATTAAATACATTGAATTCAACCAAATGATTCGAATATCGCTATTTTGACGGACCCCGGATTGTTGCACGATTTGGATAATGACAATTTCGGGGACTCCGGTTTTTTGAATTATTCGGATACGGGCAATTTAGCGGACCTTGGATTTTTGAATTACTCGAATCGGATATCCGAAAATGATTCATTCGGATCCAATATATACTGGACGGTCCGGAGAGGGTGCCTATGATGAACGTACGGAAGTGGTGAACGGCATGATGCCAACAAAGTACGCAGCAGATCCTAGATGTTAGCGTATTTCAAGTTTTACAAAAAAATTCCCTAGGCCAGTGATGTTGCAAAGTCGCGCGAAGCGCGCAAGTGCGAGACACGCCGTTAGGCGTGTCGGAGCACTTGTATTGGATATTCGAGCTAGTAGCCCTAAAATGAACAACTTCAATATCCAATATAATAGAATCCATAAAAAACATTTTTCTACTGTTTACAATTCATTTTTCTACAGCTGCGGAAGACGTGTAAACCTTCTACCAGCTGAACTGTTCCAGTCGAGATCAGCGATCATTTTAGGCGCAATTTATTGAGGTTAGATCTTCCGCTCTTACTTAGAATCGAGCATTTTTGTTAGCATTTAGATTCTTACAGACACCACGCTTGCTTCTCTCGCTGCAAGATGAATGAGGCTCCAGAGCACACTATTCGTTCATGGTCATGGCTGCCATTCGACAACAGGAAGAATAAAGCTCCGAATCTCATATGGGCGATGAAAATCATGACAAACCCCTCAATTATGAAGCTCCTGGCTTGGATGTTGTATGGTGATTCTCGTTCTACCACCTCACAAACAATAAGAATCGTAACTCGCAACAAAAAATCTCGTTACTCTCTTCAATGTTCACCTATTTCTTAAGCTTACAATAATAATGTACTTTTTCAGATATGGTATCGGCACCGAAGCATTAACAGTTACAACTTCATCATCCTTATCTCAATATCATTATCATAATCTCTCCTCCAAAGTCTCTGCATTCCATTTTTGCAGTTGAGAGCTTGTTTTGCTGCGACATTACAATTCATTGAATTTCGCATCAGAGATAAACATGGAATCGAGAAACACTCGAATCTGTTAAATGTTATGCTTTTCATCGATTACGTTCTTTTTTTTTCGTGAAACAGCGCACAAACATGTGCAATAAATAAATCAATAAATAAGTCAATAAACATGGATTTTGCAAAAGTGCAAAATAACGCAGTCGGCGGGATCCAAACCCTCGACCCTCGCTCACGAGCCCGAGCGCTTCCCCACTAGCCACCTGTGCACTGCGCCGAGTCGCGATACGAGCCCTCATCCCGCGCGCGCCCGTCAGCTGTGGAGCACGTGAATCAACAGGACGCCAACACGCGACTTCCGTTGCCCCTAACTCTGCGCAGAGTTGTATTGGGGTCGAGATACCTGCAGTTTGTTACTTCCCAGGAAGAGGCGGTCCTGGCCATATACAACTCTTGCGCCGTTCCGACCTACCGTTGAGATAGTATCCTGGTGAGATTTTTATTTGGTTACAGTTATTCGAATATGGCTCCCTTCGATGTTCGAATTCGAACGAATATTCGAAAATCGAGAAATATCGAATGATTATTCGAATAAATTATTCAAATATATTCGTTCGAGCACAGCTATACTATGTAGAGAATTGGGGTGCGTGGGCCAGGAAGATGAGGAAAAGATCTCATGCCCCGTAGGGCGTACCCATATCTTGCACGTCCAGATCGTCCCCGTTGTCTCGCGGCTAAGCCTACCGAAGTAGCGACGACTTTTCCGTAGAAATGTGAGAGTTTCTCACACCGTATACAGGCCGTCGTCATGAGACCGCACGAGCCTTATGGTTGCACCGCACAGCGGGCGAGCTAAGGACGAAGATGCTAATCAACGATTCCGATGTTGCTATTGCTTCTGACCAGAATAGAGATAATCCCACATTGGTGTTTTTAAATACGCCTACAATGAACCAGTTAGCTTACAAGGTGCAGCGTAATTGCTAGATTTTATTTATTCAATACGAACGCGATAAGCGCGGCCGCTAGATACACAGAAACACAATAGAACAGTACAACCGAAGCGCAGCATAAAAAACAAACTTAGGGATAAACCGAAAAGAATATAGCAAGAAATCAAATGAAATGTCAGATCTGCAGCCAAGAATAGCACAACACAGCGCACTCAACGCGCAACCCAGAGTCGAAAAAATATAAAACACCTCAGTCCTAAACATCATAACTCAGCAACGACTTTTGGACTGACCGCTTAAGCTGCCCCAGAGAAAAGGAGGATTGCATGCACTTCGTCACCCTAAGATAAGCGCTTGCTGCCCTGTGAAGGAAGAGGCCTACTTTAAACATGCTCCTAGGGCAGGAGAGGAAAATCTTTTCTTGATCTCCCTTAGTGTGAGAAGCTCGCATTGTAAAGAAACTGGATTCCCTATGATGCGGTTGGTGGAGGGTCCGATTGATTCGCACTTAGGCAGACGCTCTGAGTAATCGCGCCGACCAATGGCGCGCGGCCGGCCGGCAGCCGGATGACTCATACGTCCGCATCCACAGGGAGGGTATGCGAGTCCGGATAAGCTGCCTTGAGGAGAACAGCGTGAAGTAAACGCAGTTATTTTTCCGATGGCAGTGGCGAAAACTGCGCAAAAAGGTCATTATAAACAAATTGCTTCAATTTTTAATATTACACCGCTCTTTATGCCGACCTTCTCGTCCTTAGTTTTGAAGTGCAGACTTGAAAAGTAGTAGCCCTGCTAACCTTCAGTCCATTCTCCACCTATTCGTCACCTCAGTTTTCGTCAAGAAGCGGGTGATAGTGAGAGCTCTCTTGATATATTGGGCAGAAAAGGCGTTCATTCTCGAATGCAGTAGCACAAGCACCTAGGCTACTATTAGCCTTATCTAGTCCACAGTGCATTTGTTTCCTGAGGTGCCAAAACAGATTCTTGCTTTCCTATTGTTTCCTTTCACTTTGGGAAGATCCAATCTCCATGTGTTGCTAACCAGAAAATGAGTCATAAAGTTTTAACTGCGGCTGGTCCCATATGGAAGGCCAAGAAATCAGTAAATTCGTGAGCAAATGTGTAGTTAAAGTTCTTAAAACGAGGGAGCACCACTTGTTGTCCTTGGATTATGAAACGTTTTATTGATCTGCAAGACACTGGTTCCTATAGCACCTTTTGTGTAGCTTTCAGGACTACCTAACTACTGCATGTGTATAAATAGGAGAGCTCCTCGTTCTTCATTATACTGAGCATTTTCTGTTTCCATGACAGATGGATCATGATTCTACTCTACTTCTACTAAATCCTAATAGCTATAGCCTGGAGTCGAGAAAAGAATACAACACGGGTGAAAGGGTACTGTTTAACACAAAGAAAGTGGACATAACTTATATTACACCCTATTAGAAAGGATGTATTGTTTAGCTTAAGTAGCGTTATGGTCCAAATAGAACAGACTTTTATCTCCTTAGTGGCACTGTAGAGACGATATCTGTAGAGGCCATGCGTACTCCTCTTCGGAACATAAAACAGCTAAGAGAACGCTTTTTCACCACGGTTTCTGCTGTACCTGCTGTACATCGCTAGAAGACAGACAGTATGAGTCATCGGACGCGCCATTGGTCGGGGCGATGACTCAGAGCGTCCGCCTAAGTGCGAATCAATCAGACCGTTGGTGGAGTAACTTATAGACCATGCAAATGTCAAAGATTTTTCTACGAGATGCCAGGGAATGGAGACCTAGGTATTTATTCCTTATCGAGGCTCTAGGTACCCTAGAGTACAAAAAGCCTCCAATAGGCCCCGTTTATACTTCGTCGCGGCGCGACGCGATGGCCACGCAATGAGGCCAAATTGATCGATCGCGCCGCACAATCAATACGGCCACTATACGTGGCGTCGCGTCGCCCCGCGACGAAGTATAAACGGGGCCATACGAATAAGCACCTTGCGAGTAAAATTAATCTGTACCTTTTCCAGCGCGTTAATCAAGTTTTTCCTACTGGGGAAAAAGACCGTAGTGGAGGACTCCACTAACGGACGCACATACGACTTGTAAGCCCTTACCAAAACAGCCTTATTCCTGGTAGTCAAACCTTTGAAAATCTGATAGGTTCTATGCTGGGCACGCCTGCAACAAATGGACACGTGCTCAGAGAAATCCAGTTTAGCGTCATAGGGGAAACCAAGATCTTTAACGCTACTCACCGCTTGGATAGGGAAATTGTCAATACGATACTCACGATCCTGAGAGACTGAGGAACGGCCCTGAACACAGTTTTACTCGGGGACAGCGGAAGCTGCCACCTCTTACTCCACTGGACTAGCAGATCTACCGCCTCCTGAAGCCTTCCAACATCCTGCGAATCTACAATTACCTTATACAACTTGATGTCGTCGGCGTACATCTTGACCTTGACCCCAGTGGGTTCTATGATTGTAGGAAAATCAGCAGTGTAAAGATTGAATAAGATTGGTGATAAGACACCACCTTGAGGCACGCCGCTGGAGACGGCTTTGACCCCAGAAAGGGACTGCCCCAAACGCACTTGGAACGTTCTGCTGCTTAAAAACTCTCCAATCCACTTCACTATAATGGGATGAAATTTAAGCATAGACAGCTTAGACAAAAGTTTCCTGTGCGATACACGATCAAAGGCCTTAGCGAAATCGAATTAGATGACATCACAACTCAAATTATTGTCCAAAGCCTCACCCCAGTCATTGATACATTCTAGAAGGTTCGCTTCAATTGATCGACCTACAATAAATCCATGCTGTCCAGGAGGTAGAATCCCACGCTTGCAAGCAAACTCCAGTATGTATTCCTTAAGAACCTTCTCAAAGAGCCTACAAAAGTTTGAGGTTATACTAATTGGTCTATAGTTTTCTGCTCTAGAAGGATCACCTTTTTTAAAACTGGAGTGACATAAGAGGGCTTCCAGCGCGCTGGGACCTGATAATGCATAAGAGACTGATTGAAAATATAAGCCAAAGGAACACAAATGACATCAGCAATCTGCTGAATAAAGCTAAAAGGAACCTCATTAAATCAAGGAACCATGAAGGGAGAAGCGCTCATTATTTGACGTTTATAGGGTATTGGCTCTTTGCATTCACAAACCAGATGGTAAAGTGTTTGTTTCTGTTCTCCCTCGACGAGCTTCAGCAAAGGTGTGTGTAACTGGTTCTGGTTTTTACAAGGTTACAGTGGTCGTGAGTTCCCTTTACACGTAGAAAGGTTGCCTACACCTAAACGTATTCAGCAGCTAATGGTAAGTTATAACAGAAGTCTAAACCCAACATCCTCTTCCCCTGTACACTCGATATTTTGGTAAGACTTCCACTGTAGCACTCTATTAGCTGCTGAATACTCTAATAAGTAGACGTCTTTTTACCTGAAAAGGAAACTCACGGTGGTTACAGCCTTGAGGAGAGCTCCCATATCCTTGCTGAAATAGTAATCGTACAAGGGAGAACATGAGCGTACATTTTATCAGCTGTTTTGTTAATGCGAAGAGTCAGCATCCGATAAACGTCAAATAAGTAAACGCTTCTCTCTTCATCTGTTTTGATCTAATATCCAGCAACTACGCCATGTTGCAAGCTAACTGCTTAATCGTACGCGTATTTATAAACACCAGCACGGGATTACCCCTATTCTGGTCAGAAGCAATAGCAACACTGACATTGTCGAATAACATCGTCGTTCTTAGCTTGCCTACTGTGCAGTGCAGTTGTAATGCACATCCGGTCCCACAACGACCGCCTGTATCTAGTGTGAGAATCTCGTCTATTTCCACGGCAAACTTTCGCTACCTCTGTAGATTTAGGCGTCTTTTATACTTGCGCCGCCGCGCGGCGCGGCGTGATGGTCGGCATGGCTATCGATTTTTCGCGCCGCGACGCGGCGCCGCATCGCTTTTATACTCCGACGCCGCAAAACACCACACTTGACGGAATTTTGGGTTACGGTATTCGGCGAATCGCGCCGCTGAGGGGAAGGGTGCGGCGCGGCGCGATCAGCCGCGGCAGACTCGGTGTGGGGTGGAAGACCTTTTCGACCAAACTTATCCTATTGTGAAGGAGGTGGGGGTTAGGGTGCTGGTCTCGAATCTGACATCGTTTTTCGAAGTTACGGGAGAGTTTGGGCGAAATCGGTGACCATGACCTTGGTACCTTCTGTAACCTATGAAGAGAATAGAGATCTGTAGACATTCACGAAGTTTCATATACCACGCTAAAGATAAGCTTAGTGCACAGTGACCCCAGAATGACCATATGAAAAAGAATTTTGAGTGATTCTTGACGATGGGTACGCTCCAGCAGTTTTACTTTTGGACCCGCACATGTCGCAAAATAAGGAGTGGTTTAGTGCCGTTTGCATTGCAGGGGATTCTACTCAATACCACACTCACCAGTTCCAACCGTAGATTGAGCGAACGACTTCGACTCCAGGCCTAAGAGAGGATCCGTCGCTCCACAGAAATCCCACGACAAGCATTGACAAAACGCATTGCTCTGATCATCCAAAAAATCCTTTCTGTTTTGGTCCCTCAATGACCGTGGACCGTTTCCGGAGCACGGGCCGTAGTGAGCGGATGCTCTTGGCCGCGCGTCGCTGACGCTCCCCTTTCTAACTGCAATCGCGCAGCGGCGCGTCAAATTCGGGGCGCGGCGCGACTGGCCGCGCCGCGGCGGGAGTATAAAAGGCGCCTAAGGCGTCTAGTCGCGAATCAGGGGTTTGGAGAAGTTTAGCCTAGATGTGACATACCGAAACAGTACCGAGCGTACCGAAACGAACACACAAGGATGACGGTACCCCCAAAAGTCTACATGCAAAAACCTTTACGATGTTCCAGCAAACAATAATTTTACCTCTGCCAACAAATCGTCTCCGTGATGGGGTGGGACTCGTGCCACGTCTGCGTGGAGATGGGAAGCACTCAACATGCTCTCGACCAGAGATCTCTGCGTCTAGAATTGCATGACTGTAGGTTAGTCAAAACAGGAAGCAGTTCGAATGTGAAACCTGTGACAACGCGCAGGAATCCATTACTCTTAAATATCCTCGGGAATCTTTCCGGAAGTAGCTGCCTTCTAGACCTTGAAGTGCTCCACAGAGTTCCATACATAACGCACGTTCAGATACGCCTAAAAGAGAAACAAACGGATTGGTAGAAACGAACCGCAAAAGAATAGTAAAAGGAATCGGAAAACAGTATGAAACTAAACAGCTTCGGCAAAAGGAAACCAGTATAGGATTGCGGTAGAAAATGGCTAGAGAAACAGCCTCGTAGTGGAGAGCAGTACAGAAGCAATCTCATAACCAGCAACACTTCAAAACGGACAGCTCCGGCAGCCAATACCTACCCAGATCTTAACCATAGGTCAATGCACTTACTTCAACTACCCTGAGGAATCTGTCGAGAGTTGCGAGTCCTCTCGCAACAATAATAAGTAACATTTTGAGTCTCACACTGTTACTTCAGGTAGTAGCCACACCATACGCTGGCATTTAAAGTTCTCACTTGGTGCAGTTCCCATCCGCGCAGACAGAGGCCGTCTGTATGGCGTTGAATCCATGCGTTTTACACTACTCGAGCCATTACATGAAGCAACATCCGAGCGCTGATATGAAGTTGGCGTTATACTGAAAGAATAGCGCAATCTCAAAGAAGACTTGAAGGAAAGAACACGGATCCGTGTTGAATCCGCTACCCATAACAACGAAATGGTTAAATAGTTATGACAACCTTATGTGGTGAGTGCTACATATTAGGTTGTTGCGAAAGTTCCCGCCCTTGTTTGAATGTCTTTTTCTCACTAAAGCTACCTTATAGCAACCTATCCTTTGTTCACATACAGAGAACAGGTATGTATGTTTACTATTACTGCTAGCTACTCACTCTCGCGTAGCTTCTAGAAAAATTGAGCTTTCAAAGGAGTACATCTGAGGTCTCTTATTGTATGACTTCAAATTTGGTGAGTCAGCAACAGTTTTCTGTCGTCACATCAATGGTGCATTTGGGGAGGGCACAATGTTCGATAGCACTGCACGAGAATGGTCTGCACGCTTCCGCAAAGGTGAGCTTAACCTTCAAGATTCGTTCAGGTCAGGACGTGAATCCGATGTCGACAACGACCGATTGCGACAGCTGGTGGAATCGGACCCACGGCGGACTAATCAAGAACTTGCGCAGGACTTGGATGTGCTCTATGCCACCATCGCCACGCAGCTACATCAACTGGGTAAGGTGCACAAGTTGGCACAGAGGGTTCTACATGACCTCACCGAACGCGACCGCCAGCGACCTGCTGGGTGGCCACTCAATAGCTCTCGTACAAGCGCACAGATAGTGGCTGAAGTCCATCATCACAGGAGATGACTTGTACGTCAACATCAAGAGGAGCAGACACTGGGTTGACAAAGGTGAGCAGCCTGAGCAACAGGCAAAGGAGGGTCCTCACCCGTCGAAGATCATGCTTTCTGTTTGGTGGGATTACAAAGGCTTCATCTACTACGAGCTGCTGGCCCGTAATGAAACTCTAACAGCGGACTTGTACTGTCAGCAGCTGCATAGACTGCCCGCCAAGATCGCAGAAAAGCGTCCGAATCATGGCACAATCCGACTCTTGCACGACAATGCTCGACCACACATTGCAAGAATGACCCGCCAAAAGCTTCTCGACCTTGGAAGGGAAGAGTTGCCTCACCCACCGTACAGCCCAGATTTTGCACCAACAGACTACCACCTTTTCCTTTCTCCCTCCAATGCCATGCAAGGAAAAGCGTTCGGTGGAGAGGACGAGATGGAACGCTAGGTAACTGGCTTTTTTCGAATCAAAGCTATGTAAAGAGGGTAAGCTAAAGAAAAGTTCTACGCTGAAGGGGTGGGGAGAATGCCTGAAAGAGGAGAAGAGTGATAGAACATGATGGCGGTTACTTCGTTTCTTGGCGAGTTCCGCTTTTATCGTAAAATTAAAAAAAATGTGGTGTCTCTAAAATGGCGAGAACTTCTGCAACAACCTAATACGTCTGTACAGACAAGTGATTTGGAGAAACCCAAAACAGCACGATGCTGCAGTCCCCGTGTGGAAAATTTAATCATGAAGTCTCATTTTTTCTAGACCTGAACAGTTGATTCCTTGCAAAGGTGGGAGTTGAGCGAGCTTGACTGAGGGTGTGGGCGCGAGGCGTATCCAGGTGTAGCTCGTTGCTAGAACCAAACCCCTCAGCACGATCTAGAAATGTCGGAGCTGACCGGACGACAACACGATGCGAAAGAAGGCGACCATCTTTGCTCAAAACACTGAAACCTATTCTCGACAGCTTTCCTCTGCTTGCAGAACGTCGGTTAAAATGAGGAGACCTCGGTCCGTCGTCCCTCGTCTCGGCTCGTTCTCGGCTCAACTTTGCGTAGCACACGTGCTGCTGAAAAGAAACAGCAATCGCACATTCGTACTGAACGTAAGATACTCTACGCACCACTCTGCATTTGACAAGAACTTCCACAAAAGCGTCGACGTTCTGGATCGATGTCGATGTGCGTAAAGAATCAATGGTGCGGGTGAACACCGTAGCGAAGCGAGCATCTCTAGATTTCACTAAACGAGGAATCAATTATGCCAATGGAGAGAAGGGAGAACTTTTTCCATGAAAGGTGTATAAAGGCGTTAACGCAATCATAACAATATATGATAAAAACAAAAGCTATTCCGCTTATGATACTTCATGGAGGATAATTGTAAGTAAATTACAATTCGCTTGTAAACAGCGAAAATCTCCCTAAATGTTCTACTCCAAGAAATATTAAAGACAGATGCAGTGAAAAAAGCTGCAAGGTGCAATCCCAATGGGAGGGGGGTTCAGTCCATTTCAACTTCTAAAGAAATTCAACATGCACCACAACATACAAATTTATATAAAATAAATATATATAAATATGCTTACATTATCAGTTGCTGTCCTTCCAATACCAAAATCAGTTTTCTAAATTGCTTTCCTAGTCTGGGGGAGGGAATAATGAAAATACAGTAAATTGAACAGAAACCTGGAACACTTACAATATTATAAAACCACGAAAACTCGTTAAAGCAACGTTATTACCTTAATCAATTAGTGGATATCGGTCTGCGATTTCTTTCCCAAGCAAATACAGTTTTGGACCACAACCGAGCTGTCGTGCATAGTCCCCCCCCCCCCCCCCGGCACCGTGCATAGTCCCATAATGCAATCTTTATAATGTTTCAGCGTAACGCTAGGACATTTCCAATGGAGGGGATCAGGTAAGTTAAGGCATTTATATGTTGTATTGCATGTTGTATGTATTGATCCGTAGCTATCATTAACAATTCATAATGGGCTGGCCTCCTCCGATTGGGATTGCACCGGCTGCACTTCTCCTTAAGGGATAAAACTGTGCTTTACGCTGAGGCACTGAATGAGTTAATTATGCATAAGGCATGCTCACTATGTTTCGCCTGGAAGTTGCTTTTGTTCAAACAGTGCGTAGAGCGCAATCCTGCCCGGTCAGCAGGAAGTGCGGGTTCGAGTCGCGCCTGGTGCTAGAGTTTTGATTACAACAAAATATCGTGATGAGAGCTTTCCCACGTTGTTTCTACCACGGGGAGAGGTATGTTCCACCCACCACTTAAACTCCGACCTCAAAATAACGTATGCACTGCCTCAATGGGCATGAAGTTCTTAAATTCTACTTAAGTGACCATCTGCATCCTCGTTTTAAGAGCAGAGAAGGGGTTTTCATCCTGCGTTTTACACGCTGAAATTTTCATTTCATTTCATTTCATTGAGAGATGTGTTATAAGCACATGTAAAGCGATCAGCGTGAGCACGCTCACCATCGCACCGAGAAAGAGTATCAATAAAATCAACTAGACAACGAACAGAACAAAGGAATGAATCATCAAACAGCGAAAAATAGTAAACTTAGAAAAGTAAGAAACACAGCTCTGCGAAAAGCGGTAAGAGAGGATGAACAAAAACCGCTACGGAAAGCAGAGGGAGAATAAGATTTAGTACCTGAGAGTTACTGGGAAAATTAGAGGTATTTTTCTAAAATCCTTTTAGAAGCCGCAATGCTTGCAAGTATAGCAAAGCGCTTACTTAACTTGACGTATTCCGCGCCGGCTCTACAGACAAAGTAATTGGAGCGGACTGAACTCCGGGCTCGAGGAACCCGCAGCTTTACAGCAGCACCCCTCGTACGGGATCACACGTCACGAAAAATCTACCTCCACTTAGATGGACAAGACCGTGCAGCGCTTTGTTATTATTATTATTTTATTATTTATTACACGATTACATTCGTGTGGTATAATATGAAGAAAAAAAAAACAGCAAAAGAACACAGTCAAACAATTACAAACCGCAGAATATGCTACTAACTACTGAATAGATAGAAACTAGCAACTAACTTCGGGTAACGTCTATGGCAACTATTTGTTATGGACTCATATGGACATGCAGGAATTTTTTGAAAGCGTTGTAGCTTGACGGAACGGCATGCTTTTTGCGAATCTTCTCAAATGACAAAAGCGCCCTATTGACAAAGAAGAAACGCCTACAGTTGCGTTTAACCCTACCAACGTCATACTTCGTGGCACCTCCTCTAGTGGTAGACTCCCTTAACGACACCATATCTGAGATTTTAATACTACAATCATGATTTACGATTCTGTGGAAGAATAACAGATCATTTCGCTTCCTTCTAAAGGCGAGAGTTGTTAATCCAAAGTTGTGATTTCTATCTTTACTTGAGGGGATTTGATCATAATGAAAGCCTAGTGTGCGTATCATTAGCTTCCTCGTGAAACTATTCTGGACCCTTTCTAAGACTTGTACAGTTTTCTTCGTGTGTGGGTTGAAGACAGGAGTACCATATTCCAAAATAGGCCTTACAAAAACCTTATATGCTTGAAGGAGCAGTCCACAATCCTTAGAAGATAGCGCTCTGAACAGGTTGAACATTGCCCTCGTAGCTTTATTGGCGATCATCACACAGTGTTTGTCAAAATTTAGATTGCTATTGACTAGAAATCCTAGGTCTTTTACCTCATCGGTACTAATTAGAGGAGTATTACCAATGGTGTACTGATGCCGGCGACGACCTTTGGTACCGATGTGAAGCACTCTGGACTTCTCTTCAGAGCGGCAAGTCCCATATCGAGGACCATTCCTGAACCCTATCGATGGCCTCCTGTAGTTGTACTACATCCATATCACTCGCTACTGGCCGATAAATCTTAAGATCATCTGCAAATGCACAAAATTCCATCCCGCCTGCTTCCAAGAGTTTTAGCAAATCGTGCATGTAAATGTTGAATAGCACAGGAGAAAGAACTCCTCCCTGGGGAACACCACTGTTCACAGGTCTAGGTCGAGAAAAGGAGGAGTTCACACGAACGATGAAATTCCTATCAGCCAAGAACGTCTTTATCCATAAAATAATGCGAGGATGTATACCAACTGCCTTCATCTTGTGCAACAGTTTGCTATGTGACACACGATCAAAGGCCTTATAGAAATCAAAATAAACCACGTCCACATTCTTTCCGGAGTCCAAATACTTTGTCCAATGATTGAGCGTCTCGATCATAGCTGTAACGGTCGACTTTCCCTTTTGAAAGCCATGTTGATTTGGCGAAATCACTACATGCCTCTGGAGGTGATCAACAATAGCCCTTTTCAATATTTTTTCGAAGAGTCTTGCAAATAAGGATGTTATACTGACTGGTCTAAAATTTCCAGGAACGTCAAACGGCGGTTTTTTAGGTATGGGAGTCACAATGGATTGAACCCATCTGCCAGGCACCTCAGCTCTCATAAAACTAAGATTAAATATGTGTTCCAAAGGACCACATATGATTGGAGCTATCCTCTTGATGAAATGCAATGGAATGGAATCTGGTGTTAGGCTTTCCGAATGTGGCCATTCGTTGAGCAGTTTTAGAATATCATGTTTATGGAACCAGACAGAGTCCTCCATTTGAGGAAACTTCGGTAAGACAGGGGGAAACCTATTTTCCTCATCGGAACACTTAAAATACTCAGAAAATGTGGACGCCAACAGCTCAGCTTTGTCCTCATCACTATGTAGAACTTGGCCATCCGATGAGCGTAGAGCTGAGATTAATGGTTTCTCTCGCAAGCGGGACCTTAAGAGCTTATAAAGTGCCCGTTTATCTCGTGCTTTTATGCTTCGTTTTTCAACAGAAACATGAAATTTCTTTAACTTGGCCTCGAATGCATTACTCACTTTCTTAGAACGAGCCCGATCCTCGGGAGTGTTTGATTGCCTAGCTTTCAACCAATACTCCTCCTTTTTCTTCAAAAGCCTAGCAAGGTAGGGGGAAGTCCGTAATGCGCTGTGGTCTTTTTAACCGGAACAAAAAGTTCAATGCAATGATGCAAGATGTTAATGAAGAGCTCATATTTTCCATCAATTGAGAGAGCCTAACCAATCAATGCCCTGCAGATATTTAATAACATTGTCATAATTTGCTTTAGAAAAATCTCTCTTCAGTGACGAACAATAAGGACGAGAATGAGCATTGATGAGGAATCGTAGCATTGAATGATCGCTGGATCCTAAGGGCGCACATACGCATAGTCTAGAGACCAGAGACCTGTCATTGGACAGAACGAGATCTAAAATGCTGTTTCCTAGCGTACCTACGTGGACATGCTGTACAAGCAGGTGTGTTACACACATATTAAGAAAGTTTTCTGCACTAGAACTTGTCTGTTTGACACTCGGATTTTGGCTCCATGTGATTTCTGGAAAATTGTAATCGCCTGTTAGGATGCAACGGCTGTTGCAAGCTAACAAGTCACTTACGACCTTGACTAATTGATCAGTCTTAGAATTATTGCAACTGGGAGTTCTATACACTACTATGAAGCGAATCGAATCCATTCCAATCTGCAAGTCACTACATAGAATTTCATAAGCGTCTTCACTAAAAACAAGCAAAGGTGATAGAGATGATAGCGCCACTAGTGCGACTTCACTGCCCCTCTTCACAACGCGATCACACCTGAAGATCACGTATTTCGAGCACCTACCGCCCAGAAGAGGTGCGACGTCTATGCTTTTGTTGAGCCAAGTCTCCGTCAATATAATAATAGGCACGTTTTGTTTGAGAAGAGCCGCAATGGAATTTCTGTTTTTAACTGCTGACGCGTGTAGCGCAGTCGGAGGAGGCGCGACTGTCGCGTGCACCCGATACCAGGTTCCTGGTTCGGATTTCCCGCCCAGGCCAACCAAGCCTTCCATCCCTCCGGGGTCGGTGAATTGGTACCAGACTTGTCTGGGAAGGATAAAGCGCTGACTTGTTCATCGGCTGGCCACCGCAAGTCATTATATGGCCAAATACGCATTCATGTCGCCTCCACGACATCCCGTAGAAGCAGAATGCGCTGGCGCATCCCAGAAGGGATTGAGTAACGCCGTCCTTTATCCTTTATCCTTTATCCTTTAACTGCTGACCGAACGTTTGCTACAACGCAATTCACGGTGGAGTCAACGGTCCTGTGAGACCTTAGACGTTTCCCGACAATAGGGTAGACGTAATCACTTTCTGAGAGGATTCAGGACCAGGTGGACAGCTATCATGAGATGACATCGAGACACAACTATTATTGACACAATCAGACTGAACTTGCTGACTAGGATCCAAATCGCCAGAGTGATGAAGATCGTTGGAGCGAGAAACACGCACAGTCCTGAGGCGATCACGCTCGGACTTAGTGAGTGAAGGCCTGATGAAAATTCCTTTCTCTGAGAAGAATCTGAGATGCGGAGCTCTTTTTAGAGTTAAGGAAGCAAAGAATGAGGCAGGAAAAACAACTTTCAAAAGTCGGGCTTTGCCATTCATGCGCCGCCCCATGCGATAGATAGCCGTGGGTCGGCAATCGATAGCAAGGAAATCTAGAATGACTCTGATACAATTGGCATCGTAAGCAACTCTAGCTGATGAAACTGGGGATGACGACTCTTTAACACCTATAACAACAATCGAACGTCTCCGCTCTACGTCCTCGAGATGATCCTGAGCAGACAAATAACCATCCTGAGGAATAACTCGCGAGGAATTTTTTTTAGATAGAGCATGGTTTAAGACATCGATCTGAGACCTCAAACTAACGACCTCTGATTCAAGTTCGACGTTCCTCGCAACCACCTTCTCATTCTCTTCGGCTAGCTCCTTATTCCTGGCAATAACAGCAGAGAGCTGCTCCTTCATTTCCTTCACGCAGCTGACCACGGCCCTCAGATGCGGAGCTATTGACCTATCATTGATGACCAGGTCAATAGCCCTACTTAGATCGTCGTCGGCACTGGGAGAGGAAAAATCGATTTTGTGCTTTTTTCCTCTCCGGACCTGAACTTGTTTAGAAGATACCGGTGAAGCCATAGTGACAGTCAAAATATGCGGTAGCAATACACCTTATATGGTGGCTTACGATTCAGATTTCGCTCCTAGCCACAAGGAGACAAGTTTGACCAGATGCGTCGATTTAGGCCGGAGAGTCGTTGAGGCACTAGTGAGACGTCCGTAAGCAGAGAATAACGCCGAAGGCGACGTGAGTACGACAGTCCGATAATAGCAGAATACCAAGGAATCGTATGAGCCTCTAGACGGCGGTAGAAGTAGCCTTTGCCCGCAGGAAGCAAGTAGATGAAATACAGTCGACAGAGCGGGGTGGTAGGCAGCCGTCCCGCGGCAGAGCACGCGATCGAATTGAAACGCGAGCTTTGTAAACAATAATAAGATCGAACTTCTTTCGCCGTGTGGATAGAGGTTCCAAACCTAGCTGCAGATTCCGTTCCGCACATCATGGTTCGGAATAGAAGAGTAGTTTATATGCCGTGACTTGAAGAAAAGCTTTCTAGTGAAGCTGTTCTGGATCCGTCCCAAAGCGTTGATATTTTGGTTTTATTTGGACTAAAACAGGAGTGCCGTACTCGAGAATAGGGCGGACGTAAATTTTGTAGGCTTTGAGGGAGATATCTTCGTCTTTAGTAGCCAAGCACCTGAAAAGATTGCATACCCTGCGTGTGGCCTTCGCCGCAACTTCATTACAGTGCTTATCGAAATCTAAGTTTTCAGTGATTCCGAAACCTGCGATAATTGAAGGCCTTCAATAAAATAAGGCACTTTATTATTGTTCTTACCTAAATGAAGCACTTTAGTTTTATCTTTCGCTAACGGAAGGCCCCAAGTGTGGGCCCACTTGGCCACTGCCGTGATTGCTTCCTGCAGTTCACCCACCCCACCGGGGTAAGTGACACTGTTATAAATTTTGAGATCGGAAAAGCCTTGCAAGATACACGAATAGAATTTATGAGTAATGGTATAAATTGCTCCAAGAAGCTAGAATACCTTGCCTTATTTAACTGGTTGAGCAGTTGTTTTTGTATACATGCCCTTCTCAAAAGAAGAATGTTATATAATCGCGCCTGGCTTTACTGAACATTTCATTTTGAAGTAGCATTTCGATCACGTGTGATAACCGTGTGATACGACAATTAGCCTTAACAAGCGTTTAACAAAAAAATCGAATTGCCCACAACCAACTGTCAAGCCACTCATATCGTTTGGGTGCCTTGCATTCCGATCATCTACTTCCCAATAGCAATACTTCACGAAAGCAACAATTACATAAACAGCCTAGCAGACCCCGATCCCAATGGTAGCAGAGACAAAGGCTCTTGCATTCTTACGTTCAGAATAAGCTACAGAGCTTCAAAACAACTAGAGAAGTGAAATTCTATGACCAAAACTACGCTTTTTAGCGACTTTGCACTACACGTCAGTATTCTTTTCTTGCTCGATAAATTGTTATAAAAAGTTTTTTACGGCCGGCGTTTGACCAGGTCGTCTTTGGCAAGACTCATGAACACTAATTCCTCGAGTGGTAACTATAGGGCCCCGAAAGACGTCCGGTAGAAGTCAGTACCTTTACAAACTACGTTATTCTTTGGACCCAGCAGAGCTGAGAACCATCTCAAGCAATAAACAAAGAACAAGTGAAAAATACTGAATGACCAAATGCTATGCTACGCGCGCCGAACGTTGAAAAAGCGAGCACATCACAGACTATGAGATCCCAGAACTCGCACAAGGAACAAAAGGTAGGCTATGCATACTCGCTTCCGTTGTTCATGGATAGAATCCGTTCGCCAATACAGAAATAGCCTTTCTAGCCCCGATTTCACCTTCATGATGTAGCACTGATCATACATATCCAAGTCAATTTCAGAGTGGGCCTCTGCCCTGGATCACGAGTACAGTAGGCTCCATTTTTCCCACCTCGCCATATGTTGCTTAAAGCCTCGTGCATACTTCCGTCGCCCCGATGGAATCGCGGCATCAATTTTGCAGAGCGACGCGAAAGAATTTGAACTTCTCAGTGCTCGTCGCATCGTTCATCGCTCTGCAAGGGAGTGCGATGGCGATCCGTCCAGGACCAACGCTAAACACCGCGCGCGGCGCGAAAAAGTATGCCATGCCCGCGATGGGGGCGGGAAGCAATCGCGCATGCCGACCGCCACTGTTGCGGCGACCGCGGCGAAGTTTCCTTTGATATTCGACCGCCTGCGGCGGAATGGCCATGAACTAAGCGCCCCGATGGCATCGCGGCGATGGAAGTATGCCCACGGCCTAACGCGAATGCCACTCCTCTGAAAGAGCAGATCCAGGAAAATGTCAAGGTCGTCTAGCACCGAACGATGTTGAACGGCGCGGTAAGGGATGTTTGGAGCTCTACTGCCTGGAAACGGGGCATAACATAACCTTCCGTGCCTGTTGGGTTAGGCAATGAATCGATGTGGAAACTTTTTCATTACGTCGCGTCGTGCCACGATCGAGCTCTGAACGTCCCCTAAAGGAGCGTAGGACAGCAATGTCCGACATCATCATGAAGCGCTGACGTGAGCTGCCAGTGGCCTGGTAGACGAACATGACAGTAACGACATGACTCTCACAGCACAACGCAACTAACCTGCCAAGCGTGGGTAAAAAGAAAACTAATAAAGTAAGCAAAACTATTTGAAATTAACTTCCTTCATGGAAGGCCGGAGAGAACAATATTAGGATGTTTAACACCAACAGGAGAGCTCTTACGAACGTTTCGCAGTGAACTTCGCCACTTCTCTCCCAACTGCTGTGCGACTCACGCCACTGTACGCAAAGAGACTTCCAGCGGTTTCCGCCTGCAGTGCTAAAACAGAGAACACTCCGCTCCTCAGACTCGGAAACAGAGCCGTTTTCTGAGCGAAACCATGAAATAATAAACGTACTGTCGCTGCGGAGAGAAAAGGCACGCAAAAGATTGTGGACCGCCTCCGACTGCGTGTTGTAGCTGCCGTACGACATCCTGCAACTCAGTTACTTCATCAATGCCCCCAAAACGCGGGCATCACTATTCCCCGCCTCTGCTCCGAGCGCTGTCGCAGTGCAAACGCCGTCGACGCGTCTTGGCGCCCTCGCGGCCACAGCCTTAACAAAACACCTTCACTCCAGACTATTGGGATCAAAGTCACAAGCCAAGCTTGTAATCGAAACGTAATGCTCGGTTAAAGATAAAGGAGGGTGTTAACCACCAATATTCCATCTCTACAGGATATCGCGAGGGCAATTAGAACGCGTACTTGGCCTATAGAAAGAGTTGAGGTGGTTAGCCGAATAACAAGCAAATGTCCAAAGAAAGAAGACCATGACAGCGCCACTACCTACTTGAATTATCACGCTTTGCGGCCGAATACCTATGCACTACGACTGTTCGAAGACGTTCAAGTATGATGCGCCTAAACCGACATTGCCAGTAATGGAAGAGCTAAAGGATGGTACACTAGCAACGATGTGACCGCTCGATTGCCACCAGTGCTGCACAAGACACTTAGTTCGAGCAACACAAAACGTCGAAGACGGCTGCTCTACAGAGAAGCTTCTCTCCCGTACCTCACTTCATCTTCATAGAACTCTCATGTAAGCAGAGATAGGCTTGATGTTCTAGGTACAGAACGAGGGCGATAAGCTTCCAGATGGTTGCTGACGAGTATCTCTTCAAGAGATATATGTCGATAAATGAGTTCAGCTCTAGATGTCACATGCATGATGGTGTCTCCCTCCCCCCGAACCACGTAGCGCCGGGACGAGATAGAAACCGGATTCCTATCCCATCTTTGTCCAGCACCAGCAACTGCTGTCCCATCCCGCTGTTCGCATGAGCTTGCTGCGCCACGCCTGACTGTTGTCGTTACCCACAAGACGAGGCAGACGTAGAGAACCGCAGCGCGAGTCAGCCAACGAGCCGAACTCTTAGCAGTAGAAGCGCGACAGTCATGGCGACCAGAAAACACGTTAAACTGGAGTGATAAGAAGGTCGAAGACCTTAAACTGCCACAAACAATTTGCACACTGAATTATTTATAGAACCAGTACACGGAAAATTGGTGACAGCATAGAAGAAACAGACAGACGGGCATTGTATATAAACGCATGCGGAACAAGACTAACAGACAAACGCTCGTTCCACACACGACAAATGCTAGTTCTTTTTGTGCCCAAATTTCTTCCGTTCGTAGAACAGATCGGTTTTTGCGCTTCCAAGATTGACAATTTTAGGACATCCATCCCTATCCTGCAATATGACATTATAGAGCGCACGAAAAAAGATAGGGTACTAGGCGGGCTGGTGCCCGCTTCATTATGAGACCATGGTCGTGGAACACTCAAGTAACGCGGTTTCTGAGTTCTCCTACACTGACGCGGAGGAGGGCACAGAACTAGGCAAGGGAAGGAACTCCGCGGTGTTGCTGATCCAAACTACCCGTTTTAAGATACCTTGTCGGTGTGCAGCGGGCACGAGCCCGCATAGTACCAGAGATGGATTGAGAGACATGATGCTGATAAATGGCAATGTTCGTGTGCAATACCTTTTCCATGATCGTGCACTCCTTGCAGTAGTAGGCTTCGCTTACTCCGGGTCCTCCACAGATGACGCAGCGACCCTAAGCAGGATATGGAGATATGCAGTAAAGCCAAAGCCGATGCCGTAGTAAGCGATAGCAACTACCTGGTATGAACCGTAGTTGCATTCGTCACAGATTCGGACCAGTGAACAAGGTCTCACATACGAGTCACAGATAACGCAACGTCCGTCACCTGGAAAGCTTACGAATGGGGCGCAACGACTGAAAGGTGCAACGCCAATACCTTATTCCTACATCTAAAATATACAAGAGCACTGCTGCTGCTTACTGTTTATATTAGACGCAGCAGTATATAATTCTCGATGTTTTCGGACAACGAGGATATATCTAGACTTTTGCATGACCGTAAGGTACTATACTCACCTCCAGTTAGAATCATCTAGGATGTGACTGAGCACATCCTAGGTAACCCATTCAAGCCAAACAATCCACCTCAATCAGGCCAGTATACAGGAAAAATAATAAGAAAATCAGCCACCTATCTCAGTTTCCGGGAACACCTACCATCGGGGCGGGTCCTCCAGCGAAGGCCCAGAGCCTCTTATTTCACGCATTGTTGCGCACGCGAAATCAGACATTTTGGGGGCTTCATGCCCGCAGCGGATCGGTGCCGCGCGACGGTGGTCATGATAGCATACTGTGGCGGGCAAGCCTTGCAAGTAGCTACATACAGCGAGTGTAAATGCAGTCTTCTCTCCTCATTTGATTACAGATTCGTGTCTTATTTGCTTCCGATTTGGGCAGGGGAAGGAACTCCAGGATGTAGGCAATTTTAACACGGGTGCGTCACTCGAGCCACATCCTGGAGTCCCTTCCGCTGCCCAAATCTGAACAGAACAGAGCTATAGCATTGTTTTTCATTTCCTTTACTATCAGTGTGGCTTATCTAATTTTTGTCGTGTTAGTGACACATTAAAGGTGCCCGGAAAGCAGACGATGCGGGTTCGAGTCCCGCCTGGCGCAAGAGTTTTGATCGCAACAAAACATCCTGTAACAACATGCAGCCTCTCTATCAGCCGCTCAGGCTTAAGCAGATGTGTTAAAACATTGTTACATTAAAGGTGATCCGACCCTATTTGCGCTGCCGTTTTCAGTTTTTTTTTTAAATTACGCTTTGTTGTGTGCTTAATATATGATGTGGGAGTGAGAGAGGAAAGGTGTTCTGTACTCTGCTCTCCTCTGCGTCAGCGGAAGATGACACCGATTTGGGCAAGGGAAGAAACTCCGGGGTGTGGGCCGAGTTACACACTCGTGTTAAAATTGTCCACACCTTGGAGTCCCTTCACTTGCCAAAATGTGGAAGCAAATGAAACAGCAGTATTCTGTTCTGCGCCATAATCCGCTGACGCCATAATTTTTAATGCAATCTCTAACCCTCCGGCCAGGGGTTAGGTTATCTGGGTGACCCCTCCCCTAACCAGCATGGCACCGGAACAGTTGAGGCGAAATGGTAAGTGGTTTTGTACTGCGTACGTAGTTGTCCAACTAGGTATGCATATATATATATATATTTTTTTTAATTTTACCACCCCCCCCCCCCCCTATGTTGCGATTGCGCCAACAAAAGGCGCTGTTGTCGCATAGATCCCTCTAGCGCTGAGTAATTACTCGTACTGAGAGCATTTGTCCTCTGCCTGGTATTTGTATTCGTTCTGTCTGTGCTAACACACGCCTCAGAGACTTGGGCCATACGAAAGCAGGATAAACAAGCGTTCGGGGTCACGCAGCATAGATGAGAGAACGGGCTCGGAGTGACGCGATTCACGACAGTAAGAGAAAGCCTCCGTAGTTCCGAGATTCATTGACGTTCGAGGAGCTGAGAAGCTGTCGCATGGGCCAAGTCGTCGAAAATGAGGTGGGCCGGCTACGTAAAGCGCTTCATAGAAACCCGCTGGACGAGAGCCGTCATCGATTGGATTCGGGATGTCAAGAGAACACCAGGACGCCGACCAACGTGTTGGTCTGACTTTGTGAAAGGTCTGAACGAATGATATGACCCCTTACGTCTACCTCGGGCGAAGAGGATCCATTGTAGCACTAAGGCGAGGACGAATGGAGACGTTGCTGGTGCCCGTTCGAACAACTCGATGATCATCGGGGCGACAAGTGACAGGCTTTGTATTTGTTGTTAACGATATATACTTAGATTTCTGATAAATTCTTACAATTTGTCACATACCAAACGATCAGCGGTCTACCCGCCTCCAAACGTCTGGCTCCCCCTTACCGGTCCCTTCTTGCTGGTCCCTTTCCTGGCGCAACACCTCAGTTTCCTTACTTGTCCCCCGACTGACCCCCTCCCTCTCCTCTTACTACTACTGATTCACCCGTCCTGGCTCCCTTCGAGGTCTCCTTACTGGTCCTTCCACGCTCATGACACGACGTCGACGACACGTGTTCTTAAACCGGGACACACACTGCGCTAAGTCGGTGGCACGTCTTCTGAACCTGCACACTTGTGACACGACGTCGGCGACACGTCTTCTAAACACAGACGATTGCAACACGACGATGATACGTCTTTCGGGTACAGACGCTTGTAGCACGACGCCTTAGAAACGCCCCGGACAGATGGATAGTTGCTCTTTTATAGAAGGAAACGGCAAATGTCCACGGCAAATGGCAAATGGCCACCCTTTGTTCCCGCCTCGCTTAACGGCAAACCCTCCGATTGGCTATTGTCATTGTATTTTCAAGCGGTAAGGATGTCAACGATAAGGACAGAGGTCGGCGTTATTCAATCTCTTTGTAGGATGGGCCACGTATTCTACTACGACATATCTTGGAGGCAACTTGACTGGGTGTCTGACCCATACAATGACTTGCGGTGGACAACCGATGAACAAATTAGTGATTTATCCTTCCCAAGAAAGTACAGTACCAACTCGTCCATCTCGGAGGGATGGAAAGGTTGGCTGGCCTGGGAGGGAACCGAACCGGGACCCTCGACTCGTATGTAAGTAAGCAAGAGCCGGTGCCTCGGATTGCGCTATGAGAGGAGCTTTCCTACAGAGCCTACTATCCAAAGGAGCCGCTACCGTAATTTGTCGTTGGGGCGCGCCAACTATCTCACGGCGGCGGTCCTTTAATTAGGCGCGCCGTCTCGACTGTGACATTGTGCCGGCTTTATGTGCTTAACTCAACGAACTACGAATGAGAGTTTTACTTATTGAATACAAAGTTAGGCCAAGACGGCTAGGGGGAGGCTCTCCGTGTGTTAAGTGGTTATCCGCCTTGGTAAGAAGGCACATAAGTGCCCAATCATATCAGAGGTGGCTTAGCTCAGTTCACAGCTGGGGTATAACCAGTAGAACACACCAATGTTGTGTAAAAATTTTGATTTAGTGCAACACAGAACGTCGTATAAGGCACACTGCCTTCCCCCGAGCCGCTTTGCGCCAGAATTTATGGGGAACAAGGTCCTTGTTTTGACTCCTTTCGCTGTGAATGAGTACGATTGTATGCGAGTTTTTTGGATATGATACTACGACTTCAGCGCAGATAGGCTCGGGGAGGGGGTTACCATGTAGGAACGCTTAATACGTTTTGTGATCGAAATTAAAAATTTTAAGCAGCCGTACGGTGAACTGAGTCAGGTCGGTTTCTTACGTAATTGGACATACACGTGCCCTTCTACCAAAGCGAATATTCACTGAGCATATGTCGAGCCTATTTGCGCCATGATTTCCTCAGTAGAGCAAATACGAATGAGTTTCACCGTGTGGGGGATATGGACTTCTGGAGGAGCAGTTTCCTCGGATAGGGAAGTGCGGAGCAATGCTCGCTCATAGTCTAATACTCTGTCGTCGGATAATAGTTTACTGTCAGTCTTACTCTAACAGTAGCGTGACGTGCACTAGGATAGGACTGCAAATACTGTATATCAGATGTCGGAAGTGTAGCTTTTGCTGTATAAATTCTTGCAATCCCTCGACAGATTTTATTCTCATGCATTGAGACTATTACTTAGTTAAAAACAAATTATGGTACGACCGACATGGTAGTACTGCAGGTATACTCGATACTCAATAAACTACACTAGCAAGCATTAAAGGAGCATTAAAGGGGGTTAAAAGGATCTCGAAAAGTTTATCTGCATGTGCTTCCTTCTACCATTTATAGAGAAGTACGTTTTTCCACAAAGTTTACATGGAAATTTGGAATGACCTTCAAATTTTTCGACTTTGACTTCATCCCTACTGTCTCTCAGCTCCTCAGCACCGCATTTGTGAACGTTGTTCATATGTCTGTACAGAGTGCTCAGCGAAAACGGGCCCTTCAGCCAAATCTTTCTGTGCGCTGATGTCTTCATGCTCAACTCCAAGCTGTAAATATTTCAAAACTAGCGCACTTTGAAGAAGGAACAAATGACCAAAATTACCACGAAGCTACTGGTTGAAACATAGGCGAAAGTGGGAAGCAATAACCATGTCAACATAATGTAACATAAAGGGGAAGAGACAATGTCGAGGCACTGCCGTACGTGAGGTAATTTAAAGGACCGCCGCCGTGAGATAGTTGGCGCGCCCCAACGACAAATTACGGTAGCGGCTCCTTTGGATAGTAGGCTCTGTAGGAAAGCTCCTATGAGAGGCCTTTATAGAGACAGTGCTCGACTATGCCCATTGTCGACAAGAACACAGCACTGCTATCTTGTAGCTGTAACAGCTCTCTTTAGAATACACTCGCAGTCGTACTTGTACTGCATTACAGAAGTGCACCGACTGTTCTTCCAGTGTTACTCCACGAAAAAGGCAGGCGCAGGTGCGAGGAGGGCACAGAACTGGGCAAGGAAGAGACTGGACGCGGCCACATCCCTGCCAGGATGAGGCAGTGAGCTTAAAACCCGTCCACTACATGCCTAGAGTCAACAAGCTGAAAATGACAGCAGACACCCACATTTCTCGCACAGCCTTCCAATGGCGACGCCAGGCTGCTTCCTGCAGAATATCAGGTCGGGATGATGCTTCGCCATCCTTCGCCCTGAAACAGATGAGTTGCAGGCCCATCCGACGGTCCACAAGGAAAACGGCAGCGCACGGAGACGAATTCGAACCCGCCGAGCGCGGACTCGGACGATCGCGGCTATTTGCAGCGGGGGTCCGTTTGATTGGAGCGCGCCATGGTGGCTGGAGCGCGCACTGCCAGCAACGGGGCTGGCTACGCGTGAGTCCGCAGCTATGTTCCACGGTGGCGAACTGAGCTAGAGCAGAGTCGGGCTAGGGAAGAGACTCCAGGGCGGGTACCATCCAAGCCGCTCGTGTGGAAACTGCATTCCTCGCTCAGGGGGATTCCGCGGCTGAGTTCTGCGCTCTTCGAGCGCAGAACAGGCTAGGGAAGGGACCCCAGGGTGGGTGCCATCCAAGCTACTTGTGTGGAAACTGCATTCCTCGCCTCAGGAGGAGTCCGCGGCTAAGTTCTGCGCTCGAAGAGCAGGCTCGCAGAGCAGGCTAGGGAAGGGACTCCAGGGTGGGTGCCATCCAAGCTGCTCGTGTGGAAACTGCATTCCTCGCTCAGGGAGAATCCGCGGCTGGGTTCTGCGCTGTTCGAGCGGCGAAATACTTATGGCTGGAAAAATGCGCAAAAATTGCACAAAAAAGATGCACAGGTTAGAACCCCTAAATCCCAAGCAATCAGCTGAGATGCAATCACTGCCACAAGGTGATTACCGAACCACCGACCTCGCTCGCGTTAATCGACGCGCTGCCCACTGCGCCACGATCTGCTTGTCGGGACTGCCATCGCGAGCGCACAAGGCATCGATCGAACGTGGCAACGTCAACGCGACGCGCGATCTCTAAGCTAGGAGGGCGCATACAGCAAAAGACCAACGGACCCCCGCTGCAAATAGCCGCGATCGACTCGGACGCGGTTGACTGCAGACGACACACCGGCGACGCGGAGCACCGCACGCTGCCGAGGGGCCGTCTTTAGGTACGAATGGTCACCGCGCCCGCGACGACGACTGCCGCGTGCGCGATGAGCTCCGCTGCGGTCGTATGCGCTGTGCCTCATGACCTGCTGCAGACGCTAGGTTTGAGTTGTTGATATCCCTTTCCGCTGTTGCAGGAGATGCGGGAAAACATGCTCTGGTTCAGAAATTAAGTTCGAGTTATAAAACTAAACAACGTTCTAAGGCTCAATTTTGTATGATGCTTCTTCAGGAAAAGCTGAAAACATGGCATACTATCGCAGTGAAACTGAATTTGTATATACTTTCTAGCACTTGATGTGCAAGTTCTGGCACACCCTTCTTGCGTGCAGATCAGGGGTGGGCGGATTTCAGCTTTCAGTTTTCTGATTTTCTGGCCATTTTTGGGCAGAATTTTTCTGTTTTCTGGGAAAATGGCCAGAAGTTGGTTGTCGGGTTGCACCCAATCCGCACCCCTCGACGGCGACGCCCTGGCACTGATAGCGACGCCCTGCTACGGGAGTCACGTCTACGTCGCCCAGGCCGAGAGGTCGTCTGCCGCCAGCTGCCTGGAAGGGACTCGTCTACCCTCTCACCTTACCCCTTCTCTATCATCCACTTACTGTATGCCCTCTTATAATAAAGATACATACAGGACTTATACTAGACAAAGAAACATATGTACCCGTAGGATTCATCAGATGGGGAGTCGCTATCCTTTAATCTGATATGGTCAGAAAACAGAAAATAGGACTGCGAACAATATTATCTAATAGAAATCCAGTAAAGAGAATCCATGTTCTGGCATTCCGCCAGAACTGTCGGCTCGTCCCCTTCATCCCACTCCAAGGGCGCTTATCTGCCACTCCATGACGAGAAGTCCCTCATAAGCGTTTGATTGGCGCGACCTCGCATGATAGGAAGAGACCACGCCTGTGTCTGTGTCGACTGGGCTCACGTCAACATATTTCTACCACTGACCACGACGGTCCCAATAGACCTTCTTGTGGAGCCAGCATACTCACCGAGGTAAGCAGAAGGGAGCCATAACACTCCTAGTGCATCAGGGCGCCATCATACGCTTATTAGGTTGGAAAAAAAGTCTCTTCACACTTCGAAATTTTCTTACCCTTCCCCTTGTAAACGCACTAGCCAATGTTGATTGCTGATTTCGTAATCCTATCACACTTGTCTACCGTTCGCACGCGGACACAGGTTAAGACTCTTCTTGTAATTCGTTATCCACCCAATCTTCCGAACTCAATGCCAGATCAACGTCATGGCCGTTTTCAGCACGGCATTCTTCATGAATTCATTAAAGAATCCACAGCACGTCAGGCAGCAGACCAAATTAACCATATATATGGCTTGGGATCTACTACTCATCGCGCCTGTTATGAGTGGTTCGGAAAGTCTTTAAAAGGAGATTATTCACTGAGGGCAAAGCGTGGTCAGGAAGGCCAACTGGATTGGACGACAGTGAACTACACCATCTTCTTCGTACCGATAGTTGGCAGACGACACGTCAGCTGGCAGAGAAGCTCGAAGTGTCTCATAGGATAGTAGGAATCCATCTGAAGAATCTGGCTTTCATGGAAATTTGGAGCTTGGATTCCACATGCCCTGTCAGACACTCAGAAAGGTCGACAGCTCTCCATCGCTGCTTCTCTTCTGTCCAGATAAGGAAGAAAATCGTTTCTTCCGCGGATTGTGACAGGCGAAGAGTGGGTTCTGTGTGCCAACTTCCGAGGAAAAGGCAATGGGTACAAAAGGGAGAGAGCCCTAAGTCTGATCTCAAGCCCAATGTTCACGAAAGGAAGATTTTCTTGAGTGTTTGGTGGGATATCAGAGAAGTGATTTATCGGCAAACTCTCAGAAGTGGAGAGACACTTACTGCTGTCACATACTGCGGCCAACTCCACAAAGTCGTCGCAACTCTCTAAGAAAACAGGCCGGAGAAGTCGAAGGTGATGATCCTGCATGACGATGCAAAACTACATGTTGCAAGACTCACAAGAGAAACAATAAAGGAGCTGGGCTGGGAGGTAATGTCACATCCACCGTATAGCCCTAACCTCGTTCGTGCCGACTACCATCTCTTCCGTGCTTTCAAGCAAGAAATTGGAGAGAAATATTTTAGAACTGATGAAGACCTCAAAAATTGGATTCATCAATGGTTCGACTCCAGAACTGCAGTCTTTTAAGCAGAGGAATTGGAAAATTACCCAGTCTTTGGAGAAGTGTAGTGGGACAAAATAGAGTTTATCTCAGTTGATTTGACTTTGTAGTTGTGAAGTAATAAATCTTTGAAAAAAATGAAAAGACTTTTTTTCCAACCTAATATAAACCGGCACAGTCAAAAAAGTATCATAGAATCAGCTTCTCAAAATAACGTTTCTAGAGTATTTTAAATTGTAAGCATGTAAGTTTCAGGATCTGCTCGTATAGAACGCCATACACTCAAAACTATGCCGCCTCATTTGATTGTGTAAGGGCTACTGACATGTAGTCCCTTCATAGGACATTTCTCCACTTTCATAATTTGGCTTTGTATTCTCTTCAAATTCTGCAGTAGTTTGGACTATCCACGATTACTTAGAACTTTATATTAAGGCTAGAAAACTAGTGTTCTGAAGGGCATTTCGGTATAATATTGTTAACTAACCGTTTGTCCTAGAGTAACTGTGGGTAGAATTATTCTCCACCTCCGGTTATAGAATATGACGGTGACCTATACTCGCTGACCTGCCGGGACTGCAGTAGCTACCAGCCCATCATCATTAGTGTGTCTAGTTCATTAGCACACCTTCGAGGGTACAACTGGACTTGTACAATGATCGGCTGCACCTCTTTGATCATGTGGGACACATGCTAGATGACATGAGATTGACCAGACAGCCATTCTCGGCTTGTGGAGTGGTGCCATCAAATGCTCTTCTAATTGATTTTTTCATGTCTAGTTGGGAAGGTCCATTTCCCCATGTAGCCAAGGGTCCTATCAAAAATCAGCAAAAAAAAATACAAAGTGTCGCATACAGAGGAAGCAGCTGATGAAAAACTCTCACTGAACACGTACTTTTAAGCCTATAGTGGAATATATGCATAGGGAAAGTTGGGAAGACCAAAAAAGGAATGAACACTAAAAATGCAAAATACTTCGAGGTTAAGGAATCGAACGTCTCACCTTGCGCCTACGACGCGCCGGCACTATCACTGAGCCGCCGAGCTGCTTGCTTCAACGACAAAGCCATACGTATTTCACCATTTCTCTTATCGTACGTGTTAGGTGCTGACAGTGCAATACATTTCTTGGTGTTTAGTTGCCCCTATTTCCTTGGGTTCAAGGATTTTGCAAAAATGACATCCCCTCCTACTAATTGAAGGGTGGAGAATCTACCCGTGGTATTCGTTTTTGACGTTCAAACCTACGTGCGAGTACAGGCGATCCCATAGTAAACTTAGAGGATCCCTAGCTCCTCGGGTTCAAGGACTTTGCAAAAATGGAACATCCCTTCCTCCTACTTAAAGGGTGGAGAATCTCACAGTGGTATTCGTTTTCGAAGTTCAAACATACGCCTGAGAGACTTCCCAGATCAGTTACCCCCCCCCCCCACTATAGTTGCGCCCGGATGAATATTCGAGCATTCGAATTCGAATATTCGTATTCGAACGTTCGAAAAAACGCGATTTTCGAATGTATTCAAATTCGAATGCTCGAAAAAACGAGATTTTCGAATGTATTCGAATTCGAATGCTCGAAACACTCGTGTTCGAATGCTCAAATTCGAATGCTCGAAACATTCGAATTCGAACGTTTGATTGCTACGAAATCTGCGATCTAACAAAATAATCTATCTTGCCTGCTTCAAGCATCCCAGAAGCAAATAATTTACGCTCCAATCAGAAAAGTGCGCGCCCTCATCGGGAACTCAGGGGCCGTATGTTCTTCGAGCGCAGAACCAGGCTAAGGAAGGGACTCCAGGGTGGGTGCCATCCAAGCTGCTCGTGTGGGAACTGCTTTCGTCGCCCAGGGGAGTCCGCAGCTGGGTTCTGCGCTCTCGAGCGCGGAAACGCATACAGCTGGAAAATGCACAGAAAACGCCAGCGAATAATGTAGACGTCAAACACCTCAAATCTCAACTACTCCGTTGAAATGCAAAAATCTCTCAACGCAAGAGACCTCCCTCGCATGAATCAAAGCCACTGTGCCCCACAACCTGCCCAAACGTCTTCTGATTGCGCAGGCACGTTATCAACATCGGCGGCACATCTCCAGGGACGATGTTCTTTCATCGCTCAGAATGTGGAAACCAATGTTAAACTGGACACTTTTCAAATCAAAATGGGCATATTTCGCGACAAATTGGACACTCTTCTCAACAAGTGTAACTCTATTGGAATCAACTGATCATTTTCCAAATCAAAACGCGATTTTTTTCGCATTAAACTAGAGACTCTTCAAAGGGGTTAGAATAACGATTAAATAAAAGAATAGTTCGTGACAAGTTAGAATAGTTCGCTACTAGCCAAGACAACCTTCTTAGTTTGTCGAAAGGTGCATTTAAAACGTTCGTCAGGAGAAATGTCACCTTCGATCCGCCTTGATCTTGTCGGCGTTTTTCTAAATTTTATTTCGTTCCTGATATATGTATGCATTGTATAATGTATCATTGGGTGTACAATGCATGCCTTATATAAATAAATAAATAATTTTTGTTCAAGGAAATTTAGCAAAGTTTTTTGAAATTTCATTTCACTACACATTGGTTGAAATTTTATAAAGCTGCTTTTTTTTTGGCGAGGGAGAATAATGTTAGGCCGTCGCAAAGTTAATCTGCGTTTCGAGGTATGTATAGCTAAATAAGCTTTTTAACCCCAAAGCATCCCATCTCAGGGAAAGTCACATATACCGTTCGGTAGGTTTTTTTCTGCTCTTTCAAAAATATATGTTGATTTCGCTCTAATTTTTCTAGCCGACTTTCTCCATAGCCCCGTAAAATCATGAACCGACGCGACTATCGAGTCATCATGCTTTACGAATCCAAATTGGGACATTCTGTGACAAAGGTATCCCGTAACCGGGAGACCAGATCCCGACGCCGATTCGCTTATGTACAGAAGCGGGATCGTTTGGATCCGCTCCCAAAAGAAGCTCTGAAGAGTCGACTTTGACCGGTTTTGATGAATTTTTACTTACCAAGGAAGGATCTCAGGCGTAGGTCTGAACGGGGAAAATGGATAGTACTGCAAGAGTTTCCACCCTTCATGCAGTAGAAAAACATGTTTCGTTCAGTTCCTGAACCAGAAGAGCTACGGGTCCTCGAAGGTGAGGTACACTAACGCATTGTCAGTGAGTGCCCACGTGCATACGTGTGCGCGCTGACGTATGGAAGTGGCGGAAGGCTGTGCTGCGAGCGAGTCAGTGGCTCAGCAGGGTGCCACGCTGCTTCACAGGTGCTAGCCCAGATGCTCGACTCCGGTGCTGCGCACTAATTTTGCATTTTTTCATGACTGCTGCCTCCTTTACCTATTTGCTTCCTACACATATCCTACACATTTATTTCACTATAAATTGTAAAATAAAATTACATTTTGAGCTCTGCTTCACACACATCTCTCCTTTTTTGTATTATGCAAGGTAATGTGTTTTTCAGCGAATGTTAAACAGTGACCTCACAGCAGGTACGGGTGACTTGGACTGTCAAGTCATAACCACCGATTTCGCCCAAACTTCTCCCAGGGGGTTATTTGGGTGCTGATCCCGAATTGTTTTTGGTATTACGCTGGAGTACGGGAAGTTAGAGTAGGCATAGGTGACTAATGGTAAGGTCATGGTCACCATTTTCGTCCAAACTTTGTCTATCGGGCTTATCTGGGGTGTGGATCACAAATCTGACCCTTTTGACAATTTAGGGTGAAATAAATGTATAGAAGATGTGTAGGAAGCAAATTGTTGAAGGAGGCAGCAGACATGGAAAAATGCAAAAATAGTGCATAGCACGAGAATCGATCATCTGGCCTAGCACCTGTGAGGCAGCGTCACACCCTGCTGAGCCACCGATTTGCTTGCCGCACCGCCTTTCGCCACTTCCCATACGTCAACGCGCACACGTATGCACGTGGGCATGCGCTAACGGTGCGTTACTGTACCCCACCTTCCAGGGTCCGTAGCTCTTTTGGTTCAAGGACTCAGCAAAAAGGAAACATGTTTTTCTACTAAATGAAGGGTGGAGATTCTCGCAGTGCTATCCATTTCCCCCGCTCAAACCTACGCCTGAGACCCTTCCCTGGTTATTTGGTTTTGATGCATTATCACTTCCGAAAGAGGAGTTAAAGTTGAAAACTGAAATGGAGTTGTGCTTTTGACACCTTTTTCATTTCGAAAACAGATCCGCTTCCAAAAGAAACTTAGAATACGCTGCGGTTAGTTTTCTTTTATCGCTCAGTATGTGGAAACCAACCTGATAAAACACATCTGGGATTATAAGCGGTAAGGGTTATGGCAGGTCTTAACGGCCGTTAATTTTAAATACGGGTTCGAGGGGTGGCGAAAGGCGAGGTGTGTTATTCCCTCAATGTTTCATATAAGATTGCTCACCGGACTGCTAATTTACAGTATAAATGAGAGGAAAGCAAGAGGAGGGGAGATGAGGAAGCTGCCATTTATGGAAAAGATCTGATGATGTGACGATCGCATTGAGAAGTCTATTTGCCCAAAGTTTGAAATTTGTAATCTTTACAACGGGTACGAACGAACCCAAACCAAAAAGAACTTCATTTATTGCACGATACAATTAGTGTAGGCGATCTTACCCACATATTAGCAATTAATTTATCTCAGTGTATGAATATGTTTATCTTATACATATATTAGCGACGGACATCAAGCTAGGCGAGCAAGTGCGAAGCCCACGTACAGATGGGGTAGGGCACTTGTCGTCAATATACAGGGTGTCTGAAAAAATGTGTACACTGTTTGAAAGGTGATAACCTCGCTCACAGTGAAGGTACTCAAGAGATTAAGGACAAGAATGAATGCTTTAAAAATATAAATTTTCTCACATAAGAGTGGTGTGGATTGCGCCAAGCACTCGTCTGATTTCTTCCGTTTTACACTTGATTGATTTTGTTTCACTTAAATAATTGTAATTCTCCTTAAAGGGGTCGTGTTGATTAATTTGTGCTTCTTTAAAGTTTAAAATTTAAAAACACACTACGGCTTGCGAAAAATGGAACTGTTAGGTTGTACGGAAAGTTCTCAGCGTGTTGAGTGCTTCACTTTGAACTACCATGACTTTCTCAAATCTTATCGGATTTAGTCGAAGTAAGCACCGTTCGAATCAGCACACCTTTGCCAACGGGTCACCTGTCGACTTATTCCATCAGCAAAAAATGGGGTGATCAAGATCCGACAAAATCCAAGAAAGCTGTTTTGGCTTGGTCCTGATTGGTGAAGATTTAACCAGCGAGAAAGTTCTGAAAGTGTTTGAACAGGTGGTAGTCGGCTGGTGAGAGGTCTGGAGAATGTGGCGGGTGAGGCAGAACTTCAACCCTTAATTCGTTCAATTTTCGAATAGTGATTCGCGAAACGTGTGGGCGGGCGTTATCGTGCAAAACAATCGGGCCTCTTCTGTTGGCCAATACTGGTTGAAGTTGACGCAATTTTCGGTGCATTTCGTCGACTTCCTTACAGTAGGGCTCTGCTGTGATCGTTTGGCGTGGGGCCAAAAAAATTGTAATGGATCACTCCAGCTGCCAACCACCACACAGTGACCATTACCTTTTGTGTGGAGGTTCGCCTTTGGAAAATGCGTAGGGGGATCGTCGTGGTCCACCCACTGTCCGAAACGTTTCCTGTTATCACACAGGATCCACTTTTCATCACAAGTGATGACTCGATCCAAAAACGGATCGGTTTTGTTGTGTAAAAGTAGAGAAGAACAAATCTCGAAACGCTACGATTTCTGCCAATCACTCAATACGTGGGGCACCCACTTTTCGAGCTTTTTACCTTCCCGAGGCGTTTCAAAGCACCCGCAACAGCAGTTTTACTGACGTCTAGCCCTTCTGCGATCCCGCGAACTGTTTGGGATGGTTCAGCTTCCACCAGTTCCTCCAACTCGTCTTCCAGGATTGCTTAAGGTTGACCGCTACTGGGGCTGACCGCTACTGGGGCTATACGAGGCTGAAACCTCCGATCCGAAATTTACTGAACCACTGGTACGCAGTGCTTTCTCCAACACTATTAGGCCCCCACGGTACTTATGAAGCAAAGGGCCCGTGGTGCCGTGGGGCTGCCGGGAAACACGTTAACGCGGCAGCGGCAACAGAAACGCGGCAACCCACGGCACCCGAGGACGGGTGCTTCATAAGTTCCGGCCTCGTGGTGCCGTGGGTTTGCCGCGTTAACATGTTTACCGGCAACCCCACGGCAGCACGGGCCCTTTGCTTCACAAGTACCGCCCCCACACTCGATTGAATTGTCGAGCTGTCTCTGCTACGGATTGTCTCAATTTGAAATCGAAATAAAATATCGTTCGGATTTGCTCCATCCACCTACTTCAATAAGCAGTTCAAGAACAGAAGTATAGAACAACGTTGAAACATAAATGAGATAGAAAAATTCTGTGCAGAAAGTAGCATTAATGCGCAATGCAAGTTGAATTTTTACTTAACAATAGATGATTGAAAAATAGTATCACATAACGCTGAGAACTTTCTGAACAACCTAATATTATATTTTAAAGTTCTAACATTTCTGCTAGTGAAACATTCGAAGCTGTTTTATTGATTCCACAATTTTCCGTTCTCGCTATTGCTCTAATAACGCTTTCTACATGTCTGAGCCCATAACAAGAGTCATGCTGGCCCTAGGGTTTTTTTCGAGGAGAAAAAGTTTATCCTGAAGTGCTTCTGGAAAATCGAAAACATCGTCGGAGTGCAGAGGCGATTAAGCGACATCTCCAAAGCACCACCCACTCGTGTGACCCATACACAGTCAATCAGGTCTGAAACGTAAGGTTTCTGGCAGGGTATGGAACAATATGACTATTTGCACGCCACAGAAATCTCGTTACCCTGTGCTTTAGCATGAGTCTCAAGCAGCTCCAAAAGCTTCACTAGAAGCAATGTTAGAACCTTTCAATTAGTACTTGCATTTTTTGGATACCCTGCATTTTTCGCAAGCCATAGTGTGTTTTAAAGTTTTAAAAATTGAAAGAAGCCCAAATCAAATGACACGATTTCTTTAAGGAGAAATTACAACAGATATTCAAGTGAAACACAATCAATCGAATGTAAAATGATGAGAATTCGGATGAGTGCATTGCACAGTCCACACCGCTTGTATGTAAGAAAATTTTTATTTTATTAAGCTCTCGTATGAGCTCCTAATTTCTTTAGTACCCTTTCCTTGAGCAACTTTATCACCTTTCAAATAGTGTATTTGCTTTGATGAAATGATCCTCTCTCCCAAAACCCTAGTTGAGCCCGAATGATGATTCGAACATTCGAATTCAAATGCTCGAAAAAACGCGATTTTCGAATGTATTCGAATTCGAATGCTCGAAAAAACGTGATTTTCGAATGCATTCGAATTCGAATGCTCGAAAAAACGCGATTTTCGAATGTATTCGAATTCGAATGCTCGAAAAAAAAACGATTTTCGGATGCTATTTGAATTCGAATGCTCGAAAATCGTCGCTATTCGAATATATTCGGTTATTCAAAATTTTTGGGAGAGTACAACTATACCCCCCCACCCGATGCCGTCCTCGCACCACGGACCCTTGCATATGTACTTCTCACACTCGCCGGACTTTGCGAGTGTGCGTCGGTTCCCGCGGATGCCGTAGCACTATCTCGATAACCATGGACTGAAATACATGAATACGATGTGACAATGGGTTTCTCGTAGGCCGGCCTGTCACGAGGGCCTGTTGCCTGCAATGTCCGTGTTCGGCTTAGCTCACAAAAGCGAACGTTTCCAGTGACACTGCGTGGAGGAACGAACATCGCCAAACATCTAACTGTATTTTGGAGGCCCTATCTGAAACCACAGACTCCAAAATGCAGTTAGGTACGACCTGAAATACCGACTGCATAGCTTGTGGTCTCCTCAATCACCACTTTTGTGGATCCACCTAACAAGAAGGTCAAAGAGGTGACCGTGGAGTTTCTCAACGCGACCTACATAGGGTCGTAGGGCGTTGTCTGGAAAGCACCATAGTAGTTTCCAAATTTCCTGCGGACCTCTCGGTAGTTCAAAAATTGCGAAAAACTGTACCTCTTCAATGCGGGCGGATTACACAAAACTGACGCCTGGAATACCTTTGTCGTGCTCAGAAATAGTCCTGCAAAATGTTTGAAGCTTCAATCATTGGTAGAACCTGCGATTTGATAAATTCCTAGTAGAAGCGAGAAAGAACATTCACGGGAGGCATTCACCAACAGTCGGACCATTGACTGGATGGCCGAGTGGGTAGCACGGTGGACTTGGGGGAGGTTGGTCAAGAGATCAGTCTGGGGGTGGGGTCAGTGCATTGCTAGTGGTGCCCTTTGTACTTTTATCAATATAGAGTGCATTTTGGCCTCGTCATGGGTTCAGTGTTCGCGTTTCAACTTTCCTCGCACTTGTAGTCTCAACACTCCAAACACTCTTCGTTGAAACCTCGTTAAGGGGGGTTACTTGGGTGCTTGTCACGAATCTGGCATGTTTTCGGTACAACAGCAGATTAAAGCAGGCTAGAGTAGATATGAATACTTCGAAAAAAGCTGGTTTTCGAACGGGTTTCTTCATCTGGCCGCAATTCGTTTCTAAGATTGTATCTTGGACTGAAAGTGCCTCAAAAAATTTGAAAACCAAAAACGTATTGACACCAAATTGATATTATTGATACCAAATTTGTGGTCATCGCCTCAATAACATCCCTAGACGACTGAAGTGAGGGAGTGAGTGCGCCTAACCCGTCTCCTCCATTTCACTCACCCATACCCTACTCACATCATAGCATACTGTAATCTAGCGGAACAAAAAACGGATTCCAGATATCTTATTAGTTCAGTATCTCAAACGTCTTCGCCCTAGACGAACCTTGACGAATTTTTTCTCCGACCCTGCAGACGTGAGCGTACATGTGTTCACCTGTGGCTGCCCCCCCCCCCCTCTAGAGTAGGGAAGAGTTATCTTCACCAAAATATGCAGAAATGCGACCAACGCAAGAACGTAACGAAAAACGCAAAATGGATAAAACATTCCAGTTTTGCTCACAAAGTAAAAGTCACAAGAAACGAGCTCTCCATCCGAAATCTGAGAGGCGACCAGCATTTCTTGGTGATAGATCAAAGTAGTAGTCGATCATTCACTACAAGGTTACTACGATACACACTTCTAAAAATCATAGAAAACATTAGAAAGGGATCACACATGGGACTGCCATCTAACGAGGACCCAACAAGAAAAGTATGGTTCATATATCATATGGCCATATCTAATCAACGAAGGCTACCTTGGCTGACATCCCGAAAGAGGTTAAAAAGAGGTTGAAACGCGAACACTGAACCCTGCCAAGGTCAAAGGCACTCTACATTGATAAAAATGCAAAGAACACTACTAGCAATGCACAGACCCCACCCCGGATTCGATCCCTTGACCCCCTCCTGCAAGCCCACCACGCTAGCCACTCAGCCATCCAGTCGGTGGTCCGCTGTTGTTGAATGCCATCCGTGAATGTTCTTTCTCGCTCTACTAGGAATTTATCAAATCCCACGTTCAGCAATGACTGAAGCTCCAAACTTTTGGCAGGATCATTTTTGAGACCGACAAGAGTATTTCAGGCGTCAATTTTGTGTTATCGGCCCGCACCGAAGCGGTGCAGTTTTCTGCAATTTTTGACTTACTCAGAGGTCTGCAGGAAATTTGGAAACCACTATGGTGCCTCCCAGATAACGTCCTACAACCCTATAAGTCGCGTTGAGAAACTCCACGGTCACCTCTTTAGCTTTCCTTGTAAGGTCGGTATTTTGCAGTTGATCTCTCTTGTTTACTGGGCAGTACTTCGTCGACTTTCCTATAGGACGTTGTCAAGGGATTTGGGCGTTCAACTTTGTGAATGTTCTGCCTTATTCAGGCCCTTGAAGAAGACGATTTTTCCGAAACGTCGGCTAACAAAAAGATTTACAAATCTCTGTGGCTATTCACTGTGGTTAATCTTATCATAAAACACAGAGGTTTACCACTAAGGAGTACGACTCACGCGCAAATGGAGACAGTGAGCGGGCAATCGGCACCCAGCCGCGTATCCTGAAGAAGAAGGTTGATCTTTCGGAATACTGGACACGTGGTTGCTCAACGCGGTATATGCGTAAAAATAACGCCGCATGAGGGAATGAGATAAAGTTCTTTCTTTTTGTTACATGGGTTCGACCCGTACGTTCCCTCGGAGGTGATACGCGACACCAGCTTGAGCGGGACGATTACTTTACATCCCGTACGTTCCCTCGGAGGTGATGCGCGATACCAGCTTAACTGGGACGATTACTTTACATAGGCCGGAATTGCTCCGTGGCACGGAGTTAATTAGGACCGAAGTGAGATAATATTCAGGTAGGTACCGAGAGCGGATAAAAAGGCAATTCGAGGCTCACCAAGCGGCGGAAACGGAAATGCTACCAAATGTGGCTTCCCGAGTGTTCATGAAACTCCCGTGGGAACGGAGCCAGAACTGGCACCCCAACCTTTCGACGGAGTGGGATGGCCCTTTCCGAGTGGTAGAAAATAGTGAAAACTCTGCGCTGATAGCGCGCATAGGACGTGAGGAAGATCCTCTGCGCATTCAAATGGACCTCTCTAAGTGTGCCCAAAAGAAATCGGAAACGACCCCGTGAGGGCTAGAACGGGGCGAATCAGCGGGATTGAGGAATCGTGTACGAGGTGTAAGAGCTGGAAGGGTTACCGTACTGACAAAGACGGATTGTTGTTTCAAGGTCGAACACCAGAACGATTCCTTAAGGATTCGAAGATGTCTCGACACGAGGTTGGAATGGAAGGTGGCCGTGGACGGCGATAGTTGTTCCCGAAGCGTTGAGACCTCTAAAGCACGTGCGAAGATGGAGGAGCAAATATTCTACTACCGGAACTTCTCAGAGTTACATCCCAGCAGGACGGTTTTATTGAATGGCTAAATCGAACAGGTGGTGCGGGTATGCCGGCCTATAGATGAGACGGCAGGAGCATAGTGAGCTCTAGCAGAAGTTCTCAGCATGTGGTAAGCCAAGGATTGTTTGATATTCCTGGTCGCGGGTCCGAGAACGGGCGACGACAGTGCCTGGTTCAGGGTAGCGGAGAAGGGTAGGGAATGCATTGAAAAGTATATACTGCCGGAGTATCGTACGAACATCGTCGGCAGGCTACCCGAAGGTACAGCCACCGTAGACATGAAGGTACGGTATTGCGTGTTAGGCGTGATCGGTAGCGCAGAATTCGTGGAATCCGAGCGACAGGCACGCACCTTCTATATAGCTTGCGCCAAACTGCTGGAACGATGGACGCAATTGGAAGCTGGTCCGGAGGAAGATCGCCGAATAGACGGAGATCTGACTCACTCTGGAAAAGCAGTTTACACGCATATTCGAGAAGGAAGAGTGGTAAAACGCTAGCCGGCAGTCCCCGAGACAGAAGAGGGGTAAGGCGGGGCTCCAGCTGTAACGTGCCGGTGTCTTTGGCGGGCTGGTGGGAACGACAAGTCGATCCACCCATGGAGGTTTTTTCTAGGGCATTCCTGGGGCCGTATTCAACAACAATTTAACCTGCGGGTGCGGGGTATAAGAATGAGAGATAATGTAAGACATAGAAACGCAGGCTTCCTCGTGGGTATCTCTACTCAATATACCCATGGGTTAGTCGTTGATGAGTCCGACCCCTGGAGTGGCCGGGCGCGTAGACGGCCAACTAAAGGATCGATCTCTATCATCCATCCGAGCCTAACTTTCTCCGCCGTTCGACCTACAGTCCAATTTGTCGTCGACTTTTTAGTCCTTTAATCAACGGTCTTTTTGTCGCCACTTTGTTTGGTTGCCTTGTTTTAATAAATCGTCGATACTTGCCGTGCTGCCGCCCCTCTACGTGCTGGTTTTGTTGTGGTTGGGTCAAACAGGGAACTTAACACTGTTTATTTATTTATTGGCCACCATAAAAAATGATGTGCAAAGACAAACCACAGGTTAGGTAGCATTTGGTTTTTTGCAGAAAGCAATAGAATAACTAAGGAATAGGAGAGAAATGGAGCGAAAAGTATGGCGTCTGCGAAATTGCATACAGGAGTGAGTCGCGAGAGCCAGCACGTAGGTTGGAGAGGGGTATTGACAGAGCCTGGGCTGAACTTGAGCATGCACTTTAGCAGGTGCGTCACGATACTACTACATAGGCAAAATACACTGTTAATTGGGGCGGGCCCTGTACCTCACAGCCTCTTTAAACTGATACGCACCCCGATGACTACTCCTGGAGGTCGTGAACAACTGTCTGCATTCTAAATACCCACAACAGTGTCATGGAGTGAAGAAAGGCGTGTTTTAGTTGTCGTTTTATATGTATTGACACACTTCATGTAGCACACGCAGCGCACGAGACTGGGCCTAAAGAAAAGGGAGAAGTGACAGGAAATGAAAGGAACGAAGCAAAGGTATTCTGCGATCGCAACATATTGTCTTCTTTTGGTGAACGAACGAGGTCTGTGAGAAAAACCATCGACTACGCATCAGGAGGCCGCGGTTGAAATCAGAACTTTCCTGAAATCTCCAGTATTGATGTGCAAAGGTAAACCACGGAAGAAATTAGGTAGCCAGTATTAATCCTCAACATAACGTGCATGCCAACACAGTCATGTAGACCAGTTTTATTTATAAACTACTAATCAACTGATCTTTTTAAAACCGTCTGTACATCTATATAAGAAGGCACTGGACAGGGCTTGCTTGCTATGCTATGCTATTGCTTTATCATTCATCGGCTCCACGCAATCGAACGAAGCCGCAGACGGATGCACACTTATCGGGCGACAAACAAGCGGCGACGACAGCAGGGGGATAACAAAGGCTAATCACAGCGTAATAAAGTGTTCGCAGGTCGCTACACAATATCGGTGTCCGAACCCTGGCCGCGTTTCTGCAGCAGCAAGCGAAGGCGTTGCACTACTACTCACAGCAGCGCGCTCCAAGTGTTGGCGTACAGGAATTGCAGGAGAGAGGCTACTTATAATCGCGTCTACATGCATGAATAATAGACTGCTAACAATCAGGTTAGCAACCTAAGTTGTTGAGCCAAGTGAGTCTGGAAGGCGTGGGAGATTCGGTGCGTGAATAAGTCATGGCTCAGGCTATTCCACTCTGTTGTCGACGCATCAAAAAAGAGCGCTCGTAATTGGCCGTATTCTGCTTCTCTGGTCTAATACGGAATAAGTGACCTTTAAGTCTGCTAACATCGGCAGCTGGCTCAAAAAAGTTGTAGATCCGTAGTCAACTTGTACATTCCAAACTCATCCGTAGTCAACTTGTACATTAGAGTGAAGTTTGATATTTTGCGTCTGATCTCCAAAGAGTCAGCATTAAGTCTGGAAAGGCATTCATCGCAAGAGAGACCAGATAAAGCACAGCGACAAGACCAGCGATATGAGAAGCTCTTTTGAATCTTCCTAACTGCTTCTATCAGAGAGCTCTTTTGCGGAGACCATATGGTCGTACAGTATTCATGTAATGGCCTTACGTAGAGAGCGAATATTCGGAAAAGCACAGCAGGATTTCGCATTAGAAACAAAGTTTGAGCACTTGAAAGCATCACTTACTTTTTCGTGGATGTAGCTATCGAAATTTAGATGAGTATCGTACACAACTCCCAAGTCTTGTATCTGGTCAACACGATTCAATGCAGTTCCTCGTAGGGTAAAAGAGAACTCCGGATGACCTCGTCCTAGCTTTATGACAGCAGTTGTCTAAGTCCCACATTTCTAACCTCTGTTCGACAAAATTTATTGCATCCTAAAGCTTTTGGCAATCGTTTACTGTAAATATTTTCGTGTCTCTGCGTATATACTACATATGTAGCCGTGCGGGAGGAAGCACGGCAAATCGTTGATAAGAATTACGAACAAAAGTGGTCCCAAATAGGTTTCCTGGGCCATCGCTCAATGAGGGATACGTACTTGATACTTTGATGGTCCTTTCGTCGGCTGGAGGTCTTCTCACCGGGGACCACAACTCTTCCAGACCGCTCGATCTCTGGCTGCTTGCATCCAGTGAGGCAGACTCCGCTCTCTGAAAGATCTTGAGAATGAGTCTGCCCATCGCGTTGTCGCTCGTCCTAGTGGTCTCTTATGGTCTCTCGGGAGCCATTCTGTGACACGGAGACTCCATCTATCGTCCTTTCGTCGAAGCAGGTGTCCGGCCCAGCGATATTTGGACTTTTTCATGTACTGCAGCGGGTCTGCTAGTTGAGACTTCTCCCGTAGCTCCGAGCTTCGTAGGCCTTCTTGCCACTGCTGACGAAGGCTTGTCCTCAGAAGGCATCTCTCCAATGCACGATGCGTAGTTTGCATTGCTCTGGCGATTGTGTTGTAATCGGGCCAGGTTTCCGTCCCGTAGCACATCGCAGGCAGTACAGAGGCGTTGAATATCGAGGCCCTGAGGCCGGCAACCTTGACCTGATCGGCAACTTCGCGAATCTGAAGACTGCCCATGCTGCGCGTCTCCTGCGGGCGATTTCAGGAGCGGGGTTGTTATCCATGTACAGCTCTCTTCCCAGATAGACGCAGGAGTCGACCTGTTGTAGACCGACTCCATGTAACCTTACGAGTCCCGTATTACACCGCTGGTTGACCATAAATTGCGTTTTGGACATATTCATGTCCAATCCAATCTTTATACCTGCCACATTGAGCTCGTTCAGCATTTCCTCGACTTCTGTCGTGCTGGTAGAGATGAGAACAATATCGTCGAAAGGTTGCTGATCCGTTTACCGTTGACAAGGTAGCCTTTATCGTCCCAATTCAAGTCCTTCATGGCATCCTGGAGTGCCGCTGTGAATAGCTTAGGAGAAATCGTGTCTCCCTGCCGTACTCATTCCCCGAATAGGAATCTTAAGCTTTCGATCGAACAACTGGATGGTGGTCGATGTGTTCGAGAAGCATTTGTCGAGAAGTCGAATGTAGGGCGATGGTATATCAGCATGCACAAGCGCGTTCAAAACGGCATTGATTTCCACAGAGTCGAACGCTTTCCGGTAATTCACGAAGACAATGACAAGTAGGAGGTGGTATTCGCGGCTCCTTTGGATGAGTTGTGAGACAGTCTGAATATGGCCTATGCAGGAGAATTCCTTGCGAAGCCCTGCTTGCTCTGCTCCACTGGCTGATACTCATCCAAGCAACGCTCCATGCGGTTAAGCAGTATCTTGGTGAAGATCTTGTACACAAGCGAGAGAAGACTGATGGGTCGATAGTTGTTGATATTCTCCTGCTGACCTTTTTTGAAGATTAGAACTGTTTTCGACTCCTTCCATGAGTCCGGAATCCTACAAAGTCGAAGGTAGTGGTTGAAGTGCTTGGCAAGAAGTGAGCAGAGGGCACTGCCACCCGCACGAAGGAGGTCAGCAAAAATGCCGTCCGGTCCGGGAGCAGTGCCTGGCTTCATCTTTCTGATGGCATGAGCAACTTCTGATTCCAGAATGGGAGATACTTCCTCAGCTGGTGGCATCGAGCATTTCGGGACAGTGCAGGAAGAACGAAACAGATCTGGGCAGAATTCTTGAACGATGGCCTCCATCGCTCTTCGAGACGTTTGCGTTGTTCCATCCTTACCCACAAGGTCTGACATTTATTTATTTATTTATTTATTTATTGCCAATTCAAACCACACACTATTAGAAGAGAAATTCGCAGGAGAAGCAAAATAAATCGGCTACTGAAAAAAACATGGAATAAAGAAAAGAAAAACAAGAAGGAAATAGAGCAAGGGTAGGATTCGTGAATAATTGGGGAAGGTTAGGAATCGCTGAAAGCTTTACTGATGCGCATATCGTGCATGTAAAGGAGGAGGCCGTCCGTACTTTGCTGAGACAGTTAGAGTGCAGTCGGCGATGAGAAAAAGAATACCGCGAGGCGAAAGACAGAGGGCTTACGATACCACTACCATAGGTGCTAGACTAGCTGTGACCTATGTGGGGTGGACCTTGTAAGTGTTGAAAGGTAAAAGTTGGTACGCACCCCAGAAGGTTACCCTGATGGGAGGTCATAAGCCCTTACTTGCTCGCGTTTCAATTGAGATTATTGCCTTCTGATCGGCTTTCTGATCGCAGAGATCTCGTTTGCAGCGCTTTATGCTTGAACCTTTCCCAGCGGCTTCTACTAGCTTCTGTAGGCTTGAATGGACTCCTTCACTGCATTTGGATAGGCCTTCGAGATGGTGACTTTTTCCAGATGGGAAGCATTAGCATCCAGTTTAACAGTTCTTCTTTGCTCCAAGAGTTTAATCGCATGTGCGTTGAGTCTTGAAGCAGACGGTGATGTGGTTTCGCGAGAGCTGCAAGCACATTTCGATAGTCCTTTGGAGAGAAAGTCGTAGTCTTCCGATGGATCTTCAAGAAGATTCCAATCATACGACTTTATTGCATATTCCAACTTCTCAGACTTGAATGTGGGGATCCTCACCGGTGCCGGTTTATGGGTGTCACGCTTGAACATCCTCTTTTTGAGAGTCAGCTTCGCACGGACAAGACGGTGATCCGAGCCGGTGTCAAATGAAGGCAGCACGGAGACGTCGAACAGACTCCAGCGTCTGTTCGTAAGAACATGGTCGATCTCCGAACGTGTTTCTCCATTTGGGCTTTCCCAGGTCCATTGTCGGTTTGAAGGCTTCTTAAACATAGAATTTCCATGGTAGAGACGGCACGCGGATAGGAAGTCTATCAGGCGCTCTCCGTTTTCGTTCCCTGAGGAAGTTCCATGTGGTCCTAGCCTCCATTCGTCGTGATCAATCGTACCGACGATAGCGTTAAAGTCACCAACGACAACTTTGTAGCAGCTCTTCTCGTCGTTGACAGTCCTTTCGAGCAGCTTGTAGAATTCCTCCTTTTCTTCATCTGTGGCCGCAGATGTTGGAGCATATCCATTTATGATGGAGATGGTTCCTTGATCTTTGGTTTGCAGATGAAGAACAGCTACTCGCGGACTGATGATCTTGTAAGAGTCTACTAGGTGGTGCACTGTCGAATTGACAAGAAATCCAATCCGTCAATATTCTTTCTGTCCACCTTTGCTCCGATAATGAGAAACTCGTTATGGTGGTCCTTCTTATAATTTCCGTTCTGCTTTCGTTTCCTGCAGGGCGATAACGTCGTATTTGATGTTACGGCTTCTATAAAGCAGTGTCCGAAGATCCTGCTCAGATGCGGTCGAACGACAGTTATAAGTGCAGACGAATAGGCAGTTTCCGTGTCGTGGTGGGAGTTTCCGGTAGTCCGATTCCAATGACGTCCTGATAGTTTAGCTTCGAGATCAGATGGCCCCTCGCCGGAGGTGGATGCAACCGACGTCGTACAAGTCCACCTCCGGCGCGCGGAGGGGCGCGGGTTTAGTTGTTTGAGCCATGGCGGTGGTCTGGTTACTCACATTTTCCTGGCCAAGGACACATGAGAGCCGCCCATACACAACAAAGCATCGTGTATTGCGTGACCATTTGTGCCGTTAGCCATCACTAATCGTAAGTGATGTTCACCCCTTCACCGCGATGATGTGACACATGAAGGGGAATGAGGGATACGACGAAGAAATGCTGCCGTTTAGTACAACAGCAGACTGTACCCGGTCTGCTGTTGTACTAAACGGCAGCATTTCTAGATACGTAGCTTTCCTTGTCGAGCTCTCTGTGCCACAGAGAAACAGCGAAAAGAAGAGAAGATGTTGTCGAGTTATGTCCTAAAAATCCACGTTTTCCCCTTTCGGAGGAGGTCATTGACCTCAAGATACTCGGCGTTTTTTACATAGAATCCGTTCCATAACCTTACTGGTTGAGCCGGTATGGCATATAGGCCTGTAATAGTCGATTTCGTTTTTCGGTCTCTTTTTGTAGGACGTACAAAACCCACTTTCCAAAATCTGGGAACATCACGTTGGAGTAGAATTCTATTGAAACGAATCGTCAAGGGACTAACTAGACGAAGCGCTGCTTACTTAAAGAACACTGCTCTCTTCAATGGTATGTTGTATAGCGATGTGGGAAGTCTATTAGGCAGTTACCGTAGTACGCTGTAAATTGCTTCCTTAGTGATGTCAACCCAATTCAACGCGCTGTCAGTCATGGACGGCAGATAGGCAGCAGTATCGCGTGGATGTTCATAAACTGATTTGAAATAATGTACCAAGAGTCTACACTTGTCGTTGCCATCTCTAACTAAAGTACTACCTGTACTCAAAGCTGGAATTGTATGCTTTCGTTTTAATTTATTTAAAAAACTGAAAAGCAGCCTAGCATTACTGCAGCGAACTACTCGTTAGTTATTTGAAAGCTAGCAATGGCTCGCTTTCGCTTACGCGAGAACTCCATATATCTTGGGTCCCTGATGGACGAAGCGGAGTAGTAAAGCCGATCAACTTTGGATTTAAAGAGAAGGTACTTTTCCTGGATATCTATTAGGAGCTTGATTGCGCTTAACTAAAAGCACGCATTTTGTTATAAGGCTGTGGCATATCTCAACAATGTTCTCAAACAAAACGGCGACTTTAGGTGAACAGTTGTTTACTTCGACCCATTCTATTTCAGCGAGCGAGGTAACTTTCGATTATTAATCACCCTTGAAAAAAATCTAATTAGTTTGGGCACATTAACACGCTGTTGCTTTGCGTCACGAACTTTGAACAATATGAAGTTGGGATCCGATGTACTGAATAGTGGAACGCTTCAATTATGGTAGGCTGGAACACTAATGAGATTTCCAATATATTTAGACCATGACTGGGCCGGGAAGCTAACTACTTTAGGTTGAGTGATGTTGCAAAATCAATGAAAAAAGATGAAGAAATTGTTGGAATATTTCCTTTATGCGAAATGCCATTCCAGTTAAATGTTTCGAAATTGAAGTCGTCTAATATAAGAATGTAGCGACTCCACTCGTCATAGAGGCTGTGAAGAAAGTCAGTGAATTCAGCAAATGTAGTTGAAGTAAAAGATGGGCTACGATAACAAAGCACAACAGCGTATTACCATATTCAGTTTCAACATTAAGAGCTATTGACTGAATTTCGCTATGAAAGTCTTTCCGTATTATTAGGTTTTGGATAAAACGCTTATCAATTAATGCTAGAATCCCGCTCCTACTCTTTCACCCTGGCGTTCACACCGATATACCGCATATTGGGAGTCACAGCTAAGAATATCATTTTAACGGTGTTTGGATAACAGCAAGTTTCAGTTATGAAAAGACCATTACGGAATCGACTCAGTATACAGTTCATGTCCGGGATTTTCTTTACAATGGGCCTAACATTAAACAAGAGGAAATCATGAGACTAAGGGCAAGAATGGTTTCGATTACATATGGATCTGGTATTATCTGACCCATTGGCTGAACCCTTATCCTAGCGCTGAGAAGGCGAAGGAAGTTAGCGAGAAGTTGAGGCAGATACCGGAGAAAGGAGGTGGGCCTGTTAATTACGTCTTGTTGGCAACTGGCGGGCAGTGTTCAGCTTATAAATGACTAGTTCTCACACAATGTATGTAAGCATACCTTCCTCGCTGTTCATTGTACTTGCTTCTCCTCTCAATAGGCGGTCATACTCAAGCTCGTGTAGTCACCTTTCAGATATGATGTACATAGCTCTTCGTAAGTGATTGTCTTCCAACTCTCATGTGCTCCAGCAGTCTATCCCTTGGCTCTTGATTACCTAGACATATCTTAATTATGCGAAGTCGAGCGCTGTTTATATCTTTGCGAACTACTGGATGTCTATAAAAAAAAATCCTTCCATTGTTAAATTCGCCTATGAGCTACTCGTCACCGGAGGACTCACAAGGAAAGGTTTCCAACTCACAATGCTACTTTGAAAGGATGTAGGGCCCTGTGAGCGGAGTCCAGAACGACAACTAGTTTTTGCTGAACGCTATTTTGAAGACCTGAAGGAGAGGTATGAGGACGTGTGCGCAACACTCATCAACCCCTATGACACCCTACGAGATGTGCCTCAGTGGCGCAGTAGGTAGGAGTGCCGTCTCATAGAAGCACACCTGCATGCTTTTGAATTCGAGTCCGCGTACTGCAAGTACGCTTGAACATAATAGTTTGTTGTTATTACGCTTTCTTATAATCACAGGAGTCAATTTTATCATTGCTTCAATCAAGGCTGTCTATTTACGCCTTCATATGTGCCAGTTTTTCAACGATGCGTATCTGCACCACCACTATATCATACCGTTTCACCAATCATACCGCAACTGCACACAAACTCGCATTTCGCCTTAGGTTGAACATTGTGAATCCGAACCATATCTTTACATAGGTGCACTGGAAATGTTGTTCTCACCTGAACGCGCTGTCGGCCGACTACTCTAAACCTTCGCACGTATTTCAAAGATAGCATAATGAAAATGGGACCTTGGTGAAGATGGAGAAGATTGTTCCTCACTGGCTTTTGTAAGGCGGTGCTGGTGTGACAAACGCTTGTTTTTACTTGTTTCATAGTTTTGTCCCATAGCTGTTGACTACAAATGAAGGACAATAATGTTCTAACACATTTGCTTAAGCCTGGAGCGGCTGGTAGAGAGGCTATGTGTTGTTACAGGATGTTTTGTTGCGATGTTTTGTTGCGCAAATGTGTTAGAACATTGTTACTAGTAAGGTCCTCAGCTTAACCGGCTCCACGCTGATATCAGCGACCGGCCCATCCCGTATAACGGGTGGGTGCTGACAGGCTTCGAGGATATCGCGGATGTTACGTGTTATCGCAACAAAACATCCTGTAACAACATATAGCCTCTCTACCAGCCGCTCCAGGCTTAAGCAAATGTGTTAGAACATTGTTACTAGTAAGGTCCTGAGCTTAACCGGCTCCATGCTGATATCAGCGACCGGCCCATCCCGTATAACGGGTGGGTGCTGACAGGCCTCGAGGATATCGCGGATGTTACGTGCGGTCAAACAGCGCCGGTGGTGTAAGGCGAACATCGAAGGACAATAAGTTTTTTTTTCTTCAGAGAAATGAATTCGTGCAGATACGCACCGTTGAAAAACTAGCACATATGAAGGCGCGAATAGACAGCCTTGGTTTGCTGTAAGTATTGATCGCCTATAGTTCTGCGATCATGAGAAAGCGTAATAACAAAAAACTAATTTGTGAAAAAGTATTGGGAGTACGAGGATTCGAACGGTGTGTTTGTATGAGGGTCACTCCTACTAATTGCGCCACCAAGGCACATCTCGTGGGGTGTCATAGGGGTTGATGAGTGTTGCGCACACGTTCTTATACCTCTTCTTCAGATCTTCAAAATAGCGTTCAGCAGAAACTAGCTGTCGCTCTGGACTCCGCTCACAGCGCCCTACTTGCTGTCAAAATAGCGTTGCAAAGCTCACCATGAGTTGGAAACGTTTCCTTGGTAATCACCTCCTTAACAGCTTCATTATCAAAAGCCTGCGTGGCCGCATCGGATGCCTGCTCGCCGATGCCAGTCCATGTTATGCGGCATGCCTTTGGTCTACGACTTTCGTGTCTGATATAAACTTTACAAGCGTGCTGTATAGAGCTGATCTCGGACCTGAACTTTTAGGCCAGTCCGAGATCAGCCTTTTTTTAGCAAGCCTTTGAATTATGGCTTGTTGGGAGTCCTGCAATTCGAGAAAAAAATCGAAAAGTTTGTCAAACCGCTTGAGATGATCATACCATCGCTTATGAACATGCGCTAGCCAGGCAGGTGCATCATCGGAGGATATTTTCTTCGGTGCCAGATGGTGTTGCTAGATGGTGATGGAGATCGGACACAGCAGAATCAGATCAGAGTAGCAGCAGTAAGAAGAGCGTACCGGCTGGGCAGACCTTAGTAGGCGAGAAACCATGTTCACTGTTCTCATACATATATGACACGTTTACAGGTCGCTACCCTGTGAAACTTGTAAGTTTCTATCATATCTGGACTCCGCCGCACAACCTAAATATGCGATTTCGCTTTGCTGAATTTCGCGCTTTCAAGCTGGTAGTGCACGCCAGCTTGGTTTGCGGTAGTCAAACATTCAGTTGATACTGAAACAAAGGAGTTTCAGCCACAGTGGTTACTAAAAATGATAAAAACTTCAGAAACTCCTGCGTGGCAAATATTTTGATCAGCTGGAGCGTAAGTGGCAAACCTGAACTGCCTACCAGCTACGGTCAGGTTAGTGAAGATTTTTAAAAAATACAGACAGGTCTGTTACTAGGCAACTAGAGCTACTGCTTTCTGTAACGAGTATGACATGGAATTATGGACTATAACATGTTCGACTGCGCCACTTTTTAACCACGTAGCAATTCTGGAAATTTGGAAAAGTTTTTGAACAGGCTGTTACAACGATACTTGGTTGTGATTAAAATTCTAGCTCCAGGCAGAGCTTGAACCCTCACTATGCGGAGGGATGCTTTGCCATCCTAACACCAGACCCATTTTGCACTCTGCAGCCAACACTATTATGAGCCAGTTAACCTTTTTGTGCCAACACGAGGTTTATAGGTGGATTTATTTAGCAGGGCCTGACGTTTCGACTTCTCGTCGTCTTCAGAGGCCTGAACATGGTGCATTAGTTTATCTGCGCTCTACTCCATTAAGCGCCTTAACTGCCATAGTATTTCGGACCTACTCTACGAGCACAAAAAGAGGGGCCAATTGGGAGAAACGAACTCAACAATTGGATCCACCGTAGACATTGGATCCGACACCGATTTTCCGGATAATCGGATGATTCGGATAGGCCATTTTTTCAAACCCCGAATCTTCGGATGATTCAGATGAGGGCAATTTTAGAAACCCCGGATCTTCGGATGATTCAGATAACGCTATTTTCGGCCGAGACGGATTTCGGATATCCGATTCGGATACAACCGGATAAGTGATTAATAGGGGCACGCAACCTCTTAAACCGAACGGAACACATCAGTAACTCCGCGTTTATTTCATTGACCAATTGAATTCACGAGCGCGCAAAGCAGCTTGGAGCGCCTCACCTTGAATTAAGTGTTTATATGCCCTGGTAGCAAGTAACATGAATGCCCAATTACATCATAACTAGCCTAGCTTAGTTCACCAAAAGAGTGGAACACACCAGCGCTACTAAAAGATGTCGTATTTGGCTGCCTTACAAGGGGAGCCCTCCCCAGAGCTATTTTGTGCTTCCAGAACAATCAACAAACAGCATTTAGACCCCAAAGAGCCAATACCAACTCAATAGTGAGTTGGCAATGCACAGCGAAGTCTTGTAAAGGACAATAATGAGACGATTACGAAAAGACAGTCCCGCAAGACATTTCTGCTCTGAAAAGGGAAGGGTCTGAAGCGTATGTCTGAACGGAGAGAGCGAGTCATATAGGAATAACCCCCACTTCTCAATTAGTAAAAAATGTGTTTCTTATTTGCCATATCGATAAACCCGAGGAGTAGGGGATCCTTGAAGTTACAGTGGAATCGGCGCCTCACGAGTTCGGGAATCTTACGCCCGCGATGCCGCCGGCGGGAAGCGGCTCGTAGCGCAGTGGATAGCGACGTCGCTCCATGAAAGGGAGGTAGAGGGTTCGACTTTTCTGCGCTGCTGCATCTTTGCATTTCAAGTGATTGGTTGATTTGAAAAATTCTGACAACTATACCATTTTAGATGTTTGCTGCGCAGTGTTTCCAGGTGTATGCCGTGGAGAGCAACTTTGTTGCCACTTGTTTATTACTGACCGGTCTTTTTAACCAAAACGCAATGGGAAAGCTGCTCAACATAACGATGTATAAACGTTTGACATCAGTGATACACAGACACAAAGTGCATGAAACATAAGCACTGGTCACAATACGGGCAGCGCATAAAGGCTACTGGCTCCTCACAGTTTGCTCCATATAAGGACAGATGATATCGGCTCTATAGACGAAGTCTAATTGAAGACGTTCCCTTTCCTCCGAAACAAGAGTTCCACCCGAAAACGTTGTCATTTGCCCACTGCTTGCCAGCCTTTCCACGTCTATCAGTTCATTTTGCGGATCCCAACCTTCTTCTTGCTTTTCCAGCCGTTTGTCTTCGTTAGCTTCAAGTTGACGTGCTTCGAAGTCTTTGAGCATGCTGGCCATCCGTTAGGTCAGGTTGGTGTTATTCCCTTGAAGGCTCCTTATCTAAAGGTGGACCACACTTCAGCGTGAGCAAGTGGATCACCACTCGAGCATCGGCGACATTGTTGGTGTTAGGTTTATAAAACCTTCAGCAGGCCTCTGATTTCCAGATGACAGGCAAAGATGAGAGAAAGAGTGTATCGATGCCGTTTAGGTCAATTTGCGGGATCCACAGACCTTCTCGTTTTAACCACATATGACGTCACATCACGGTCTCCTTTGAAAATCCCAGCAGGATGGTTTTGCTCGACGTCATTGGCCGATGTATAGAAACAGACTGAGAGGAGCCTGTGGCACTTATATGCTGCCCGTATTGTGTCCAGTGCTGCTTTTGCAGGTTGTACCTGTGTATCACTGGTGTTGAAAATTTATACATCATCATGTTGAGTATCACAGCATTCAGCTGGAAAATGCGCAGAAAACATCTGAAAATGGTATAGACGTCAGAATCCCTCAAATCTCAACGAATCAGTTGAAAAGCAGGAATTCAGTGGCGCATGAGGATCGAACTCCCAACCTTCTTCCCATGAAGCAACGTCACCACCCACTGCACTCTGAGCTGCTTGTCCTCAGAGGCATCGCGGGCGTACAAGACCTCCGAACTCGTGAGCCGATTCCACTGTAACTTCAAGGATCCCCTACTCCCCGGGTTTAACGACTTGACAAAAATGAAACACATTTCATGCTAATTGCGGGGTGGAGGTTATTCCAATTTAATAGGACGACTCCCTCTCCCCGTTCAGACATACGCTATCAGACCCTTCCCTTGTGAGCGAATTCCCGCCAAATGATTGCAGATCTGCCCGAAAAAGTCGGGTTATCAGTGGCGCAGAGTTTGCCAGTAACGCGCGCTAACCTCCTATTATCCGATTTTTATCCGAATTTATCCGAATCATTGCGTTTTTCAAAACCCCGGATCTTCGGATGATTCAGATGAGGGCAATTTTGAAAACAACGGATCTTCGGATGATTCAAATGAGGGAAATTTTAGAAATCCCGGATCTTCGGATGATTCAGATGAGGGCAATTTTTGGCCGAGCCGGATTTCGGATAATCCGAAACCGGATAAATCCGGTCGGATATCCGAAAATGTATGATTCGGATCCCATGTCTAATCCACCGTAAGGGCTGATGTTCGCCCACGTCAGTTTGCCAGAAGGGACGAATAGGGCACAGTGCGCATACTGTCGCCGACCGGTACTTCTACAGTTAACAATAGTACACGTACGGCAGAAAGTCACTCGTAACTCATTTCGGTTGTTCATTACTGGATTTTTTGCAAAAATCCAGAATGCCTCTAACACTTTCCTCGTCGAAATATCTCCTACAATGGCCAAATTGGTTCATTTCATCAGAAAGTCGCTTCCGTTATGCGCATCAATCCTATGCTTTCCAAGTGGACTGGTAAGCGATCCACGTCGTTTACTAAATAGTTGTTCCCTTACGCGCACTGCAAGATCCCTTCCCGTTTCTCCTATGTATTTGGCGGTACATGCCAAGCACTCGATCTGATAAATTGCTCCAGCCTTCGAGCAATCGTCTAAACTACCATTTGGACAAATAATGCAGTTTTCCAAAATACACTGCTGATCGTAGAACCTATTTCGAGCAAACTGCCGCCTAGTGTTATCGTTAGGAATGTTCACTAAGAAAACGTCGTCCTGCACTTGTGCCCCTACAATAGCTCTTTGAATTTTAGCGGCGACTCTATCGGAGATAAATGGTAGAACGAGAGGTATCTTACCTGCGCGAGATCTGTCATGAGAGTTAGCGTGAGATCTCCGATGACGACTTGAAACCCTATAGCCTTTCGAAATTGAAACACTTAGAGCGTTAGGCGAAATTTGAGTGGCTCCTAAAACAGTGACTATCGCCAATTGGCAGAAATGCGCCAAGAAAATCCCGTGAATTCTAATGGAAGATTACCCGCTGTGCCATTTCCACGTACGTTCTACAAAGAACTTGCTCCTGTGCCTGACGCAGATTCCAAGTTCGGAATTTTGTCATCTGGTGTGTTGGACGTGCTCAACCGCCACAAGCGAAACCGCGATACTAATTTGGATCGTGCTCAATGGCAAGGACTTGGGAATTGGAGACTTGAGGTAATGGCACTCTGCAAATCTCCGTTATGCCGCAAGCTTTAGATCGGGCTATAACCGAGCTTCATCTTAGCGACACCTCCATATACCATCGTGTTTCTGAGAGAGACTTTAAGTCGCAATGCAGACACCAGAACCGTAACTGGAAGACTACGGGAATGTCTGCCGGAATCGACAAAAGGTTTTTCAGGGACCTCAGGCTGTATAACCCCTGTTGTCCAGTTTTTTACAGCCTAGTAAAAACGCATAAGCTTTCCCAGCTAGATTTGCAATCCACGTCGCCGGACACTTATAAAATAAGACCTATAATCAGTTGTGTTGGCGGGCCAACCGATCGAATTTTTTGGCTCCTCAACAGCATTGTGAGCCAATTGTTGATCCATGTCCCCTCCCATCTGACCAACATAGCAAGTTTCTTGAGTTATTGCACAACACTACTTCAGTGAAAATTGTGTAATGGAATCATTTGATGTGACGTCGCTTTACACGAAAGTCCAAGACGATGAAGCCTTACAGGCACTATCTGAAATGCTGGATTTGCATGTGGGGGACAAAAACACCTTTGGATTGTCGAAAGCGCACATCATGATTCTGGCCTACGAATGTTTGCATTGCAATATCTTTTAATGGTCAGATTCGTGCTATTCGCAAGTAAGAGGATTGACTATGGGTCAACGATTAGCGCCGGTCCTTGCTGTCTGCTTTATCAGTAGAATTGAACAACCGGTGCTCACCGCTAATGTATTGCAGATACATAGATGACTGCTGCATCGTAACATCGGCACAATCCGAAATGGATGAGTGTTTCAGGTTAGCGAACGAGCAATCTCAGTATATTAGGCTGACTCGAGAAACTCCCAAGAATGGTTGACTCGCGTATCTAAACACGCAAGTGAAAGTGTCCAGTGAGAGAGTAGTTAGCGTGAAATGGTACCGGAAACCATGCTCTAAGAACATCCTGATTCATGCGAGGTCAGCACACTCCACTGCTATGAAACGCGTTGTTGTCAGCAACACGTTCCGAATGGCAGCTGGTATGTGTACGGGCCCCAGTGAACGTCAAGAGACTTTACGATTAGCTTCAAATATAGCCATTTCGAACGGCTATAGGGTTTCAAGTCGTCATCGGAGATCTCACGCTAACTCTCATGATAGATCTCGCGCAGGCAAGATACCTCTCGTCCTACCATTCATCTCCGATAGAGTCACAGCTGAAGTTCAAAGGACATTGTAAGGACACAACTGCAGGACGACGTTATACTAGTGAACATTCCTAACGATAACATCAGGCGGCAGTTAGTTCGAAATAGGCTCTACGATCAGCAGTGTATTTTGGAAAACTGCGTTATTTGCCCAAATGGTGGTTTAGGCGATTGCTCGAAAGCTGGAGCAATTTATCAGATCGAGTGCTTGGCATGTACCGCCAAATACATAGGATAAACAGGAAGGAATCTTGCAGTGCGCGTAAGGGAACAACTATTTAGTAAACGACGTGGATCGCTAACCAGTCCACTTGGAAAGTCTAGGATTGATGCGCATAACGGAAGCGACTTTCTGGTGAAATGTACCATTTTGGCCATTGTATGAGATATTTCGGCGAGGAAAGCGTTAGAAGCATTCTGGATTTTTACTAAAAATCCAGTAATGAACAACCGGAGTGAGTGTCTGTCTGTTACGAGTGACTTTCTGCCGTTCGTGTCTCACTGTGAACTGTAGAAGGACCGGTCGGCGACAGTGGTGCGCAGTGTACCCTACTCTTCCCTACTGGCTCACTGACGTGGGCGAACATCAGCCCTTACGGTGGATCCAATTGGTGAGTTCGTTTCTCCCAATTGGCCCCTCCTTTTGTGCTCGTAGAGTAGGTCCGAAATACTATGGTAGTTAAGGCGCTTAATGGAGTGGAGCGCAGATAAACTAATGCATCACGTTCAGGCCTCTGAAGACGACGAGAATTCGAAACGTCAGGCCCTGCTAAATAAAGGTCCACCTATAAACCTCGTGTTGGCACAAAAATGTTATCTGACTAACAACTTACAATACCGAGGTTTGAAGAAGAGAGAAGTTTGAGATTACTGCTATGAGCATTTGTTAGCCTTCCTAAAAAAACATTGTGACCAGAGAGAGAGAGAGAGAGAGAGAGAGAGAGAGAGAGAGAGAGAGAGAGAGAGAGAGAGAGAGAGAGAGAGAGAGAGAGAGAGAGAGAGAGAGAGAGAGAGAGAGAGAGAGATTGTTGTGCTGTGTTCTTAAATATTTATTTGAATATTCTTCTCTTGGAAGACCGAATAGTATTCGATGGCTTGAAATTCGACGATAAGAAAAGCGAGTGATATTCGGGTACTCGAAAATTCGACATTTTTAAAATCGAACAATTTTCGACAGTTTGAAATTCGACGATTCGAAGAACGAATAGTTATCGCTCAATCGAAATTCGGCATTTCTAAAAACGGATAGCAGTCGACCATTCGAGACTCGGTATCTTGGAAAGTCGAATGATATCCGCATATTTGGAATTCGATGTTTTGAAAACCCGAATATATCCGGTCGTTCAAAAATTCGACTTTTTTCCCGTGAAGCAAAGGTAGAATTACTGCCTCACAGTCTGCTGTCAGAACCGCAAGCAAAAAAATTCTTTGAGTACATTGGTATTTAATCACCGTAGCAGCTATTCTCATCTTTCTCTATTGAATTTTCCAAGCTTTGCTGGTTGCCTTCATTTTAGATGCTGACATTACGAAGAACGACGGCACTTTTTAGCGTCGGCGAGGATCTCCTAGGGACCGACATCCAAATGATCGCCACTCGCCCCTAAGCCCTCAAAAAGGAAAGATAACTGGGATCCATATTGTGATTAAATAGAAGGGAACTGACAGAATTTGTTCGTTGACCTCATTCCATCACTACAACCGCGGACTACGAGAGATTCAAAACATAGCCATTCACTCGTTGTGAATGATTAGCCTAAGCGGCACGAGATTCCATATCCACAGCCTGCCCTCCTTTGGATCCTTGCTGTTGATAAGGGTTTTTCCTAGTGTCGCATGGTTCATATATAACAGATACAAGAGGTGCGCGAAGCGAGACATCTCCTTTTATAATGAAAAGATGGCTCTTTTTTTCTTTAGGGCTCTTCCTTTTTCTTTTTCTTCAACTGCGTGGTTCGTGCATCGATACTCGTATCGATGCACGAACCACGCAGTTGTAGTGATAGCGTGTGGCTTGCAGAAAATATGGGCAAGAACTAGTTGCGTGGCCCTGCAACCATAAGGCCTTGACCCTGAAGAACCTTACCTTTGAAAATTCGTGAGTACTGCACAGAAGTCAAGGGAGGCTAATGGTCAGTTCATCGAAAAAGTTTACTATGAAGATCTAGGGAAACTGCACGAAAATCTCCAGCAAAGTTGTTCTGCTCCATTGTGCAAAAAAGTCCTCATTCTTTAATGCAGCGACGCTACCTCGCATATCACTATGTTCACCCACCCACATACTTGACGGGTGTAGCTGCATTCTCTATGTTCTTGTCCTCATTACGCTGGTCGCACGACTTACTCCCTCTCGACCGATGATTGAGGTGGCCGTCACGATTCTAATTAGCTCACGAGCGCGGAGAATGCTCGAGACGTTTTGGATCGCAACCAGAAATCCAAAACTCAGCCGTAAGGAGAAGTGCGCCGCGATGAAGCAAGAGCTGTCACCCTTCGTCGACCTCTGCGAGTGGGACCTACTCTAGGCGCTCCCCAGGGCAGGTGGCTCATGAATATCTGCTTGCCAAAGCACTTGCTCTACCCCACCTCCAGCTAAGAGTTGGAATTACCGATGGATCAAATCGATCTCCAGAATAAGGCGAGCCTCACTGGATTCAGTGGTGTCGACCTCGCGGCCTTCTTTAGGAGTTTTCTTGTGAGGCGAAGTGTCGTTTGAGCGAGCAGATTCCCAATCAGTGATGTTCGGAAAATTTTTGAGAAAAGCGAAACACGGAATGCGGAACGGAAGAGCTCAAAAGTGGGAGGAAACCAAAATACGAAACATGGACACGAGGATAACACAAAACGCATTAGTTAGTTTAATTTTTCATAAATATATCCAAAATAACTAAATTGGCAATAATTAAATTGCCGTTAACGAAATTAGGAAGTAGACAAGGCAGCATGCAACTCTTTCCCAGCAACACATAACAAGGTATACAAATGTCGCGAAAACGGCCCTATCCAATCAGACCGCACTGAAGGACTTGCCATTCAGACAGGGCGTGCACAGTCGGTACCCTGATCGGCTGGCACGCGTTCGGTCTGTGCTCCGCTTGGTTATTATTGGGTGGACGCTCCCACCTACCAATGCTGCTCACTATCGCGATATGCACCTATATGTACCTATATTGATCGGAAAGTCTTCATAGGGCTTTCTTCAAAATCCAGAACTTCCGACGTTTGATATTGATATCCACTATCTAACACTTGGTAGTCGTAGAACATTTTCGAAGCTTCTCTGCAACATCGTCAACCGCTGGTTCGCTCGATTCGCAAAGGGAACACGGATATTAAAATAAATAATAAAACGATAAATATCGATAACAGATTCTGAACTATAGCTGTTGTTCTAAGCCAGAAATTGGATTAATAAGAAAAATAAAGATGCGCATACTTCAACTAAGAAAACAGATTCCTGATTCAAACGCTCTTAAAACCTTTCGCGGTCCTTCCAGTAGACTATCTGCTAGCACATCGTCTTCAAATAGCTCCCCCACCCCCCGCGCCGGCCCCGCTCCAGATCCCTAACCTTAGCCAACGCTCCAATTCGGAAGCTGTACCCATGATTCATATCTGGGATCGAAGGTGAATGGCGAATATAGTTCGCATCTCGTTGTTTGATGTATGGCTCCTCACTTTCCACAAATCTTCAATCCGTTCAATTCAACAGGCTTCCTTCCTGGTAGGAATATGGAGTTCCAAGATCCTCCCTTATTTAGTAGTTTCTTCCTCGTTTTTAAGTTTCATGAGCGCTTTTTTGGTAAGCGGAAGGACGGCTTTACAGATCAGTTGCGCATCACAGTGCATCGGATGAATAGACAGAGCGCTTTATATCAAAACGCTTGCTTACAAGATGTAGGGTATGCGTTTTTAACCCAAACGTTATGCTTACTTATTCCGGCATATTAACCCTCGGCTAGCGAGGTAGCCATCATCTTAGCGCTGACAGTCAACGTTTCTTTGAGTAGCGTTTTGAACCTCGTCGCCCAAAAAGAATTCCATTTTGTTATCGCGTTGTTGCTACAAAGCCGGTGGTGGATCATGATGCACCACCGACTTTGTAGCAACAGCAACACGGTTTGAACGTTTAAAAGCACGCAAGAAGGTGACGCATGGATGGCCTCTTCCTTCTGCCTTTTGTCTAACCAGGATACTATCTCAACGGTAGGTCGGAACGGCGCAAATGTTGTATATGGGCAGAACCGCCTCTCTCTGGGAAGTAACAAACTGCAGGTATCTCGACCCCAATACAACTCTGCGCAGAGTTGTATTGGGGTCGAGATACCTGCAGTTTGTTACTTCCCAGAGAGAGGCGGTTCTGCCCATATACAACATTTGCGCCGTTCCGACCTACCGTTGAGATAGTATCCTGGTAAGTTCAAAACAGTGCAGGAACAATCAATGGATGAAAAGATAGAGATCACCTTGATACTTTCCCCCGTTCTTACTGCTGATCATGTGAAGGCTCTTACGGTTAGGGATGATTCCCACCATCGGGAGTGGGTTATCGAAAACGTCTGATGATGGTTGTTCCGGCTCTGACAATCCAGTTCTCTCAAGAAAATCCTTAGAGTTCTCTCAAGAAGATCCTCAGCTCAGTGTCCGCTGGAATACTTTTGTGCCCTCTACAGTATCGAAAAAGCTTCTACTGAACGCAGCTACAGGGGCAGCAAAGCCAGAACGAGCTGATTCCACTTTGGAGGCTGCTTCAACATCATCTTCTTCAACCACGCCTTGCCCGCAACTACGATCTAGTTTGAATCAACTTCTACGTTTTCCAGCATCACTCCAAAAACCGCATTTTTAAGGTAGAACAGTTGTCATCCTTGAGCAATGACCCTAATTTCCTCTTTTTGACTCTTCTTTTTGGAGAAATGACTGCATAAAAAGAATTTCATCTTTATTGTTAAGCAGCAAATGGATACTTCGTATGCCAATCATGGTCCAAGACAGCTACGTAAAGCAATCCTGAAAGAGAACAATCATTTATGAAGAACTTTAACTTTATATCACGAAGCTTTGTTGAGGAGGTCTCGCTACACGTTTCTTGCCAAGAATGTTGCTCAACAGCATTGCCAAAAGAGGAAATGTGCACTAAATCCATAAAAAACCGTTAGGAGCGAAACTTCGGAATATTTTGATCTCTTGCAATGGCGTGGGTGTGCTCGTAAATGTTCTCGAGGAAAGCTAGAGCGTTTTCGCATTATTTCGGGCCTCGCGAGCACCGCTTGCTAGATGCTTTCTCGAACTGCCAACCCGTTGATCACCGGTTTCCTCCAGCGAACGGGCAACGTCTCTACTCTCTAGTGTTGTGTGCTAGCGAACTAGCCCCTCTCCTCCGTTCTACACGTAAGTTGTTGGCGTGTTCATGCGTTCATGAACGCCGCTTGGGATATTGGGAGAACTAACAGTTTGATCCAAATAAGCCTGAGGAGTATGCAAGTCAGAAGATTTTCCATGTCTAATTCGTGTTGCTTCGAAGGACTCGTTTTCTACGCGTGCGGTCGAGAACTGTCGTACAACTGCACCTTCTCATATCTCGTGAGCAAATTTTTTATTGTGTTGAAGGTGCTAACCGGTGTCTTAATGTTCGATGATGATCTACGCTGTTGTAATAGTTTCGCGGAAATCCGGAGGTTGTGACGGAAAACTCCGGTTAAACGTCACCACTACCACCTTCACAATACCGACCGTATCTTTTGGTCTTCAGGGAGGAAAAGCTCTAAAGAACGCCTCTCTATAGCTAGCCCACTCCCTCGAGGAAGCTAATTACAAACTGGATGTACGCCGTATACCTTCAAGTTTAACTGTTGATGAGTCCGGCTCTCGTAGTAAGTTCGCCTGCCTCCCCCTAGGTGCTACTCTACAGACAAGCGGAGGGACAGGCGAGTACGCGCACGCATGTTGCTCGAAGCCTGTGATACGTCTTCTGTGACACCTTTCTAAGTGCCGTCGCATGTTGCGCGCTCTGTGACATGTCTTCTGAATCCGGACGCAAGTTGGATGACTTCCATTATACAACACGTCTTCTGAGGACCGTATACCTTCAAGTTTAACTGTTGATGAGTCCGGCTCTCGTAGTAAGTTCGCCTGCCTCCCCCTAGGTGCTACTCTACAGACAAGCGGAGGGACAGGCGAGTACGCGCACGCATGTTGCTCGAAGCCTGTGATACGTCTTCTGTGACACCTTTCTAAGTGCCGTCGCATGTTGCGCGCTCTGTGACATGTCTTCTGAATCCGGACGCAAGTTGGATGACTTCCATTATACAACACGTCTTCTGAGGACCGTATACCTTCAAGTTTAACTGTTGATGAGTCCGGCTCTCGTAGTAAGTTCGCCTGCCTCCCCCTAGGTGCTACTCTACAGACAAGCGGAGGGACAGGCGAACACGCGCACGCATGTTGCTCGAAGCCTGTGATACGTCTTCTATGACACCTTTTTAAGTCCCGTCGCATGTTGCGCGTTCTGTGACATGTCTTCTGAAACCCGACTGCACGTTTGACGACGTTTATGACACTCTTTCTGAGTTCCTATGAATCTTGCACTGCGTCTGTGGCAAGTCCTCTGGATCCCGATGCGCGAAGAACGTAGCCTTGTACACGCTTTCTGAATCCCCGCAGTCCGCGTTGTACATACATGCGGATCTTGATGCGCGTGTAAGTAGAGTGTCGTAAGTACAACAAACGCGAACCGCCGTCATGAATGATCGGCATCGTGGAGCGTCGACATATAATAAAAATCAGAATAAGGGAGACCCTCGGAAGACGTAGCTCGTACAAGATGGGAGGCTGAGCAGAACACACACACACACACACACACACACACACACACACACACACACACACACACACACACACACACACACACACACACACACACACACACACACACACACACACACACACACACACACACATGCGGACATAAATAAATACATACATAGTTATGCACATGTACACGGAGATTCTCGAAGATGAGGGCTCATAACAAACTTGCCTGAATTTAGTGTTCTTCTCCTCTGCAATGCGTCGCTTTGTATGGAAAATCGCGGCAGTAAGAATCGGATGGTGTCGAGCTACTCGAAGACTCGACTTTCATGTTCGATCCGAAAAATGACCTTTGTACAGTTTTTGTACACACCGTGTTACATGAAACGTATACTTCCGATGTTGCATAGAAAATGAGGTGCATGCAGGTGCACAGCGGAGATTCGGGAACATGCAGCGGGGGTGCGGGAACGCGCCGTTGCTCCTGCTGTTATCGCGATAGCCAATCAGTGCTTTGCCTGCGTGGCTGAGCCGATGCCTAATGGGCTACCGAGATTGTGGTAGGAGCAACGACGCCTTCTTGCACCTCTGCGATATGTCTCCGTGACATGTAGCGAAAATATTCTTGAAAAAATTTCATTTCAATTTCAAGAACTATTTGATACGTACACGGCCGCGTGGTTGCTACGCTTACGCGCTGACCCTCTAGAATCCTCGTCATGATGTAAAATGCTCGTCACCAAAAGCTATAGTTATGCCCAAATGGGCTAATTGAATAGGTATTCGCATGAGTGCCATTCCAATTCGAATAATTATATCAAAACACAAATGTTCGAGAACCGATATTCCGCAATTTTTCTGAGAGCGTAACTATAGACAGAATTTGGGATATCTGCATCATTTATGTCAGTGTACAGTCCCTCCCGCATTTGGGAAGACCAGCGAAAATCCGCGTTATGGGAATCGCGCCCCCCGGAGCTGATTTTTTTGCACTCCTTTATGCACATATTTATCCAAAATCTCGCACAATAAACGAATAAACGCCTAAATAGAAATGAACTATGAGACCGTGATGATAGGGTGTAGACATAAAGTAACGCTGGATTATTAATGTTGCTCCTGTCTTTAGAGATAGTCCCTATAATACGCACAAGTATGACAAAAAAGGTAAGGTATATGACGAATACCAGAGGTAAGCTGGACGTGATCAACAGAAAAATTGAGTAACCTGGGGCCGGATTCATCAACGACTAACCCGCGGGTATAAGGGGTAGAGATACCCGCAATGAAGCCTGCGTCTCTGACTCTTGCGTTATCTCTGCCTGACTCTTATCTTATCTCTACCCCTTATCACCCGCATACCCACGGGTTAATTGTTGATGAATCCGGCCTCTGGTGTTATAGGATGTCTTGTTGCGATCGTACGCAACATCGACGATATCGGCGTTGCAAAGACTTATCGTTATCGGTACTCATTCGTGAGATCTCCATCTTTTGCGTATCATATTGGTACACCGCGCCCTCGTAGTGGTGCCACCCTACCACCTAGCCTCATAGTTAAAGAGAAGAAGAAATCTGTGGCCGTTTTTAGAATAAGATGGTATGTAAAGGCAACATTGTCATCAATCACATTGTCATCTAATTCTTGTTAGGACAAGGAGGGTACACCCATCGGTGTTATGGCACACGGTATTCTCCTCTATACTCAGTATTTGCTGTAGTAAATTAGTTGTAAGATTCAGGCACGTGAGTCTTCGTGTCAGGTTCCTCTCAAGTTGTGCGCTAAGCGAGGGCATAACAGGGATAAAGGGCGGCGTTAATCAAGCACTTTTGAGGCGCGCCACGCATTCCGCTTCGACGAGATGCCGTGAGGGCAATTCGTACGCTACTTTGCCTACACAATGACTTGCGGTGGACAACCGATTGACAAGTCTGTGCTTTATCCTTCCCAGACAAATGTGGTACCAAATCACCGATGCCGGAAGGATGGAAGGGTTTGTTGGCCTGGTCGGAAGTCTGAACAAAGGGTGTTTGCGTAATGCACTGCACCGCGGAATGCTGTCGTCCCGCGGAGTCCGAGGCCAAAAACGCGTTCCAATCAGGGATGGGCGAAAATTTTGAAAAATTTCCCAGGAAACAGAAAATCGCTTTTGTCAGAAAACAGAAAACAGAAAAGCCAAAAACGCCAGAAAATAGAAAAATCAGAAAACAGAAAATTTCAAAATTATCATATGACCTAATTATTCTATCCAAAGATCCTTTCTTCCAGTGGCAAATGCTTTTCCATAACTAGAAATGTAGCCATGGAGCAGCGTTTTAACTTGCAAGCGTTTATAAAAATATCTAGTCCCCTTCAGATTTAATAAATTCAGGAAATTGTAATTCTTTATTGATAGATCCTAGGAATCTCAACACTTGAAGTATGTAACATTACTGACCAGCTCCGTTTCACAGCTAACGCTCTAACGATTACATCACTAATCGCAACACTGCGGGCGTTTCTGTGAATACAAATGCTTTGGTTCTCCCAGCGTTGTTATTAGAAAAAGGAGATACAAAAAAGGGGCTTATAAATGATGAATTTAACCCATCACATTCATATTGAAATATATCGGTTTAAGGCTAACCGATACAGTCCAAAATGTAGATGGGGTCACAAAATAGACGACTCGCTAGATTAATGGTCCCACTAGTGAAAAACTGAGTCAAATACGACGAAGGCTCATTAGAAACTGTTAACGTGTTTCATCTGCATTGCTTGAGTCAACAGACATACTCTCGCAGCATACTCTAAAGTTGTGCATGGATTCGTTGAGTATTACTAGCTGCGCCAGAATCTGTATTCCTAGTTGTCTCATTCTTTAAGGATATCTTTTCGTGTAAGTCGCGAAGTTTTCAGGTAGTCTCAGCAATGCTCTTCGCTGGCTTGGTGTTTCACAGAACAGCACGATATTGTGCCTAAAGGGGCTGTCAACACAACAGTTTTCGAGTGAAGGTGCTTTCTTGAATGCTGTACCCAAGATAATGGGAATCAGGCATACGCCCTTTCCATAATCATCGTCCAAAGGGAGGAAGACATGGGAGTGAAACTCGACTGCAGGCAACTGCACCATCTTCACTTCACTGACGACATCGTGCTCATAACACCGAGCATCAGTCAGGCGGAGCGAATGCTGGCCGACTTCGATCGTGTAGGTGGGAACGTTTGACTGCAGCTGAGCCTTCCGAATGCGATTTTCATGAGGGAAAGACGAGTTTCTGATGCATCATTTTCGCTAAATGGAACGAACATCTCCCACTGCTCCATGTACGTGTATCTGGGTCAACAACCAACATGGCCATGCTCCGGAGCTGGACAGGAGGAAAGGAGGGCTTCGGGAGCTTTCTAGACCGTCGAAGAAGTCGTGAAGAAGACGAAGAACATCCGACTCCGTGGCTATACCTATTCGACTCTACAGCTCTTCCTGCGTTAACATACGCCTCAGAAATCTGGGCCATATGGAAACAGGATGAACACGCGATCACCGTCGCGCAGCGTGGAATCAGAGGACGATATTCGGAGTGACACGACTTATGCAAGTGAGAGAAGGTCTCCGGAGTTCCGAGCTTTATCAACGTTCGAAGGTCAGAGCCGCTGTCGCATGGGCTAAGTCGTCGAAAGTAGATGTGCCGGCCAAGCAATGGGCTTCGCAGACATCGCTGGACGAAAGCCACCGGCTCAATTCAGTGGGGTCTCGAAAGAATACCAGGACGCTCACCATCGCATTGGTAGAACTTCTTCAAGAAAGTTCAGAACGAGCGATATCGTGCCCGTCAGGAGAGGAGGTTGGCGCCCAGACGAGCAGCTCGATGATCAACGGGACGACATATGATACAGGTGACTACTGCACAACTTTATCAATTCACCAGCGAAATCAAAGGTAACTGTGACATTTCTGTCTCTCTCACCTGTATCTTACTAACTTTTGACAACCAAAAGCTGAGCACGGTCTAGAGTTAGAAAAGCAGCTTCGCCATCATTGAGGATGACCGAACAAACATTTTCAATTTTTAAACTGGAGGTGGGAATAATCTTACGCACAGTAACTCTAGGACAAGCTGTAAGTTAACAGATAATTAAATGCCCCTCAAAACACTAGTTAGTTTCGTAGCCTTAATATAAAGTTGTAAGTAATCGTAGATGGTCCAAATTACAGTTAAAATCGAAAAGAATACGAATCCAAATTATTAAAGTTGAGAAATGCCCTATGAAGGTACTCCATGTCAGCAGCGCCAAGGCAATCAATCAAGCAAACAAAGCTGCACGGTTCACGAGTGTAAGGCGCAATTTCTACAAGAGCATATATCCAAACGCCATATTCTTTCAATTTAGAACATTCAGAAGTATAATTTTGGAATGAAACTCATAATTCTATGATACTTCTTGATTTCTTTTCATGGGATTTCCGCTATATAATCTTGTTCACCCCTCCCCTCCCCATTTTCTGTTTTCTGGCCAATTTTTCACCAATTTCCCAGAAAATAGAAAAAATTTGCCCAAAATGGCCAGAAAATCAGAAAACAGAAAACAGGGATTCCTCCCATCCCTGGTTCCAAGGTGACGCGGCCGCTCCATGTCGACGACGACCGTCCGCGGAGCACCGCTCGTCCGCGGAGCATAAAACAGGCCTAATGAGCGGCGGGAGTCAGAAGCGATGTGGAGCGACCGAGAGTTACATACGTCGGGCAGCGAGTGTCCGAACTCAGAAGGCATGCCACAGACGTCATCTTCTATCCTATTGGTGAAGACGCGCCTGTGTTTGCATACATATATCATAGCAGAAGCAATTTATTGTCATAGTGATCAGTAAAGTGGGTTTGCCACTAAACAGTAAGCATCCGACCAATACCGAATGGTTTTGTTTATTAGTTTGGCTGAAAAATTCCCCGTCACGCAGTTCTGCGAATTGTCAAGTTTTTTGAAAGTTCTTCTGAAACCTCGTCTACAAAACATATGTAAATGTTGGCCGTAATCTACATGTGCCCAAATTTTCCTAGTACTCCGCCGCCAAATGGCTGAAAAAATGGTTCTCCCACCTGGCGCAAGAGTTTTGATCGCAACAAAACATCCTGTAGCAATATATGGCCTCTCTACCAACCGCTCCAGGCCTAAGCAAATGTGTTAAAACATTGTTCTTGACTCCATTCGACTTCTCCTGGTTTACGAATTCGGAATGCACAGCAAGCGATGCGGCAAGAAATATATCTATACGTGACACGATATGTCCTTTAACTTTTCCCTACGACACGGCCAAAGTTTATTCCTCAAGGTCAAAAACGTCGACTCCGACTTGAGCGATAAATCACGATATGGTGGAGCGGTGGCAGTGACTACCGCCTTCAGGAGTTGACTTAAGAACATCCCGTATTGAGCTAGGAGAATACCAGCGCCATTGTGATAGAATGCTGCTAATCTGGATTACCTTAGAAAGACATGGAGATATAGCGCATGAGTAACTCATGGTCTGAGCGGTTACCGGCTTTAAAAACGAGAAGATGCACAGGCTTAACTTTTTAGACTTATAAACTTATGGTTTTTCGTGGGAATTTCACTTGGCTCGACAACCTTGTTACCTGAGGCGAAAAGTGGGTTCTTTACGTAAATCACGCTTGGTGGTTTCGTCCAACAAACTACTGTTACCCCGAAGTCTGCTGCAGGTAATTGCATCACGTCGCTGCGTCTCTACGTGGAAATCAGGAGAAGGTCTTCTCTTGGACAATACACGTCTACGCATGAGGAAGGAGCCCCAGGAAAACTCCGAAGAACAACTTTGAAAAAACACAAAAGTGGCGGACAAAGTCTTCGCCAACTAATTTTTTTCTGCAGATAGGAGTACTACGGAGTGAGTTTCCTAGCTACAGACGACAACTGACGATCGACGATGATCGGCATCGGTCGTCATCCACGGGCGCTCTAACAAAGCATCGAGACGCAGAAGAGGAAACTAGGAAACTGAATTGATTACTTCCATTGTAGCTCATACCAAAACGACGGGAAACTCAATCGATTCCCTCACACTCACGCTCAGTTCCTCACTCCACGGGCTAATTTGCTATTATCATGCAAACTTCTAGTATTTTGTCACTTGCTGTTAAGCATTGCCTCATAACATGCGCTTCCGTAATGGATCAATTCGTGCCCTACCACTTAACCATTATCATCGCCTGCGATGATGCTCAAGCTCTGGCAGGCCAGGAGGCGTGACGCTGGCGAACCCGCACAGCGAACCCACGCAGGTTCTCGCTCCACCTGTACATAGACCAGGTGGTCTCTCAATGAACTCTGACTCATCTCTTGTACTCGCCATCACATCCACTGAACCACCGTATTATTAAGGCGTACAGGTCCTTTGCCGTATCGTCGTATACTTTTGGTGCAACGGCATAACAAGCATAAGTCTCCCATGTCAAAGTGTAACAGCTTTGGGACCTGGAGCATAAAGTCGGTCGAATATAAGATCGCATTCTCTGAATCCAAAAGAATAAGTCTCCCGCTAAATACCTGGAGCACAAAGTCGATTCTGTTCACGATCGCACTTTCTAAATAAGAAAGTTAAGTCTCCCGTACGCTAAAAGTACCTGGAGCAGTCTCTTCCCTTCGTCGCTAACAACATTGAAGGAGAATTTTAAAAAATGGTATTCCATTCAAAGAAATTAGCAATCATACTGAGCTCAACCACGCTTCGTGATTTAGTAATGCGCTACAAAGAGGATGCAGTTAGCCTAAACTGCGCGATTCAAAGTGACTTTAACAATGAGAAATGCGAGTCTACCGTAGATCGTTTGGAAGAGTACTTAAGAGAATTAAAAGAGGGTGAACAAAGTCTTCAAAAACTTTTTATTGAGTTAAGGGATGAGTACATGAACTGCAAAGGTAAAGCAGAGAAAAAGAGTTAATGGTTGAATTAGAGGAATTGAACGAGAATCTCAACTGCACAAGGTTACTGCAAAAGCTATCGGCCTTACATATACTTTAAGGGCACGTGTTGACGTATTAACGTGTAGTGAAGAAAGTAGTTGCTGCCGCAGTGCCAACACCCTCAGTGTTTCAAAGTAGCCAAATGAATTACGAACACATTGAAGCTAATACCAGTCCCATAACAGTGCAGGTACGAAAACTCAGGCAGGTCAAGGAGTACACCGCTCCATGAAGGCTCCGGAGGTGTCCTTACCAAAATTTTTTGGTAAACCAGAGGAGTATTGGGCAGTTTATGAGGCTCTGGTTTATAAAAACGTTAAACTTCACGTCATCGAAAAGATCCTCCTCTTAAGGGAAAACTTAAAAGGTAGAGCAAAATCCGCCATACAAGGCATCCGGCCACTGTCGCATAACTACGAATTGATGACACAAACGCTGAAGGGTACTTACTGCGACTATCTAATAAATAGGTCACAAATTGCCCGAAAGCTGCTAAATTTAAGACCAACTAGTGATTTTGTGAACAGCTATTTATTAGTCCTCGGAAAAATTCAGATTTTGAGTAACCAGATAGTATCCGCAGGATGTGAGGTTAGGTCTACATGTGATCCAGTTTGGATCGAAACCATATTGTCCAACTTTCCTCATAGTATTGTTAAGCCTGTGCTTATAGCTACCAGAGCAGCGCACAATCAATCAACCGATGAACTCATGAGTAACCTCAAGAAAAAATTGCCGTTAGGGTCTACATCGAGAGCAGACTGAGCAGTACAATCAACGGCGAGGTCATCTCAACACCACGTACATATGACACTCCGCGACCTCAACTAAATGGGAGATATATCTTTTGCAGCATTTGTAAACATGCGTCTTTATCATGCCAAACTGTTATTGACAAATCATCAAGAATTTTAAATGAGCAAAATAGATGCTGGAAATGTTGCTCCTCAAAGCATGAAAGCATCAACTAACAAAAGTCGAACTGTGCAGGATGTGGAAAAATGCATCATGTAGCAGTGCGCTTTAAAAAAGATACCAAGGAGCGCAGAAAGGTACTCGATAGAATTCATTGCCAATAAACCATCGAAACTACCATTATCAGACAACAACTAGTAATAGTCACGTAAAAAGTAGGCCTTATCGTATAAGAAATTTAGCAAATTTAAGCACTGTTTTCGCTAACAATCAAGCCCCTAATCATTCTTCAGCCACCAATTTCACAAGCATTCATGACAGCCAAGGGAATTGTATAGAATTGCAGGAAGGAAGAGAATAAAATCATTTTCGGGCCTTCAGTATATGGCAGCAGCAAGGTCATGTCAGCGCTCACAGAAAAACCTGTAGTGTTACCAACTAACAAAATAACTGTTGCAAGTAAAGTGTTCAAACGAACAATAGCTAGCGATGTACAGAACCAGTCACTGAAGCAAAGACCACTCACATCAAAACGTGAGAGGGGCCTTGCGTCTATCAAGCAACCGCGCGTGCCCTGAGGCTCGTGCGAGCATTGGCCAGGTCACTACTTTATTAGCTGGACCGGTTACGTCAACAAGAATATACCCTCAATTGCGTAACAAACAGTGCCACAAAAAATCAATACTGAAAAAAGAAGTGATGGGTTACACTAACGGAGTTCGACCTACGCTGAAAAAGCTAAAAAGGGAAACGCTCGCAAGGCTGCCGGAGCATTCACGTGTTCAGTGATTTATGCCTTCTCGAAAATGTGTACTGTACCGATTGAAGTTCAAGATCTGTCATGTTTCCTTTTTTTCTTATGTCGTCGCCGTCTACAACTCTTAACTAGCTGCTCAACTTGCCCGTCGTGCTGTCTTCAACATTCAACAAGCAGTCTACAGCCTCAATCTCAACCAGTCAATAGCCACTCTTATCGAGTAACCTACACGTCCGATCCCTAGGATCTGCAAGAGACGTCTATCAATCAAGCGGATCGCCGCCGACATCGTGATGCCAAACTTTTCATGTCCTGCCTGTACTACATTTTTATGCAATTCGACGATTTTGTTTTAGCCTCGCCGGGAATATCATCGCCTGCGAAGATGCTCAAGCACTGGCAGGTCAGGAGGCGTGACGCTGGCATACAGCGAACTCACGCCAGTTCTCGCTCCACCTGTACGTGGACCAGTTGGTCTCTCAATAAACTCTGTCACATCTCTTGTACTCTCCATCACATCCGCTGAACCACCGCGTTTTTGGGGCGTACAAGTCCTTTGCCTGTCGTCGTATACAAGCATGTAATCACATCCTCTCACCTAAAGAATGTGTTGTGCTCATTGAGCCCTATTAATTTTCTATGCTCACATCGATCTTGGCGCCGATCGTCATGATGCTACTTTAAATCGTATGAAGTGCTTCTTTCACGTAGTGTTATGTAGCTTTCCCGGACTTCGTGATCGCATCACACTTCAGTAGAGTTCGAGAGACGTGCAGTGTAGTGCTTTAATGCTTTTCCTTCTTACATCCACACACCACTTCTACTTTCTGCAGTAGGAAAGTTGGCGCAGCCGGTTGTTGGCGACCTTTGTTATTGGTCGATTTGAGGACAACCAGCTCAAGCCGGTCAATAACAAACGAGCAGGGGAGGAGAAAACGGCCGAGAACTCATTTCCGCTGTGTCCTTTGCTGGTATGGAGTATGAGTTTAGGATCAATGTGCGAAGTTGCATCGGAGGATATGCATTACATCTCAATGTGCAACTGCGACACGGTATTCTTCCCTTGTCAGCATTTAATAACATTAAGATTCCCGCTTTCCTGTTCTTCAAAAAATAAGTTATGAAACCTCTCGCTTGCTATAAGGATGAGAATTTTATGGCCAACCAAACAGTGCCTTCACACTTTTTTTTAGATTCGCTTCAAAGCACTCATCAACAAGGCGAAGTAATTGTTGCGAAATTCTCGGTGGACTAGGTGCAAAGCGGCTAGGGAGCCTTGTATTAGGTGGTTGTCCGCCTTGATAAGAAAGCGAAGGAACGCCCAGTTACATCAGAGGTGGGCTAGCTCATTTAAAGCGCAGTTTACGTCGTTGCCTTAGATGGTTATCCTCATTTCCTTCTATCTTTGGAAAACTTTTCAGCCTAAGAAAAATAGATTCCAAAAGGAGATACCTGGCCGAGTTCTCTGATCTAGTGTCAACATCTATGGTCGATACAACGGCAGTGGTGGGAGAACGCAAATTGAACTTTGAAGGCTCTTAAAAAGCGGCGCAAGAATTTGTGCTCAGGATGCACCTTGATCTGAAGTTGGCGCCGCTCTCCTCACCTCCGTTGTATTGGCAGGGCACTCTGCATGAGCCCAAAGCATTAACGGCGACTTCTTCAAACGTTAGATCAGGATGAAGCTGGACTAGCGTAACATTATCCTCAGAGCACCGACGAGATCTGCAAAAGAACACACAATTATGCGTGTGCATCCAGGCAAGATCCGGTTAAGATCGGGGTGTGCGTAATTACGATTTAGGATTTGCGGCGATTTGTGGCAATTTTTTTTACGAATTACGAATTACGACATTTTAGGTCGTAAATCGTAAATTTTAGTAAATATGATCTTTGATCTACAAATCCGGCTTCTTACGAGACACAGTCCGGGTTATAAAGATATACCCAGATAAGGAGTCTTATCTTATAAGCTCCTTCCCGGGTTATAAAGATATGCCTGATTAAGAGTCCCTGTATAGCTAAACCACGGATCTCCCTCGATAGAGAGCCTTCGGGCTCTCTTGTTAAGAGGGATCTCGGGCCGCTTGTCGCAGGGCCACGTGGCGCGTCCCCGGGTGGTGGATAGTGGAATTAAACGCGAACCAAATGCGACCGCGTACTGCCCAGAGACGCAGGTGGGATGCAGGGGATGGACTCCTTGCTCCTGCTGTGTCGGGTCGACGCGTTCCTTGTGCGTGGGAGCGGCATGTTCGTGCACAGTGTGCGCGGATGTGTCCGTGACTGTGCGGATTGTAACTGTGTCGGCTCGGCCAAAAGCTTGCACTCGGTAGACTGGGAGTACATCGTAAGGCGATTCAAGGCCGCCTCAAAAGTCTCGCCCCGTCCCTTCGGGCAGTCTGGCTGGCTGCCCGGAGTCCTTCGCCCGCACGACAGAGCCTGACTAGCTACCAGTGTTATATGGAAGTCCAACGCAGCAGCACTAAAGGGCCTCATTCCCCTGACCCCGAAAGAGCCCCCATTTCTGCAGCGATGGGAAGGACGAGTACGGAGAGGCTGCTAAAATCTCAGGGCCTAACCAGGCTGCGCAAATTGACGACTAGGATGACGATCTGTACTTACAACGCCCGCACACTTGCATCGGAAGCATCCGTCGAGGACCTGAAGATGCAAGCCAGGAAGATCAAGTACGACGTCATCGGACTGACCGAGACGAGAAGACACCACCCCCTACACGTCGCCTACGACTCCGGAGAAGAACTGTTCCTCGGAACATGCGACAGCAGGGGAGTAGGCGGCGTTGGTGTCCTCATCAACACGCACTTGGCCATGAACATCGATTCGTACGAGTCTCTGACAACCCGAATCGGACGTCTGCGACTGAAGCGATGTGACTCCGTGCCAGCTTTGACTGTATTCGTCGCGTATACCCCAACATCCGACTACGACGACGAAGAGGTCGAAGCCTTCTACGTGGAGCTGGAGAAGTTCTATAAGGAAGATCACACCTTCTACAAGGTGATCGTCTGCGACTTCAACGCCAAGATCGGACCGCGAAGGTCGCCGGAAGAACTTCACATCGGAACCCACGGTTTGGAGTGGAACGAGCAAGGTGAGAGGCTGTCTGAGTTTATCATGTCGACCAAGACCATCCATGGAAACTCACAGTTCCAGAAGCCTCCCTCTCTACGATGGACCTGGGAATCCCCCGGTGGCCAGTTCCACAACGAGATCGACCACATCATCTTCAATCGCAAGTATTGCCTGACCGACGTCTCCGTTGTCCCCAAGTTCTACACGGGATCGGACCACCGCCTCCTTCGCGCGAGGTTTCGCTTTTCGCGTCAAGGAGAAAAGGCCGCGAAGTTCAAGAAGAGGAATCCCAGAACGACCATCAACTGGGACCTCTACACCTCTCTTGTCGGCCTTTGGGAGGATGCCGTCATGGACAACGTCGATGAGGAATACGACCGCTTCGTGCACCATCTCCACGATAGTGCTAAGGGAGCCGAGAGCTTGAAGACCACCAAGAGACGCCTGTCTCCGGAAACTCTCGAGCTTATACGCCAGCGTGGAGCAGCAGGAGAGTCAGGCAACTACCAGCTGACGTCCGAGCTTGCAAAGCTATGTAGAACGGCGATAAAGGAAGTTCTCAAGGAGAGAAGGGCGGAAGTGTTGGCTGAAGCAGCAGAGGCAGGGTTGAGCATCCGCAATGCCCGCCGAAACTTCGCCAACTTCAAGACCAAGATGACCGCTCTCCGACGTCCTGACGGAACCGTCACCTCTTCCAGAAGGGCCATGGAGAAGGTCATCCACGACTTCTACTCCGATCTCTTCGATAGCCACGTCCACCTGCCCCCTGCCACCTTTCGCAGGATGGATACGTCGTTCCCTCTGTTCTCCCTTCCGAGATCCGACACGCCATCTCGTCGGTGAAGAAACGTACAGCACCCGGTTCTGACAGGATCAGAGCTGAACACCTGAAGAACCTCCCGCCAGCGCTCATCAACACCTTGGCGCGGCTCTTCACACGCTACCTGTCCGAATGCAAGGGCAAGGTTCCATCTCAGTGGAAGACCAGCAAGACCGTTTTGCTGTACAAGAAGGGAGACGTGCACGACATTGGCAACTAACGCCCGATTTGCCTGCTGTCCGTAGTCTACAAGCTGTTCACTCGAGTTATCCTGAATAGGATCAGCCGAACGCTGGACGAAGGACAGCCATGCGAACAAGCAGGATTTCGGAGAGGATTCAGCACATCGACCACATACACACCATTACGAAGCTCATCGAAGTGTCGCGAGAGTATAAGCTGCCGCTGTGCCTTACGTTCATCGACCTGAAGAAGGCATTTGACTCTGTCGAAACTGAAGCGGTCATCGAAGCCCTGCTCACTCAGGGCATTCCTACTCAGTACATCAGAGTCCTTCGAGAGCTGTACACTGGATTCACGATCAAGATCTCACCATTCTACAACAACATCGTCATCGACGTAAGGAGAGGGGCCACCCTCGAAAACGTCATGCGCGAACTAGAATGGGAAGACATGGGAGCGAAGGTCGACGGCCGGCAGCTGCACCACCTGCGCTTCGCTGACGTCATCGTGCTCATAACACAGAGCATCAGTCAGGCAGAGCGAATGCTGGTCGACTTCGATCGTGTATGTGGCAACGTTGGACTGCAGCTGAATCTTACGAAGACGATGTTCATAAGGAACGGACAAGTTTCTGATGCCCCATTCTCGCTCAACGGAACGAACATCTCCGAATGCTCCAGCTACGTGTATCTGGGTCGCGAAGTCAATATGGCCAACGACCTAGCGCCGGAGCTGAGCAGGAGGAAACGAGCGGCTTGGTAGCTTTCAAGAGCGTCGAAGAAGTCGCGAAGAAGACGAAGAACGTCCGATTCCGTGCCCACCTATTCGACTCTACCGTTCTTCCTGCCCTAACATACGCCTCAGAGACCTGGGCTAAAGCAGGATGAACAAGCGATCAGCGTCGCGCAGCGTGGAATCAAGAGGACGATGCTCGGAGTGACACGACTCACGCAAGTGAGAGAAGGCCTCCGGAGTTCCGAGCTTCGCCGACGTTCGAAGATCAGAGACGCTGGGCCAAGTTGTCGGAAATTAGGTGGGCCGGCCACGTAATGCGCATCGCAGACACCCGCTGGACGAGAGCCGTTACCGACTGGATTCCGCGGGATGTCAAGAGAACACCGGGACGCCCACCAACGCGTTGGTCGGACTTCTTCTTGAAAGCCCTGAACGACCGATATGACGTGTTCGTGTCCCTCGAGCGAGGAAGATCCATTGGACCACTCTGGCACGCGACAGGGGCGAATGGAGACGCTGCTGGCGCCCGCTCGAGCAAGTCGATGATCAACGGGACGACAGGTGACACAGGTATAGCTAAAATAGAGAAACTAAGCTTTTTGACGGTTAATTCAACATTGTCTATAGAATACCGCTGAGATCGTTGCACTTCTATTAAATACTTCATGAAGCATGACAAAAAACGTAAAAAAGCGAAGCCAACTCACTGTCCAAAACAGGCAGTCTCAAACACCTCCCACTCAACTTTAGTTTCATTGATTACCTTCTGGAAGAAGGAAAATATGCTCCTCATGTCGTATTCCGTTCTGAAGCACTTCAGTATTCTCGGGCACTTCTCCTGTCCGCTCACATTGAGCTGCTCCGGATGCACATGGGCATGTGCTCAGTGCCGGGCAACCAGGGTTGTTTCGACTTACTCGCATGGATTGCGTTGTCTAGCGAGGTCCACCATACAGGCGATCGAGCGGTATCCACAGCTCCATGTGTCGGTCTGCAAAGCGCTGTTATCATACACCGCGCTTCCTTATTCTCTTGCGTTCGTGTTCAGAAGTGCACTTTGTAAGGACACTTTATTGACATGTTCTTTCCTTTCCTCGACACGCTCTACTGAACGTTCTTAAATGCTGCCTGACCTAGAAAGCTTGACCTAGAAAACAGTACCAAGAAAGTGTTTCTTTTTTAGAAGTAGAGGAAGGAATGAGCTCGGTTGACTTCAATTCTTCCATTTGGACAATTTTACCGATTTATGCTTTTCGGCTGCAAGTCTAGAGAGGGGTCCACCATGTATCTCTTTAAATTTTGACAGTTTCACTCTAGCCAAGGCAATCTTAAATGCCCTCCTGAAGAAAAACATGTAGGCGGACCCCTCTTTCTAGAATGCGCCCTTTTGGCGTCGACACCATTCCTTCTGTATTGCCTGACGTGAAAATGTCTGCCTCAACTGTCTTAATGCGTCCTAGCCCCGTTCATTGCGCAGAGACCTAAAACCGAGGTTCATTGTTCTTAAAATCCAAGTCAATGTGTAAAGCACTTTCCCTCTCCGTGCTACTTAGCTTTCCATGCTTCATGATCTGATCATGAGTTGTGAATCTGTCTAGTCGACATAATTCCTTATCAAAAATGTCTTCAGGGGCCGGATTCAGTAACGATTAAAACCGCAGGTATGCGGGGAGTAAGGGGTAGACACAGCCACCTTGAGGCATTTACCTCTACCCCTTATCTTGACCCCTTCTACCACGCAAAACCACGGGTTCCATTTCTGACGAATCTGATCCAGGCGTCGCATGAGCACATGTCTGTGATTGCCGACATAGTCTTTATCCGACGTCTACTGATACTGTATGCATCCGGAACGTTAGAGAGATGAAGTATGTGGCGGCGGCGGGGGGGGGGGGGGGGAGGAGGAGGCACAGGAAATGTTTAATATGTGCATGTCTACACTGGGGGGGGGGTGGAAGTTCACCTTTATGCTTCAGAACGTCAAGAGTAATTGTGCAGGACGCTAAACTTGTTTACATATCCACTGTAGCCTTCTCGGTCAAATGCAAAGAAAGCAGAGGTGTAGCCTTAGGAAGAGATCTAGCCTTACCACGGTGGGGCTAAAGCTGTCAGAAATAGATGAGGTGCAGGGGACCCCCTTTTGGAATGGTACTGGGTTACATATAGATAAGGTGTGGAGGGCTGTTCATAGTCCGCGACAGGAGCGCCGAAGCATGCGTATCGATTTTTACTGCGCGATCGCTCGGTATTAATCGATGTGTAGATGAACGCCTCGGTTGTTCTCTTCGCTCCCGTTGTGGACTATGATCAGGTCCCAGCGGCGATTCTCCTACTCAATGGTGTGTTCCCTTGTCTTTAGGGGTGCTGATCCCTCCTTTGGCATAAGCCATGCATTTCACTTCACCTGGTCTTGTTGGGGAGTGCAGTGTACTTGTCCGAATCACTACTATATGTACAGATAACACTAGAACTCACAACGCACTCACGGACGTAACCTTCTCTACATCGACGGATTATGCGTTCAACGAAGAAGAAGGACTTGCCAGGGAAAAGGTTGTTCCTCACTGGCCTTCGCAGGATGCTGTTGGTGTGACAAGCGTTGTGTTTTACTTGTTTTATAGATTTGTACCATAGCTATTGACTAGAAAAAAGACAAGTCAGGACCTTTCATTTCCAGAGGAACGATATAGTGCAGATAGGCATTTTTGAAAAGCTAGCACTTATGAAGGCGGCCGCGCTTTTTAGTTTCTTCCTGTGTGACACCGCCAGGAGTTTCAGCCTTGAAGGCGTTTGCTAAACACTGAAGAATGGGATGATATTTATCTGCAGGCGCTCGGAAGTCGGACCACCTGCCGAAGAAGGCGACTCAGTGGAACTTGTTGTTGCCCTAATGCGCCCCACATTAAAGTTTTCATTCCTCGAGTAGTTTGCTGGCGCAGCCTTGTTTGATTGTTCCATTGGGGGTTGAAGGTATTGGGTTGGTGCATAAGTTCTCGGACATTTGATCCCTCCTGAATTGAAAGCGCATTTTCCCGTCAAATTTCTCACATGTATCAAAGCGTAAATAATCGATCGATAGAGAAAGGAAAGGGCTACAAAACTGTTCCTAACATTTACTTCTGCGTTGTTAACGTCAGCTATTATGGCTAAGCAATTCATCCCAACTGAGACGCATATTCGGCACGACATGTTATTCCTGCATCAATCTGGCCTCAGTGCCAACGAATCGTATTGTCGCCTAAAGGATGTTCACAAGGAGAGTGCTCCTGCTCGAAGTACTGTGTACCAGTGGTTCTCGAAGTTTGCAGTTGGTGAATTTTCCGTTGAAGATAGTGAACGAGAAGAGCACCCGATGACGCTGGATTTGGATGGCCTCCGAAGCAGAGTGGAAGCGGACCAATACCAAACCACTCGCGAACTATCAAGCACTCTTGGTGTTAGTCACTCAACAGTCGTTCGAGGATTGAAGTCGATTGGCAAGGTGCAAAAATTGGGTCGCTGGGTACCTCACGACTTGACACAACATGACATGGATCGCAGAGCCGATGTCGCTCTGTCTCTCCTTACCCTCAGACGTACCCACGGATGGCTGGACAACCTTGTCACCGGGGATGAGAAGTGGATACTCTAGGTTTACGTCATCCAACTGAGGAAGTTGAGTGCCCACCTTCAAACCACACGAGGAGAGCAAGTGAAGGTGTATTTTCAACACGAAAACGCTAGACCGCATATTACTAGAGCGACGGGGCTGAGTTGGGGACACGGATAGACCGCTTTTCCACATCCGCCTTACTCACCAGATCTCGCTCCTGATTATCATTTGTTTTCAAGCCTTCAACGCTATTTGGACGGTCAGCAATTTAGGAACCGAGAGGATGTCAAGGAGGCACTGATCACATTTTTCGAATCACAACCGGCCACGTTTTGGAGAAAAGGCATCCATGACTTACCAGCACGTTGGCGAAAAACAATTGATGTAAAGGGTGATTACTTCAAATGATTTGATATTGTTGTTCGTATGTTGCGATAATAAATATTTCATGTCCCAAATGTCCGAGAACTTATGCACCAACCCAATATAAGCATAGAGAAATCGCGCAACTTCCCACTGGGATTTCAGAGAAAGGGCAGCTTTGGTTGAAAAAAAGAGGAATTAATCAGTGCCACCTTACTACAGGCATTCTTCAACTACTCTAGTCTCCTCTCCACACAGTTCATCTTCGAGCCTCCATTAAAAGGCAGTAGATCTTTTCGACATCTTTCACCTTCGAACCTTTGTTGCTAATTGCTGTATCCCCAAACGTTCCTCCTATCTATACCAAGTGCTGTGTGACCTAGCAGGTCAGCTTTTTTTAAAAATCTGCCGAGCCCTGCTGTTCAAATTTTCGACCAGGACGAATGGGACCCGCAGGTTATTGGCAAAGATACCAATACCCTGAAGCTTTTTGCTTTTTCTTTTATACTTTCGAGAGAACCGTAGAAGGCGTTTTTGTATGATTGTGACTATTTGAATTCGCTGTTATACTATTATGTGGTATCCTTATATAACAGATTGTGGGAAATGACCTCTTTGCATACGGTGTTCTACATTTTCTTCCAAATCGGCTTTCTCATAGGTAGCCCTGTATAATTGCTGCTCCCTTTAATTGTATGTGTTCAGCTGCAATTCTCTACCTCCCTTTATAGGAATCTGCTTGGACGGGATACGTCTTGGAGCGCGGGAGCTCTCCCTTGCGGCGGACGCATTGAAAGCTCACCCCATGACGTTAGTTTGGGTCGTGGTATATTTACTATTAACTTATTGATTCGCCAATTAGTTCAATTCAACTATTGGAACATGTTGGGCGACACGGACGATGAGAGGGCGGCTGCGCTGGCAGAACGCAAGCTGGCGAGGAGGCGCTGGAGGCGCCATGTGAGAAGTGCACTGCAGCGTGCATTGTAAGTTGTCTGCAACTATAATAGCTTTGTATCACCTCTTAATCAGCAAGATCAAATTCATCTTTTTAGAAACGACATCAGGAAGTATGTCAAAGACGAGAAGGGAAATTTGGTTCCACGCCCGGTTCGTCTGCTTTTCTCTATGTGCTTAGGAAAGTGTTAAGCATTCCTTTTTCTAGAAGGTGAAAATCGTTCACGCTGGCCAGCACCGAAGAAGCTCGTCTCAGCTATATGGTGATGACGATAACGAGGACGATGACCACAACGAATAGACGACATTCTCATTTATCACATTATATGCTTTATGCTCTAATCTCACTTTATGAATGTGTATGAATTATTAAGCATTCTCTGATGTCGCTTATGCTATACCACTGTTACTGTCACTTTACATGCATCAATTTATAAATAAATTGTTATATTATAAATTTTGTAATTATAAGTGTTTCCTAATTCTTCTTTATCCTGCTCATATATATATATATATATATATATATATATATATATATATATATATATATATATATATAGTGGCGTCCCAAAGTTTGTGAACGCTTGCATTTTTCGACATAACTTGCTTCAAAAAGGTCTAAACAGAGTGAAATTTGGATATGTGGTAGCAAATTAGATCGCAATGACGATCCCTTGATCTACGTTCGTTATCATCGATTTTTTGCAAGTGCAAAGTCAGACGTGCGCGCACCGGTCAAAGATGAGCTGCAAAAGCATTGAGCGCAGTTATCAATACATTTTCTTATGAAGCCAATCTAGTAGCGTTTTGATATACTGTGGTCTTTAGCAAACTCCTCGTTATGCCGAGAGGAAAGAATATCCCTGCTGAAGTATGAGAGGCAATTTTTCGACCCGTCCAGAAAAAAGTCTCTTATCGACAGGTAGGACTGCTTTTCGGATGCGGGATTTCGACAGTTGCTGCCATAGTCAGAAGAATGAAACATTCCGGAACCGCAGAAGATGCTCCGAAGTCAGGCAGACCACGTATTACGACCTCTAGAGATGATTCTGTCATCCAGGGGATGTCGAGGCGTAACCCGTCGCTGACTGCAGTCGATATAAAAAAGTCCGTAGCCACTTACCATAGCCTAGATGTGAGCGTGAGCACGGTAAAACGTCGACTGAGATGTACTGGACTCTATGGACGACGCCCCGTTAAGAAAGCCTTCATCAGCGAGAAGAATAGGAAAGCTAGACTCCAGTTTCCCAAGGAGCATCTGGACGATAGACGATTGGAAAAAAGTGCTTTTGAGTGACGAGAACAAGTTTAACCTATTTGGATCCGATGGACCACACTACGTTAGACGTCCAAAAGGCGCGAGGTACGACAGAATGTATCAACTACCAACTACTAAACATGGCGGAGGAAACGTTATGGTTTGGGGATGCTTCAGTGCACACGGAACAAGCCCTATTCACCACATCCAAAGAGTTATGGACTCCAAACGCTACCGGGAGATTTTAAACAATGTTATGCTTCCATACGCTAAAAATACCTTCTAAACGCCGTGGATTTTCCAACGGGACAACGACCCGAAACATGTTTCGAAAACGGTGAAGGAGTGGTTCAGTGCGAATGGAATTCACCTGATGTCGTGGCCTTCTCAGTCACCGGGCCTGAACCCAATCGAACACCTTTGGGAACACCTTGCTAGAAGTTTAGCAGGTCTCACAGCAAGAAACAAGGCCGAAAAGTTTGAACAATTAAGGCAGAAATGGGAAGATATCGGACCAGACGTGATCAACAAGCTTCTAGAGTCCATGCCAAGGAGATGTGAAGCTGTAATTAAAGCAAAAGGTTTTGCAACTCGCTACTAGTACAGCTACATTGTTTCTGTGTACAGCTTGCCTGCATTTGGTAATGAAGAATGTTGCCGAAGTGTTGTAACCTATGTGGTAGATTTCACGGTTTTTCCGTTTTTATACATGAAATATGGAGAGGACTAATACAGAACAGCAGTGATGATGCGATATAAGAATGTTTGTTATTTGTCACAACATATCCAAATTTCACATTTCTAAAGCTGATTTGAAGAGAGTTCTGGCGCAAAATGCAAGCGTTCACAAACTTTTGGAAGCCACTGTATATATATGTATATATATATATATATATATTGTCTAGCAACCGGACGACGACACAATAGCAACCGAACTGCGGCACAATAGCAACCGAACGTCAACACAGTAGCGACCGAGCGGCAACACAATAGGAACAGGAGCCATCCCTCAGTTGACCGGCTTCTCCCGAATAGCAACAGCTGTTCCTCCCAATAGCAACTCGAGCCACCCGACCGCTTGGCTCGTGTTGCTCTTCGCTTCGGCTTGTCGAACTCGAATGTCCAAGACCTTATCAGACACAATGGAGAGAGAGCGCGCGCTTGACGGCTGTCGATGCCACGCCGGAACGGCTATCGTTGGAGAGAGGGCTTACTGCCAGTGACCAGTCGTCGCTGCGTTGTGCATGGCGACCAGATGTCGCATGACCCTTCGCACCCCGCAGGCACGCAGGCAAGCGTCGGCTAACTGCGCTCCAGCGCCATCTCTCCACCGCCCAACACCGCCGCTCCACTCGTCAAGCGCTCTCCTGTCGCCCCGCTCCTCTCGTCGCAGGAGTCATCGTTGGAGGCATGCCAGGCCTAAGGTGAGGAAAATCACATCAAGCTAGCCGCTCTACTCGTGCATTCTTCTCTCCCTAGCAGTTCAAAAGGCAATATTTGGGAACCTTATTAGGTTCCAACATTGCTCTACCTTCATTAAGATCGGGCGAGTAGTTTTGTGGTATGAGGCCATCCAGCCTCCCCCCCCCCCCTCCCCACCACTAAGCTCAACATCATATCCAGGCGTTCAGTGACCCGTTGCTTGCGCTAATTGGTGCCTTCGTCCGCTAGGTTCGTCAACAACCCTCATGATGGGTTCGTATGTTAGGGCGAGTTTTGCGGCATGCCGTCATGCCGCGGTGAACATAGCGCTTGAGAGGACGCAAGGAGATTACTGTACGCAATGCTGCATACTTTTAGCGGATGGTTCGAAACTGCATGATTTTAATTCTATCAGTTTTCGATGTGGCTTTCGATAGCGCTAGCGGTTTCTTAGCATCGACCGCTGGTGTGCACCTTTAAGATCACCCCTCCGAGGGTGCAGAAGGTTGAGCGATGCGGTGCTGCAAGAATCAAGTGGTGGCGAATGAAAGAGAAGGAAGCAGCTGTGATTTCCCGCGTACGGTTGCCGACAGTCACGACTGTCGACGAAACTTGGAGGAGAGCAACCGACGCGATACGCCAAGCTGCAAGGCTGGAACTCGGCATAGCGAAGCCTGGGCGACGCAAGGTCGACAAGCAGACATGGCTGTGGACGGACGATGTGAAAGCGAAGGTTAGAGAGAAGAAATCGCTTTATCATGTGTTTCTCAGCGATTAAACAGCCGACAACAGGCAGAAGTATCAGAAGGCAAAGAAGGAAAAAAAAGAAAGCCGTGGCTATTGCGAATGCCGCTCATTATAGTGATGTCAACGAAAAGCTCGAGTCGCACGATGGTGAGCGGTATTTGTATCGACTTGCTAAAACCCGCCATCGCCAAACCGAGGATATTGAAAAGTTCTTTGGCATCAATGATGAGGCGGCCATCTTCTGACAGACCGCAAAAACGCGCTGAAGCGATGGCGTGATTACTTTGAGGAAATTTCCACTATGGAATTTTTTAACCCGGCCATCCCTTCTGTGGGTTCTGTTCACGGTCCCGTTCACAAGATCACCGTGGAGGAAACAGAAGCGGCTCTGAAGAAGATGAAGCCATGCTAGGCGACAGGACCGGATCTGACAGCCGATGTTTGGAAGTCGAAGCTCTGGTATTCTGCTGAGTGGTTGGCTGAATTCTTCAACCAGGTAGTAAAGGAGAAGAAAGTACCGGAGTGTTAGCAGAACAGTACGACGATTCCGATTTGGAAGAAGAAGGGCAGTCCTGCAGACTGCTCCAATTATCGTCCGATTCGCTTGCTTTCGCACAGCATGAAGATCTTCGAGCGAATCCTTGATAGACGAATTCGTGAAGTCGTCAAGCTCTCGGAAAACCAGTGCGGCTTCGTAGCTGGTTGTGGAACCATTGATGCTATACACGCCGCCCGCCTCCTGGTGGAGAAGCACCGCGAGAAACAAAAGCCGGTGCATATAGCCTTTCTCGACTTGGAGAAGGCCTTCGACCGCGTACCGCGTGAGGTTATATGGTACGCCTTGCGACTACACAACGTACCTGAGGAACTTATAGAGTGGGTGCGGGTGCTTCACTCTTGCCTAAAGGGTAGAGTGCAAGCTGCAGCTGGAACCTCAATTGAGTTTCCCATCTCTGTTGGGGTGCACCAAGGTTCTTCGCTTTCTCCACTCCTCTTTGTTGTCGTCATGGATGTCATTACGCAAGATCTTCAGAAGCCTGCCCCATAGACATTGCTCTATGCTGATGACGTGATGCTCGCTTGCGAAGATAAAGATGACCTCAGCGGCAGGTGCAAGCTTGGTGCGACCGCCTGGCGATGTTCGGACTCAAACTGAACGTGAAGAAGACCGAGTATTTAACGACGGACGTTACCGAGTCCAGCTCCATCAAGGTTAACGGCATCGAGCTTCCACGCACTGCGGTCTTTAAGTACCTGGGATCAGCAGTCGCGTCTGACGGCAAACTGATGGTCGAAGTGAATTCACGCATGAGTGCAGCTTGGTCCAAGTGGCGCTCGTTGACTGGCGTGTTCTGCGACAAGAAGCTACCAGAACGCTTTAAGTCGAAGATCTGCAGAGCAGTCGCACGGCCAGTAGCGATGTACGGCGCTGAGTATTGGCCTGCCACTAAGGAAGTTGAAACGCGCCTCAGCGTCATGGAGACAAAGATGCTGCGCTGGACGGCTGGAGTCGCGCGCATGGACCGCATCCGAAACGATGTCATTCGGCAGAAGTTCGGTGTCGCGCCGATAGCGGACAGGATGCGCGAAGCTCGCTTGCGATGGTACGGCCACGTTCTGCGTGGAAAGGAAGACAGCGTTCGCAAGATAGGCCTTGAGTTGGAAGTGTCAGGAAAGCGGCCTAGAGGGCACCGGAAACAACGATGGTCGGATGCGTTACACTTCTTCTTCTTCTTCTTCTTCTTCTTCAGCGTCCGTCCTGCTTCGTAGTGGGGTCCGCTATTCTGGTGTCATGACGTCACCTCCAGCGCTAGATCAGGGTGGACATCAGCCGCTTTCAAGTCCGTACGTAACGTATCAGCCAAGCGCTGCTTCGGGCGCCCTCTAGGCCGCTTTCCTATTACCTCGAAGTTAAGGCCTATATTGCGGACGCTGTCTTCTTCTCCACGCAGAACGTGGCCGTACCATCGTAAGCGAGCTTCGCGCATCTTGTCAGTTATCGGCGCGACACCGAACTTCTGCCGAATAGCATAGTTTCGGATGCGGTCCATGCGCGTGACTCATGCCGTCCAGCGCAGCATCTTCGTCTCCATGACGCTGAGGCGCTCTTCAACTTCCTTGGTCGCAGGCCAACACTCAGCGCCGTACATCGCTACTGGCCGGATGACTGCTCTGTAGATCGTTGACTTAAAGCGCTCTGGTATCTTCTTGTCGCAGAGCACGCCAGTCAACGAGCGCCACTTGGACCAAGCTGCACTCACGCGTGAATTCACTTCGACCATCAGTTTGCCGTCAGACGCGACTGCTGATCCCAGGTACTTAAAGACCGCAGTGCGTGGAAGCTCGATGCCGTTAACCTTGATGGAGCTGGACTCGGTAACGTCCGTCGTTAAATACTCGGTCTTCTTCACGTTCAATCTGAGTCCAAACCGCTCCAAGCGATCACACCAAGCTTGGAACTCTCGCTCGAGTTCCCCTTTATCTTCGCTAGCGAGCATCACGTCATCGGCATAAAGCAACGTTCAAGGGACGGGCTTCTGAAGATCTCGTGTGATGGCATCCATGACGACAACAAAGAGGAGTGGGGAACGCGCAGAACCCTGGTGTGCCCCGACAGAGATGGGAACTCCATCGAGGTTCCAGCTACAGCTTGAACTCGACTCTTTGGACAAGAGTAGAGAATTTGCACCCACTCTATGAGCTCTTCGGGAACTCCATGATGTCGCAAGGCGTACCATATCACTTCACGCGGTACGCGGTTAAAGGCCTTCTCCAAGTCGAGGAAGGCGATATGCACTGCCTTCTGTTTCTCGCGGTGCTTCTCTATCAGGAGGCTAGTGGCGTGTATGGCATCAACGGTGCCACAGCCAGCCACGAAGCCGCATTGATTGCTGGACAGCTGGGCGATGTCCCGAATTCGTCCATCGACAATTCGCTCAAAGATCTTCATGCTGTGCGAAAGCAAGCGAATCGGACGGTAATTGGAGCAGTCTGCAGGACTGCCCTTCTTCTTCCAAATCGGAATCGTCGTACTTTGGCGCCAACACTCAGGCACTTTCTTCTCCGCCACAACCTGATTAAAGAACTTCGCCAACCACTCAGCGGGGTACCAGTATTTGGACTTCCACAAATCAGCTGCCACGTCATCGGGCCCAGTCGCTTTGCCTGGCCTCATCTTCTTCAAAGCCGCTTCAATCTCCTCCACGGTGATCTTCTGAACGGGGCCGTGGGTTGGAGCCGTTGAAGAGATGGCTGGATGAGGGAACTCTACCGTAGAGATTTCCTCAAAATAATCGCGCCATCGCTTCAATGCCTTCTTGCGTTCCGTAAGAAGATGGCCGTTCTCGTCATTGATGCCGAAGAACTTCTCGATGTCCTCGGTCTGACGATGGCGATTCTTAGCAAGCCGGTACAGATACCGCTCGCCATCGCGTGACTCGAGTTTCTCGTTGACATCTGCATAATGAGTGGCTTTTGCAACAGCCACGGCCTTCTTTGCAGCTTTCTTCGCTTCTTGGTACTTCCGCCAGTTATCGGCTGTCTTTTCGTCGAGAAACACGTGATAGAGCGACTTCTTCTCTCGCACTTTTGCTTTCACGTCGTTTGTCCACAGCCATGTCTGCTGGTCGACCTTCCGTCGCCCAGGCTTCGTAATGCCGAGTTCTGACTGCGCAGCTTGACGAATCGCGTCGGTCGCCTTCTTCCAAGTTTCGTCGACAGTCGTGACTGTCGGTAACCGCACGCGAGAAATCACAGCTGCCTCCTTTTCTCTCATTTGCCACCACTTAATTCTAGCTGCACCGCATCGCTCAACCTGCTTCAGCCTCGGAGGGGCGATCTTCAAAGTGCAGATCAGCGGTCGATGCTGTGGGGCGACCGTCTCATGCGGCACGATCTTCGCGTCTGTGACAAGACTCCCACAAGGATCTCTCACAAGGACAAAGTCTATCTGAGTCTTGGTGCTCCCACTGTAGTATGAGATAAGGTGCGAGTCGCGTTTTCGGAAGACGGTGATCACTATGGTGAGGTTATGCGATTCCGCGTAATCAAGAATGCGCTCACCATCGGCGTTACGTGATCCGTATCCGAAGCCACCATGACAGCTGTACCCGTCTTTCGTAGCACTTACGTGCCCATTAAAGTCACCAGTGACTATGTTGACATCGTTCGACGGTACCACTGCTGTCTTCTCATCAAGCAGGCGCCAAAACTCTTCCTTGGCTTGATTCGAACAGCCAGTCTGCGGAGCATACGCTTAGAAGAAGTGATAGAGTCGCTCCTTAGCGGCGACCACGATCTTCATTAATCGATCGTCAAAGCGCTCGACGCTTACAATCGAGTCACGAAATCGTTCGGAGACGATTATTCCGACACCAGTGGTGGTCCTGGGACTTCCATATAGAATGGCCTTAAAGCCACGTCCTATGTCCCTTGACTTGCGGCAGGACCACCTCGTCTCCTGCACCGCACAGAAATCAACTCTTCTACGCTCCAGTGCTTCAACCAACTCGCATGAGCGGCCCGTCAACGTACCCACATTCAGCGTTGCCACGCGGGTCCTGCTTACGTTACGGGACTTTCGGACTAGCTCAGTTGCCCCCCGATGCCATCATCGCATCAGAGACCCTCGCATACTTCTCACACTCGCCGGGCTCTGCGAGTGCGCGTCGGCTCCCGCGGACGCCGTAGCACTATCTCGAAGCACTTGAGCTGTCATACACATGTGATGTGACATGGGTCTTCGTAGGCCGGCCTGTCACAAGGGCCTGTCGCCTGCAATCGAGTGTCCGTGTTCGGCTTAACTCGCAGAGCGAGTAGTTTCCAGTGGCACCACGTGGAGGAACGGACATCGCCACCGATGCGTTACACACGGACATGAAAGTAACTGGCGTCCACCCTGATCAAGCGCATGACCGGGAAAGGTGGCGTCATGACATCAGAAGAGTGGACCCCGCGACGAAGCGGAACAAACGCTGAAGAAGAAGAAAAAGATGCATTGTGCACGGCGCACTCTCGGAGGATTTCTGGCGTGACAGAGCACTGGTAACTTGCTTGAAATACTCCGAAAACATGCAAATCCTGGAAAGTAAGCTACTCCAATCCCAAAGAGCCTGCTCCAGCCATTCGTTTTGGCCACCCACAGCGAAAATGCGGCGGTCTGGTAAAGTTGTATGCTTGTTTGTGTAGATCTCGAAGAGATTAATCGAACAGTACCAACCTTTTCTCAAAAAACCTCAAATTAGAGGAACGAGTGCACCTACAGGCCTAGCGTCTGTCTCGACTTTGCAACATCACTGGCCTACGGAAAGTAGTTTTTGTGAAACTTAAAATTCGCTAACATCTAGGATTTGGTGCGTACTTTATTGGCAATCGACTTCCGTTTTCTAATCACATTCATTATAGGCATTCTCCCCGGCCTGTCCAGTAACGCCATTGGTTTGTGCTGCGCAGTACTTCTGCCCTCAGGTGGCTCCTCCGCAACCGTTCTCATGCCCAACACCTTGTATTTCCGGATATCGTTGACACGCCCTCCGAATCCGGACGCCAGGTTCCCATTCACTCGTTTCATCTTACTGGATCTAATTCCTGGCCTGTTGAGCGAGTAGGGGACCCTCTTCTGGATCCAGAGATTGCCGCAGTGTCAAGGAGGAGGAGGCTGCGCTTCCTCTGCTGCAGAAACATCCCATGTTGAACGGCAAACGTTGCCCGCGCGAGGTACACAGAGGCATATTTCTCGCAGGTTTCTAACCTGCGTGAGATATGCTTCATCATCTACAGCGCGGCCGCCTAACTCAATTATATAGTGGTAGATTGTGAGCACGCAACGGTTTTCGGGGGCTTGCGACCGACAACTCATCCGCGACCGCCCTTCGCAATGGAACGCAAGTTTCCAATTTCGGAGATTTTCATGGACCCATATGAAATATGTACACCATAGGATAGAGCTCGAACTCCTGAGCTCAAATATGCCCTCGGCTTTTCAAACGGGTGACTTTTAGGCGAGTTTTATCAAAAAGGCGCAGAAATTGCAAAATTGCGGTTTTGCGGTGCCTATCTAAAAAACGCGTCCGGTACTGTAGATGTCCTGCTACATTTGCTATTTAGTGGCGACAAAGCTTGACCTTCCTATTTTAAGAAGTTTTCATACTTTTTTCGAAGTTGTGATAATAAGAATGGAATAGTAGCCTTATTCAGTTTGGCTCCGAACAAAGTATTCTCCAATTTCTGATGGGTCTTATAGTCATAGAAGCCGGAAGTAATTACAGGCACTCCGAAACCTCATGAGCTGACCTCTCCACATTTTAACGGTTATATCAATCCAACCTTCTGCCTAATGAAGGATAGCGCTGCTTTGTAGATGACCAGGTTGAGACCTAGCATTTTATTTTTCGTAGGCCATGCATAGGTGGCTCCGAGTTTGACGTGTTTTTCATACGGCTCATAGTCATTCCCTTTTGACTGCGATTGTTGTTTGTCCGTGCTTCAATTAGAACTCTCCTTATTTAATAAAATCTTTGAGTTTTTAATGTGGAGTTCAAGCTGAATAGTTCATGAACGCCTGGCAGGCTGCAAAGGGAATTGAGGAACATTTTGGTTACCTGCCGGTCGTAGCTTCGAGAAATCGCCATTTGTATTGTGCCGTTTTGAAATAGATGTAAAAATAGTGACGAAATTTGCTTCCGAATCGGTTCTGTCAACTGAAATCGAGCACTGTTTTAGACTCGTGAACGGGGACCTTGCAAAGCATTTTTCTGCAATCGGCAGACGTCCGAGTACAAGCAAACTTAGGAGTCGAAAGGCATACTAGGCCAACACTTGGAAAGCTGCTTCTTTGTTGTAGACTTGAATTAAACGAACTGAACTATCCGTTTGGACACTCCGATTTACAGAGAGGTGACTCTACGCGTCTGAGGGATTAATCGAGGCCCTAGTTGAGGTAACACTGCTGAGTGACTGTGGACTATATTAACGCCCAATGGGGAGAGGCCTGGCTCGTCCTACAAAGCGCAATCAGAGAACCGCTGCATCATGCAGTAGCATGGCTGCATGGCTTGCAACGCATAGGTGCCCTACGACTTTCTGCAGAAAGTGGGTTCAGCCGAGCATTAACCCTTTCACGACACGCGCGACTTTCGGGTGACTGCCGCGTGAGACAGCGCGCATTTCTCCCGCGCGCTGATTATTAGTATTATTTTATTCGTATTATTTGTTAGATATGAAAAACAGTAACAAACGAAGTTTCCAAAGAACCACCTTGACCGTAGATACCAGTGGACTCATTGATTAATATTGTACTATTAAATGCTTGATAATTTTCCATGAACTACTTTTATGATGGTGTCCGACGACATCGTCGGACAATGTCGTGAAAGGGCTAATGTCAGCTAGCTTCCCGTTAGGCCTGTGTTATACTCCGCGGGAGCATCACGGACGGGGGGGGGGGGGGGGGGGAATCGCGCCGGGATCCCTGAGCTGGCCTATCGCCGCGCCCCGCCACGCCCGCCGTCTGCGGTGCACCCTTCGTCCGCGGAAGGGCGGGAATCGCGCCGAGACTCCTCACCTGACCAATCGCACGCCTCGCCACGCCCGCCGTCCGCCGTGCACCCTTGGTCCGCGGACGTACCGCGGATGCTCCCGCAGGGTATAACGGAGGCCTAAGGCCTTGTTTAGTGTGCACGCGACGCGATGCCATGTGTAGTGCCCGAATAGACCAATTGCGTCGCTCGATCAATTTGGCCACTACACATGCATCGCGTCGTGCATCACGCGCACACTAAACAAGGCCTAAACGCTCCTTTAGGGCCCGTTTATACTTCGACGCCGAGCGACGCGACGCCACGTATTGTGGTCACGTTGGTCGGGCTACGCGATCGATCAATTTGACCACTATACGTGGCGTCGCGTCGCTCGGCGTCGGAAGTATGAACGGGCCTTAGACACGTTCGACAGCTAGACGCCGTGGAAAAAGCTCCAGAGTTCTGTCCATACTGGCCTTCTAATCAGTCATGTTTTGAACACTCGGGACAGAACTAGGCCTACGAATGAAAAGCCTGCTAGCTCCTCCGTGGGTCGGATTCATTAACGATTTACATCACTTTAACAGAGAATTCACAGCGGAAAACTCAGATAACGCGGCTTATCGCTCACCATGTCGCTTTATAAGCCGCGCTATCAGGGATTTGGCTGTAACTTTCTCTGATAAATTGCTGTAAGTCGATGATGAATCCGGCCCCAGGAAGAGCATTTCAGTGAGGTGCTAGATTGAGTAGCATAATGTTCGGATAGCCTTTTGGAGTCTGTTTGTGATCTGCATATAGGGCAACAGTTTGCGTCACTCCAGTGTTTCGTAGAATGTCCCACTCCTCAGATCCTCCATACATCCAGATGTAGACTCCAAAACAGAACAAGATATATGTATATGAATGAGCATTACAGTATCCCAAAGGTAAATGACTATGTCGGAACAAGGCTCTCCCGAAAAATTTAGCAACGTCCACCTTTGATGTTCAAAAATTCAGCATCAGTAATGTGTTTCTCACCAGGTTAGTAACGTTTGCATCCTTCTCTACCAACGAATCGTATAAGACAACGATTCTTGCTTGTGGATCATAGTTCACCACCACGTAGTGAACTCTGTCGGGATCGAATATTATTTGGTGGGCCGGCCGACCAGCGTTCAAAAGCGTCTTCAATGACTGCGGCTCCACCTGAATATTGGAATCAGACATGGGGTTGAGCAAGCGATAGCTGGTGATGGCTGGGAATTCATAGGTATAGAAGCGGCGAGTCTAGGCAAAGTTTCAGCGAAAAAGCATCGACCTTGTGGACGAGGTCGCACTGTACTAGCATAGGCAGTCGTAGCCAGGTGTTCGTCGCTGGGATAATCCCACATCCAAATTCGTCCGGAAAGTCTGCGATCGTGAGCATTAACGCAGATAGAGAAGCAATGAATATCCATAACACCCATGGAGAAGGAAACTGTAGGATGAGCCATGGTTAGATGAGACCGCAGCCAAACTTTGAAGCCACATGCTCATATTATGTTGGGACAGACAGTTATGCTACAGTACCGGACATGTCTTTTGGTCATTGGCCGAAAAAGCCGCGCCGGCCAACATAGGCCGCTTTGGAACGTTCCAAAGCGGCCTTTTTGAACAAGTTCTTTAGAAACGAAATACTTGTGAAAATAAACATATATTTGAACTCAGCAGCTCAAGCTCTATCTTTTGGTATATAAATCTCAGTAGAGTTGAACAATGCATATAGGCCCGACAGAATCAATCGAGTAGGCGCGGCGCGACAACTGTAGAGCGAGCGTTTGGGGAATTTTATCGGAAATTTCCAGCCGTCCTAATAAGAAATTGCTCTAAGACTGTCTAGCTTGCATTTGGAGTGCGCCGTGAACAATGCATACAGAATCGGACCTACCAATCGAGTGAGCGCGACATCCTGTAGAGCGAGCGTTTGGGGAGTTTTATCACAAATTTGCAGCTGCCCTACTCAGGAATTGCTCCAAACCTATCCAGCGAGCCTTTGGAGTGCGCCGTGCACAATGCATATATTATCGAACCTATCAACCGAGTGGGAGCGACCGCTTGCAAATTGCACGCGCGGCCGTGTTCGGAGCACAATAACTGTGTCAGGTCCGAATCGTTTCGGCTGCAAC